>CM048839.1:4714834-5299834 GCA_026545765.1 Plantago major | reverse complement strand
ATGCCCAGTTATATTTCACTACTGACAGTTATCCTAATCTATTTTACTCAAGGTCAACCCTTTTTGTCCGCCTTCATTAAAAAAATATACTAAGATAGTACATTAAGGAATGGTAGATTAAAATACACCCTTTTGGGCCAGTAGTTGAAAATGGCACCATCCATCTGGACTCCTGTGATAAATTCTTCTCGTACTAATGTCTTTTTATAAGAACATCTAGATAAAGTAATTAAGGGACTGATTGGTATAGAATTAAAACCTTGAGTTATGTAAAAATTTAGGTGTTTTTAACCCCGTTTTCTGAACTAAAGTTTTATACCAATCACTCCCTAAATGTTCACTGTATTAGGAGATTTTATCTCATATACGGTGTGCATTTCTATAACTGCCTTGTTATTTGAGCACCATATGCAATTATATGCATGTGCATTATAAGTGTGTTTTATGCGTTAGCTCCTAGTGACAGGTTTTGTTGTTTTATTTTGTATAGAACTTCGGTAAAATTATAATCTCGGTTTTTATTTTCCAGAGTCTGCCACTTCAGATCTGCAGTGCTACTTGTAATTGGTCTGGTATGACATCTTAGTACTGCCTTCATACTTTCTTATCATTCCATCTTTCTTCAGCTATTCCTGCTGGTACTTAACTAGTCAGAACTATGGCATATGATGGCACATGCAAATATTGACATTTCCAAAGTTGACTTCTGACCTTGCATGTTTTTTCTCACCCCCACATGAAAAATAAGAAAAACAAAATGTCATTGACGGGGGCATTCCGAGAATCGAACTCGGGACCTCTACTTGCAGCGAGAATCATACCACTAGACCAAATGCCCTCTTGCCTTCTGCTATAATCCTTGATCTTTGTTATCAGATAGCCTCTGATTGGTAAAAGCATTTATTTGCCATATGGCTCAAGGCCTGACATCACATAATGATTAATTTATTACCTGGAGTTCATTCATTATTTGCATGTAGGAGATGGAGTTCAGTTACAGTAGATCTGTATAGAGACCTGTTTACATGACGAGTTAGTATTGGCTGGCTGAGTACCTTATTGATGATTTTCAAGTTGACCTATAAAGATAATCTGACTTCTTAAGATCATTTCATGGAACCTCTTTGTAAGATTTAGGCTGCTTGTAGATGGCCTTATAGAGAAGTTCCTCGAGAGGCCTGGGTATTCTCATAATCAGGCCTCCAACGACGTTTAGTAGTTATAGTAAAACAGAAAAGTAACATTCCGAAGAACTTTGGTAGTTCTGAGTGTACATGAACAACTGCAGAGGCCAGCTAGTGTTGTTTATTTTGCTTGGAGGCGAAGATTTAGTTTGGATGGTACGTAATGCTCTTTGAGTCTGATCATCTGATGCTCATTAGGTGCCTAAACTACTGCTGTTCTTAGGTTTCTGAACTACTCTGCTCTTAAGGGATGAAATCTGCTCTATGAAGTGTCTGTTTGCTTTTCGATCTGACATAACATAATGATTTATTTATTCCCTGGAGTTCATTCATTATTTGCATATAGGAGATGGAGTTCCAGTTACAGTATATCCAGCAGAGCTGTAGAGAGATCTGTTTACATTACTAGAGTTAGTATTGCCTGGCTGAGTACCTTATTGATGATTTTCGAGTTGACTGATAAAATAATCTGACTTCATACGATCATTTCATGGAACCTGTTTGTAAGATTTAGGCTGCTTGTAGATGGCCTTAGAGAGAAGTTCCTCGAGGGGCCTGGGTATTTCTCATAATCAGGCCTCCAACGTTTAGTATTTATAGTAAAACAGAAAAGTAACATTCTGAAGAACTTTGGTAGTTCTGAGTGTACATGAACAACTGCAGTGGTCAGCTAGTGTTGTTTCTTTTCCTGAAAAATTGTTCTTTTGGTTGGAGACGAAGATTTAGTTTGGATGGTACGTAATTCTTTCGACTCTGATCATCTGATGTTCTTTAGGTGCCTAAGCTACTGCTGTTCTTAGATCTTTGTTATCAGATAGCCTTTGATTGGTAAAAGCATTTATTTGCCATATGGCTCAACGCCTGACGTAACATAATGGTTAATTTATTCCCTTGAGTTCATTCATTATTTGCATGTAGGAGATAGAGTTCAAGTTACAGTAGATTTGTATAGAGACCTGTTTACATTACTAGTGTTAGTATTGCCTGGCTGAGTACCTTATTGATGATTTTCAAGTTGACCTATAAAGATATTCTGACTTCTTGAGATCATTTCATGGAACCAGTTTGTAAGATTTAGGCTGCCTGTAGATGGCCTTTATAGAGAAGTTCCTCGAGAGGCCTGGGTATTCTCATAATCAGGCCTCCAACGACGTTTAGTTATAGTAAAACAGAAAAGTAACATTCTGAAGAACTTTGGTAGTTCTGAGTGTACATGAACAACTGCAGAGGCCAGCTAGTGTTGTTTCTTTTGGTTGAGGCGAAGATTTAGTTTGGATGATGCGTAATGCTCTTTCGAGTCTGATCATCTGATGCTCATTGGGTACCTAAACTACTGCTGTTCTTAGGTTTCTGAACTACTCTGCTCTATTTCGATCTGAAAATTTCTCAAAGAAGTGGCTCAAGTTATGTACAATAAGATCATTGATCTCATAGGAGTTTATAAAGTTTGTTGATAAGTTTATGTGCTTGATCTTGCTTTCCAAGTTCTGTTATCTTGGACATCTTTTGTTGAATGATGTAAAAGAAAAATTAATTTCTTGGACATCTTTTGTTGAATGATGTAAAAAAAAATTAATTTCAAAAACAAGGGCATTCCGAGAATCGAACTGGGACCTCTCGCACTTTTAAGCGAGAATCATACCACTAGACCAAATGCCCGACTCTTTCATATCCGTATTTCATGATGATTTATTTTTTTCCTTCATTAGATTGAAATATGTACAGTCTTGAATGGTTCATAGCCATTGAATTTCACGTGGTCCCAAGGCTGAGGTAACATAATAGCTCATACTATTAGATTGCTAGTGATAGACTTCCTACTCTTTTAATCCCTTTACCTTTGTAGCTTAAATGCCAGTATGCTGTGGGATTTTACTTTGTGTTGGCACCTCGTAAAAAACCTTTAGTAGACTTGCTAGATTCTGTTGGAAGAAATTGTATCAGAATAAATGTATTGTTAAACTAGCAGGTCATATGTAAAAGTCAAAGGTCAGCACGAAGTTATCTCATCATTCTCTTGTTTTTGTTCAGCTAAGAGACACACTAAGCGGTATGATTTGTAACTTAGTTCGAGCTGTTCATGTAGCACTAAAATGAGGTATCAGTCTTGCTTCCCTCATATAGAGTTGAACGGGAAGTGATGCAAGAAAAAGAAGAGTTCAATTAAAAATAAGATTTAGTTCATTAACTTTTTAGTCAAGTAATACATCTTTACTCGGCCAAAGCGAGAATCATACCCACTAGACCAAATGGCCAGCTGCTGATGTTATTGCAAATTTGTTTAGTTAATGGGTATTCAAATGCTCTGTTGGACCAGAATCTGCATTACTGGAGTCGGTGCCTAATGATTGGTTACCATATCTTAATAATTAAAAGAGGTTTATAATGTCCATATGCCCCTCGATGAGCAATGCATCAAATAGTGGAGTTTTCTAGCCTTTTATGTTTGTTTAGCATTCAGTGATTCTTTAAATCTTCAAACATTTGTAACAAATCTGCAGCCCTTGACAGAAGGAATTTGTCTAGGATGATGACTTATTTGTTCCATACTAGCTCTAAAATCTGTTCTCAATGGTTCCCTGACAGAGTAGCGTAATCTCTCTGTTTTATTTATAAGAAACTGATATCGAATGTTACTACTAATGAAGAAAGAAAGTATAGGAAATGAGCGTTTGAAGTTTCATGGTTAAATAGTGAAATCTATTGGTTCATCATAGGGTTCGTATATTCATATAGTCACATGTCTTGCAGGTCTACCCAGGGTGGGATGTCTTTCATGACCAATCTGCTGCTCACAACTTACTTGAGATGCTGTCAGGTTAGAGTTAAATACTATTAGTGTGAACTCCTAGAGTATTAGGTCCGTTGAGTTTATTTGTACCATTTACTTGGTGGTAATCATATATGCGCATGCCTGGATTCAATGTGTATATATGTGACTTACATAAATAGTAGTCAATTGCATCTCATCGATTTTTTAAACATACTACTTCTATCTGATTCATGTTTGTGAATATTTATATTGCTTTGTGAACTGTCCATTTGCTTGGGTCTGTGTTTATCAACTTTGGAACCACAAACTTGTCTAAAACTTACCAGGTTTTCTAGCCATGTTCCCAGGACTATATAAGTTTCTGGTTAGGATATTTTGTGCTTTCTCAACTCAAATATTATATTTGCAAGCGTTAAAAGATAATGATTATGAAAAAGGGGCATTCCGAGAATCGAACTCGGGACCCCTCGCACCCAAAGCGAGAATCATACCACTAGACCAAATGCCCACGTGCATCTCATGAGCTATCAACATTAACTTTGTATTTATTCAAAGTCAACTTGCCTCTGTCTGTCATAAAATAAATCAAAGATACTGTAAAGAGTGGTAGATTATCCCACAGCCATTTGGACTTGTAGTTGAAAATGGCATCTAGGACCTCTAAGCCATTTTGACTTGTTTTATAGAAATAAATACTTAAAGTAAGTTTATGCTCTCAATATTATAAAATTTGATCTCACATATTTAATATTTATGGGCATATTTCGACTGATAGTTTGTTAGTTGAGCACTATCATGAGTTATATGCATGTGCGTGATACTTTGTCTTTTATAACTTGGTTGGTAGGCTCACCCTCACTGAGAGGTTTGGTTGTTTCTTCTACTTATTTTGTGTAGAACCTTGATAATCTTATTCATTCAAAATCAACTTGCCTCTGTCTGACATAAAATAAATCAAAGATACTGTAAAGACCAAAGAGTGGTAGATTATCCCACAAGCCATTTTGACTTGTTTTATAGAAATAAATACTTAAAGTAAGTTTATGCTCTCAATTTTAGAAAATTTGATCTCATATATTTAATATTTATGTGCATATTTCGACTGATAGTTTGTTAGTTGAGCACTATCATGAGTTATATGCATGTGCGTGATACTTTGTTTTTATAACTTGGTTGGTAGGCTCACCCCACTGAGAGTTTTGGTTGTTTCTTCTACTTATTTTGTGTAGAACCTTGATAATCTTATTTATTCAAAGTCAACTTGCCTCTGTCTGACATAAAATAAATCAAAGATAGTGTAAAGACTAAAGAGTGGTAGATTATCCCACAGCCATTTGGACTTGTAGTTGAAAATGGCATCTGGGATCTCTAAGCCATTTTGACTTGTTTTTTATAGGAATAAATAAAAGTAACTTTATGCTCTCAATATTAGAAGATTTGATCTCATATATTTAATATATATGTGCATATTTTGACTGATAGTTTGTTAGTTGAGCACTATATGCAGTTTTATATGCATGTGCATGATACTCTGTCTTTTATAACTTGGTTGGTAGGCTCAGCTCACTGAGAGGCTTGGTTTTTTCTTCTACTTAGTTTGTGTAGAACCTTAATGCAGATATAATTTCGTCAATCACAGTTTTTCCTCCAGAATCTGCCACTTCAGATCTGCAGTGCTGCTTGTAAATTGGTCTGGTATGAGATCTAGGTACTGCCTTCAAATTTATATACTAGTATATGTTATTGCATGATCTTCCTGTTGGTACTTTACCAGTCGAAGCTATCGCATGATTTTCAAGACCAAATGCCCGTCCCAAATAAAAAATGGTACTTTACCAGTCAAAGCCATCACATGATTTTCAAGACCAAATGCCGTCCCAAATAAAAAAAAAAACTTAAAAATGGTACTTTACCAGTCAAAGCTACGCATGATTTTCAAGACCAAATGCCTGTCCCAAATAAAAAAAAAAAATAATATGAAGGGCATTCGAGAATTGAACTGGGACCTCTAGCACCCTAAGCGAGAATCATACCACTAGACCAAATGCCCTTCTTGTATTAAATTTGAATTATAATCCTTGATCTTCCTTAGCAGGTAGATATTCTTTGATTCATAGTAACATTTATGAAAGGTAGATATTCTTTGATTAAGTAACATTTATTTGTCATATCCTGTAGTTCAAGCCTGACATAACCTAATTATTAATTGCCTAAGGACTTCCCTGCTAGTTCTTTTATATTCAATGTTGTACTGAACTGGAGTTTATTTGCCTTTTGACCGAGGAAATGCAGTTCTAGCTGCAATATTTCCGACAAAGCTGTTTTAATATATCGTTTCGAGAGCTGCTTACATAACTAAAGTTGATGAAGAAATTTTAAGCATAAAAAAAATAAATATATATATATATATATATATATATATATATACAAGTAGGTCGCCTATACTCAGTTCATTTCTGTCTGATTCATATTATGCATAGTTGGTTAGCTGAGTACTATCACAGAACATCATCCTTGTTTCTCTCTGATAGAGTCCACTTCTCAAAATAAAGTAATATCAATCTTAAAATTGGTACTTCCAAGTAGATATAAATGAATGCACTGCACATGAAAGGTGAATAACTTCTTGGCCTAAAAGATAGAATAAAATGATGGAGAAAAGAAAAAGACACAAAATAAAATGGATGGAGAAAAAGAAAAAGGGGCATTCCGAGAATCGAACTGGGACCTCTCGCACTTTTAAGCGAGAATCATACCACTAGACCAAATGCCCACCTGGTGATATTATTGCTAAGTTATTTAAATATCCAACTGCCTCTATTGGATTAAAAGTTGCAGTGCTTAGTGCCTAATAGTAGTTGATTACCCATATATATAACTCTCAAATACATACACTCATATACAACATTTTAATGGCTTAAAATGAGCTAAATGTAATCCATATACTGTTTATATGCCCTTAGAAGTATGCATCAATTGGCGTTTTAGCTTGTTATTTTTCAAAGCATTCAGTGGTTCTGTAAATCATCAAAAGTTAAATTAGGAACAAATCAGCAGTCCTTAACAGAAGAAACTTCACAATTTATAATCAATTGTTTCATAACCATGTTAATATTTTTTCTGGGATGACTTTTTTTGTTCCATACTTGTGGTCTTATGCTGTAAAATCTGTTTTATATAATTCCCTGTTGAGTTCGCGTAATCTTTATGCTTTTAACCTTCATTTTTTTCGGATTTTCCAATGTTCCTGAACAAAGATGAAAGTATGAGACATTAGTGCTTAAAACTTCACAATAGCTATAGGTGCAGCATAGTTCTTATATTTGCATGCTGGCGGCCGTCCTATGAAAACTTTCATATGCTTGATCTTTATCAATCTATTAGCTAAAATCACTAAGAAGATATCTAACTAGAACACCTGGGTCATTGTTTTTCATCGCAGATGCAGGTTTAGCCTGGATGAGACGTCTTATTTGACCAGTCTGCTGCTTCTAAGTTACGTGAGCCTCTGTCAGGTCAGATTTGAAATACAATTAGTATTAATCCCCGGAGTATTAGTTCATGCCAGTGTAGGCATAACATGCACTTGGTGGTCATCTAATACGCCCATGCATAGGGTCGGAATTTGATGTATGAGATGTTTGTTTTGGGGTCTTTGTGTTTATCATTTTAGGAGCAAGAAACTTCTCTAAAAGTTACCTGAGCTGCTGTCGGGTGGTCAGATTTGAAATACAGTTAGTATGATTCCTAGAGTATTAGATTTCGGAGTAGGCATAACATGTAGTCGGTGGATAACCAATATGCTCATGCATAGGTATTGAATCTGCTCTACAAAATGTCTGTTTGCTTGAGGAGGTGTTTATCAGCTTCGGATCCACAAACTTCTCTAAAAGTTACCATTGTAATTAGAAGCATAAAATCAGTTTGTTAGGGGGCATTCCGAGAATCGAACTCGGGACCTCTCGCACCCAAAGCGAGAATCATACCACTAGACCAAATGCCCAGTTATATTTCACTACTGACAGTTATCCTAATCTATTTTACTCAAGGTCAACCCTTTTTGTCCGCCTTCATTAAAAAAATATACTAAGATAGTACATTAAGGAATGGTAGATTAAAATACACCCTTTTGGGCCAGTAGTTGAAAATGGCACCATCCATCTGGACTCCTTTGATAAATTCTTCTCGTACTAATGTCTTTTTATAAGAACATCTAGATAAAGTAATTAAGGGACTGATTGGTATAGAATTAAAACCTTGAGTTATGTAAAAATTTAGGTGTTTTTAACCCCGTTTTCTGAACTAAAGTTTTATACCAATCACTCCCTAAATGTTCACTGTATTAGGAGATTTTATCTCATATACGGTGTGCATTTCTATAACTGCCTTGTTATTTGAGCACCATATGCAATTATATGCATGTGCATTATAAGTGTGTTTTATGCGTTAGCTCCTAGTGACAGGTTTTGTTGTTTTATTTTGTATAGAACTTCGGTAAAATTATAATCTCGGTTTTTATTTTCCAGAGTCTGCCACTTCAGATCTGCAGTGCTACTTGTAATTGGTCTGGTATGACATCTTAGTACTGCCTTCATACTTTCTTATCATTCCATCTTTCTTCAGCTATTCCTGCTGGTACTTAACTAGTCAGAACTATGGCATATGATGGCACATGCAAATATTGACATTTCCAAAGTTGACTTCTGACCTTGCATGTTTTTTCTCACCCCCACATGAAAAATAAGAAAAACAAAATGTCATTGACGGGGGCATTCCGAGAATCGAACTCGGGACCTCTCGCACCCGAAGCGAGAATCATACCACTAGACCAAATGCCCTCTTGCCTTCTGCTATAATCCTTGATCTTTGTTATCAGATAGCCTCTGATTGGTAAAAGCATTTATTTGCCATATGGCTCAAGGCCTGACATCACATAATGATTAATTTATTCCCTGGAGTTCATTCATTATTTGCATGTAGGAGATGGAGTTCCAGTTACAGTAGATCTGTATAGAGACCTGTTTACATGACGAGTTAGTATTGGCTGGCTGAGTACCTTATTGATGATTTTCAAGTTGACCTATAAAGATAATCTGACTTCTTAAGATCATTTCATGGAACCTCTTTGTAAGATTTAGGCTGCTTGTAGATGGCCTTATAGAGAAGTTCCTCGAGAGGCCTGGGTATTCTCATAATCAGGCCTCCAACGACGTTTAGTAGTTATAGTAAAACAGAAAAGTAACATTCCGAAGAACTTTGGTAGTTCTGAGTGTACATGAACAACTGCAGAGGCCAGCTAGTGTTGTTTATTTTGCTTGGAGGCGAAGATTTAGTTTGGATGGTACGTAATGCTCTTTCGAGTCTGATCATCTGATGTTCTTTAGGTGCCTAAGCTACTGCTGTTCTTAGATCTTTGTTATCAGATAGCCTTTGATTGGTAAAAGCATTTATTTGCCATATGGCTCAACGCCTGACATAACATAATGGTTAATTTATTCATTTGAGTTCATTCATTATTTGCATGTAGGAGATAGAGTTCCAGTTACAGTAGATCTGTATAGAGACCTGTTTACATGACGAGTTAGTATTGGCTGGCTGAGTACCTTATTGATGATTTTCAAGTTGACCTATAAAGATAATCTGACTTCTTAAGATCATTTCATGGAACCTCTTTGTAAGATTTAGGCTGCTTGTAGATGGCCTTATAGAGAAGTTCCTCGAGAGGCCTGGGTATTCTCATAATCAGGCCTCCAACGACGTTTAGTAGTTATAGTAAAACAGAAAAGTAACATTCCGAAGAACTTTGGTAGTTCTGAGTGTATATGAACAACTGCAGAGGCCAGCTAGTGTTGTTTATTTTGCTTGGAGGGGAAGATTTAGTTTGGATGGTACGTAATGCTCTTTCGAGTCTGATCATCTGATGCTCATTAGGTAACCTAAACTACTGCTGTTCTTAGGTTTCTGAACTACTCTGCTCTTAAGGGATGAAATCTGCTCTATGAAGTGTCTGTTTGCTTTTCGATCTGACATAACATAATGATTTATTTATTCCCTGGAGTTCATTCATTATTTGCATATAGGAGATGGAGTTCCAGTTACAGTATATCCAGCAGAGCTGTAGAGAGATCTGTTTACATTACTAGAGTTAGTATTGCCTGGCTGAGTACCTTATTGATGATTTTCGAGTTGACTGATAAAAATAATCTGACTTCATAAGATCATTTCATGGAAGCTGTTTGTAAGATTTAGGCTGCTTGTAGATGGCCTTAGAGAGAAGTTTTTCGAGAGGCCTGGGTATTTCTCATAATCAGGCCTCCAACGACGTTTAGTATTTATAGTAAAACAGAAAAGTAACATTCTGAAGAACTTTGGTAGTTCTGAGTGTACATGAACAACTGCAGTGGTCAGCTAGTGTTGTTTCTTTTCCCTGAAAAGTTGTTCGTTTGGTTCGAGACAGAGATTTAGTTTGGATGGTATGTAATTCTTTCGACTCTGATCATCTGATGTTCTTTAGGTGCCTAAACTACTGCTGTTCTTAGATCTTTGTTATCAGATAGCCTTTGAAATGTCTGTTTGCTTTTCGATCTGAAAATTTCTCAAAGTGGCTCAAGTTATGCACAATGAGATCATTGATCTCATAGGAGTCTATAAAGTTTGTTGATAAGTTTATGTGCTTGATCTTGCTTTCCTAGTTCTGTTATCTTGGACATCTTTTGTTGAATGATGTAAAAAAAAAATTAATTTCTTGGACATCTTTTGTTGAATGATGTAAAAAAAAAAAAAAAAAAAATTAATTTCCAAAAACAAGGGGCATTCCGAGAATCGAACTCGGGACCTCTCGCACCCAAAGCGAGAATCATACCACTAGACCAAATGCCCACTTGTTTATCGTTGTTGTAATCTACCGTGCCATTTCCCCACTATACGGTCATCTATGAACTAATGAGTCAATTCTACATTTGTTTTTTTTTTTTTTTTTTTTTTTTTTTTTAAATTATAGTAAAAGTCAATTCTACATGGTAGTATAATCCGTACTCTATTGGACCAGTACTTGAAAGTTGAATTGGTATTCTTTAATCACATATAGGATTCATATCATGGTTGGTTTTTGATGCAGCGTGCGTGGTTGGATACAAAAACAATAAACTCAAAACTCGTTGATTCTTACAGAATACCGATAATTGACTCAAAACTCGTTGATTCAGCAGAATACCGAAAATTAATGGATCAAGATTCGTTGATTCACAAGAATACCGAAAATTGACAGATTTGGAGGAACACCTCTGTTTTTCATATAATATCTCAAAACTCTAACATCTCTGATAAAACAATGAACAAGTAATTAAATAGTAAAAAACTCCTAACCAACTCCTAATTAACTACGAACTCCTAACCAATAAATAATCTTAATCAAATTATACTTTTAATTACCAACATAATCCTAAACATATTCTAACTAATATTTACATAATCTAACACGGAGCCCGACATAAATCTGTTTGGACCGCATCATTCTCTCCAGGGCAGAAAAGATTCGTCCTCGAATCATAAGCCGCATCATCATCAACTAAAGAATCACGTACAAAAGCAAACTTTGTGGAAACACAGACTAACCATCAACAAGTCTAACCAATTCCCTAGCCGAGTCATTTTTTCCTCTGTCAAACACACGTCGGACGTCGCCAATAAACTCTGACACACGTGTGTATATAATGCTGAAACATGACATCCATATGCAGTGGCAAAATAGCAAGCACAACTTTTAAGTTCACATGGCATGACACACTCTGTATCTCCCCAATATAGCACACAAGCTACCATATGCAAGTAAGTTGTGAAGAGCATGTACCTGGTAACTCTTGTCTCAAATGTTGACTATGTTGATCATGGCGACGGCATCTATCTCCCCAGTGATGAAAGTCATAATGGATCTTCCTCTAACACCCTATCTTCCAAAGGAAAGTGTCGATACACTTTTTGATCATCTTTCCTTTAATTATACACCTCCAGTTTTGCACAAAAAGATCTAGATAGCTCTGGTGTATTCAATTTTATATCACTAAATTGGATCCCAGATGACAAAGAATAATTATTTGTTGTAGTGATAAGTACGCCTTGTACAACAAATCTTTTTCTAACTTCTAGTTCTTCCTCGTCCCAAATAATAAGAATGCCATTATCTTCATCACTACCCTTTCCCTCTGGGAAGTCATCCCATATAGGATACTCTTTCCAGTTCGTCTCAGCGGTGAACAATTGCTCGATTCCATCTTGACAATTGACACACAAGAAAGTCATAAATCGAATATTAGTTTCCAGCAATCTGCTGCTTGACGGTGCACGGAATTTGACCTTACAACCCTGATTAGATTCCGATCTCAACCATTCAGATTCTAGGTCAACGAGTTAGTTTGATGCTGTCAAAATTTCGTGACAATCCAACGGTTGAATCAACGGAAAACTCTGTTTTGCTCGGACTGTGCTGTGTTGTCAATGCTATACGAAAATTGTATCTTCTTCACAAAAATCGGCCCCGATCACCTGGAATATGATACCAATCCGATGCAGCGTGCGTGATTGGATACAAGAACAATAAACTCGAAACTAGTTGATTCTCTGACTCAAAACTCGTTGATTCACCAGAATACCGAGAATTGATGGATCAAGATTCGTTGATTCACAAGAATACCGAAAATTGACAGATTTGGAGGAACACCTATGTTTTCAATATAATATCTCAAAACTATACCTCTCTGATAAAACAATGAACAAGTACTTAAATAGTAAAAAACTCCTAATCAACTACGAACTCTTAACCAATAAGTAATCCTAATCAAACTATACTTTTAATTACCAACATAATCCTAAACATATTTTAAGTAATATTTACATAATCTAACACGGAGTCCAACATAAATCTGTTTGGACAACCTCACTTTTTTATGTTGTTCGAGTACTATAGCAAACAGATTGCCTGTACCTGGCCCATCCTATCATCAAAGACGTTTACCGCTTTAGTAATTATTGCGTCGAATTATAGCATCCGATAGCATTATATTTTTGACCAATTTCAAAATTTTCATTCTACATGATAACAGGAATTAGTGAATAATCTCTTCAGATCTGCATTATTGATATTCGCTACTTGCAATAATTGTTAGGCTAGCTATTTAAATTTCAAAGTAATTATTTAAAGGGATCCCTTACTTCAACTATGAAATGGTTTCACTTTCCAAATGTCAACATCTGCAAAGCTGGATGAGGACATCTTATGGTACAACCAAATTTATCTGCTCGGTTAGCTGGATGAGGATATCTTATGGTATAACCAAATTTATCTACTTGGTTAGTTGGTTGATAAACCATATATGTAATTCCATATATTCAGTTTTTTGAATCCCAATATAAAATTAGAAGGCAAAGTTAGGGGCATTCCGGGAATCGAACTCGGGACCTCTCGCACCCGAAGCGAGAATCATACCACTAGACCAAATGCCCAGCCATTTCCCCAATTTAGTTGAAACAATTATTTAACCTTGATCTTGGATATTTCTTACTACTAGTTTGGAACTTTTCTTACAGATGGCAAGAGTATTTCACTGTCCTAATTATTTTGTCCAAGATTGAACTACCCTCTTAATGTTTCCAATATTGCCACCAGAATTGAAGTTCCGTTTAAGCGTAGAAGATTATGGGCATCACAGACTCACAACGCCTTTAGCATTCATTACCTTGTAGTAAATCATAAACTAATATATTCTGAAGCATTTGGCAGTTGCAAGCTGAATGAAGTTTCATATATACTGTTATTTTCGTCAACATGGTCTATGGGAGTTATTTACGGGCTTATGCTGTAAAACCAGTTAACTTTATGATAATAATTGTGTGTAATCAATGTAATTTTCTAATACAGGATTCCTTCAAGCTTCTTTGGCTTCTGGAAATCTTGACTTGCCTCTCTACCGGGTAAGATCAACGTGGTATCCCAAGTAAGGGCAAATTACATATAGGCCCCCTGTTAGATGCAAATGTTGCAGATGGCTACCACTTAGATCAACAATTACATGCAAGTCCTGTTCGTTAAAAAAAATTACATCGAAGTCCACGAATTTGACTTTTGGCAAATTTAAACCTGGAAAAACCATTTTTGCCCCTGTTCAAATATCAGATTTTGAAATTGACCAAACAGCCTTTAACTAAATGGTGGACTTGAATGTAATTGATGGTTGATTATTATTTATAACTCAAGTCCCTGAATAGAATTAAATTCTCAAGTTAAAATTAAAACTTCTTCTTTCCTGCCCTTACAAATAAATTTTATTTAAATAATATTAAAAAAATTATAAATAATAAATAACATAGTTTTCATAATTTAATTATATATTTTTAAAATATTTTGTCTTAATTGCAAAATTAAAACTTATTCATGGGCCAAATTGAGAGAAATCAGAAGTGCCCAGCAAAATTCATTTTGCAACGTCAGTCCCTGGTTCAACTCTAATTCTCAAAAGCAAGGGTTTCAAAATTTTAAAACATTCAATTAAGTCCCTGGTTTTTGAAATCAGATTCAATCATTAACAAAACTCTACCAAGATCAAACCCTCATGTTCACGAGCATATAATCGATCACAAGAACAATTAATTGATCAAAAAAAGCCTTTAATTTCAGATCTTAGAACTCGAAATTATTGAGGAGTTCCACCACCGATAGACCAATCGATCGAAATTATTGCGGAGTACCTCCGCCTCTGCCGCACCAGCGATGGCAAACTCGCCTGGCCATTCTCTACGGCTTGCTCTTCGTTTTCGTCTATGTAGCTATCATGTTCTGCTTTCTCTTCTGTTTCATATTCGCTAGTCTCTGTTTCCTAGTAAATCGAATTGGTACATTTGTTGAGCTGGTAGTTGATTGGAATTCTTAGATTGCGGAAATGGGGCTTTTTGGTGTAGGTGAATGATTGGAGAGTTGTAATGGGGAATTTGAGGAAGAATTGGAGAGTTGGATTTGAGTGGAGTAGTAGAGAAGAAAATGGTGAGCTTCGGAGTAGTGGTATGGAGCAGTAGAATCTGTTTTGCAGGCAATGAAATTTTCTAATCTGTTTTGCATAAGAGTTGGGATGGTGGTGGAACAGATGGTGGGGTGGAGATAGGCGATTTCCGATGGCCGGAAAAATCGATCGAAAATGGTGAAGTAATTTTTGTAATTTCTATTTATTACTCTTAATTAAAATGGTTAAGTTAAATTTGTATTTTAATTTTTTTATTTAAAATGATATTTGTAAAGAAATAGATAAGGGCATGTTTGGTTTTGACATAAATTGATTTAGCTTATAAGTTGGTCAACACAAATCTGGATTAATGGACCTGGATGTAATTGTTGATTTGAGTGGTAGTCAGATGTGAGAAGGGCATCTATGAGGGGGGTATATGTAATTTTCCCCCCAAGTAATATATATATATATGTGAGTGGCCACATATTGAATAAGCATGCGGGCTAACTGGGTGGGCGGGATGACCAACCGCACAGGACTCCAATTTATAGGGACCTCTAATTATTTCTTTCTCCATGAGTCTAATAATAATGATCATGTGTTAAAACACTTTTTAACACTCAAAAGGTGGTAAAGAGTTGAGGTTATATGCAGGAGGTGTTAGAGTTAACTCTAACAGCCTTGAAAGGAATTATAAGGTGGTTGAGACAAGGAATTATAAGGTGGTTGAGGCGGAAGACAAGAAGTAGTTGTAATTAATCACTTGTAATATAATTAGCTTATTAAAAAAAAAAAGTTAAAACACTCATAAGTTTATATTAAGACCACTCCAAACTATTTACTTGGCATTGGTCCATTAGTAATCAATTTTTTTAAAACTGTATAGTGGATTTAATACAATGAAGTAAATTATTTATAGTATACAATTCAGCTTTTTTAATTTTACTTTTGAATTTTCATACGAAAAAAATTACTACTTCATTTAATTTAGTACATAACATTAAAATTTGGCACGTGGTCCAGAAATAAATGCAAAAAATGAAAAAGGGGCGTTCCGAGAATCGAACTCGGGACCTCTCGCACCCAAAGCGAGAATCATACCACTAGACCAAACGCCCTGGTTTAATACAAGAGGGACCAAAATTTGTTACCATTCGTTATTTCATAATCAGTTCCATTAATGGTTGATGATAGTATACAAACTTTTGCAAGAGACCGTTATCTTAGTGATCTGAGACTAGATCAACATTACATGTTTAAATTCAAATCTTATATGTATAAAAAGCATGCATTATACTTGGATTAATTGCATTTTTAAACATGTGATGTTTTTACCTAAACATGCAATGTTTGAAACTAAATACATAATGTTTTATCTGGTGTATTCGAGAGACTGTCTCTCACGAAAGTTGCTCAAAACATTTAAAGTATAAGATGTATTAGTGACCTTTAAGATGTACTATTTTTCTTCGATAATATCCTAAAATCCTAATGACCTTCACCTTCCCCCTTGAGCTTTCTCTGTCTCCAACTCGATGCATTGAAATTCATAATTGTAGTCCTGTTCCAAGTCCATAGATGATGTTTATAACTTCAGAGTTAGATTTACTTAATAGTATAGATAATATGAATCTAACATATACATAAAATAAAATAACACAAACCAAATCATAACTTCAGAGTTAGATTTACCTAATAATACAGATAATATGAATCTAACATATACATAAAATAACACAAACCCTCGGCCATAAAAATGTCAAGAGTGGGATTTGAACCCACGCCCTTCCGGACCAGTACCTGAAACTGGCGCCTTAGACCGCTCGGCCATCTTGACTTATGTTTGAAGGTGCACAAGATTGCATATATATGGGTCTGTATTATACGTGATAATAACTGGGAAAAAGAAAACGCAAGTTTGGGGCATTCCGAGAATCGAACTCGGGACCTCTCGCACCCGAAGCGAGAATCATACCACTAGACCAAATGCCCACTTCAGTTTGATGTGTGTCCTTAATGATATACTTTCATCCAACCTTCTAGTAATAACAACAAATGACTATGTTGATTCTCAGTTTCTGAATCTGCAAGTTTCTTGTGGAGACTTAACTATACACGGTTTCTTCGCCCCGGTACCAATGGTAGTATCTACTATACACATTTGAGCACAGTGATTCACAAGCTACAATGAAGCACTCTAGGATCGAAAATTCTACTATACACCACTTTGCCAGCTGTGACAGTTTCTATCCATAACTTTGAATGATTCACTTGATTAGAGACCTTGCAGGCTTGCACTGCTAGTTGTGTATAACTGAGAAGCACATGGCCTGTTCTAGTTTTCACTGTAACTCAACTGAATTCTCGGTCAAGACTCAAGACTGAACATTGACACTAGTAGATCGTTTCCAATTCGTATTCTGCAAAACACATACGATACAATAGTAAAAACTAACACCACATGCTCTTCACCTGGGGAAAAAGGTTGGTATATATGTGTAACTACAGTTCAGCTTCAAACGAAACACGAAACACGGATGACAACATTCACTTATTACAACAGCTCTTCTAAAACAAGTTGCTGCATCATCTCCTATTTTCTTCAAATTCGTACAAACACTTGAAGCATACAGAAACTATCTACGATTAACGAAACATTATGGGAAACAACAAGATGCAAACGAGGCGTTGTTCATCAAGTCTGCTGGTCTCATCCTTTGGTTCCAAGGAAACACTAATTTACAGGCAGCTGTGTTGTAATTTACATTAACAGGGCAATACTGCAGAATCGTGACAAGTCACTGGATCAGAAGCTTCTGAATGGTGAATCAAATCAGAAGCTTCTGAATAGTGAATCATGATACTGAAAGGTGATCAAGCTTGAATCATCTGTACGTTCTGCAAAAAAGAAATCAACACCCAGAGCATGCGTTAATGCATTTCCCTAGTTGAAAGAAATCAGCACAACCGAGAACCCACTAGAGGCACACTACATATTCTAGATCAGTTGGGCTACCTACGTTGTTCTTCAAAAGTTTTATAGGCTATCATAAATTAAAACGACTGACAAAACCAGTCACATCTGTAACCAAGTTATACTCCTAGATCTTTCTATTTTCTATATGTAGAGAACTCAAGAAACACTCCCAGCATGTTATCTTCACTAATAAAGTTGACATGCAATTTAGTGGAATCACAAGATTACAAACAAGTTTAATAATACAATATCTTACCATTTCAGGAGTGCTTCTCCCTTTCAACGTTTTTAAAGCCGCCTCTGCGAAAGCCTGTGCTGCCTCAGCATCTGCTTCTGCTGCCTCAGCCTCACGTGCCGCCTCTTCAGCTTCAGCCATAGCAGCTTCTGCCTCGGCTACTGCTCGAGCTGCTGCGGCAGCAGCTTCTTGTGGAGTCATACTCTTCATCTTGGCTAACTCTAAATCTATCTGACTTTTCGTGGGGAAACTGGCATCATTTTGGTCAATTCTTGGAGAAATCCTGTGTCTTCCTTCCAGAATGGAAATTGAGGGAGTCCGTCTTCTTTCAGATGATGGAGAGGTTTCAGCTATTTTATATTTTCGTTTCATCTGCAAACATTAATGGAAGGCCCAATACATTTGAGACAGCGAAGATAAATTTCATACTCTCTTTTAATCAACTGTGTCATAGGGCCAATGGAAGAGTATATTATATGGAATTGCATCAACACACCTTAACAAGTTTCCCTGTTGCAGCCAAGTGCTTCAGCTTTGCAGACAATATCCTCTTGAAGTTCGGAGGTGCCCAGTATTGATCCTGTGGGAGAAGTGCTTTTTCAGAAAAGACTTGAGATTAAGCCATAGATGACTAATAAAATGACCTGTTACAACATAATTCAGATAACTAAGGTAATCTTCATGAAAGTCCGATAAGTCGGATTTTCTAATTACTTTCAGAGCTGTGACCACACCACACCATATATGTCCCTCTTGATAAATTTGGAGGTAAAAAATAGCTTTAGCAGCACATACTCTCAAGATGATAGAATTTGATCAGGTTCCAGGAAGCGGAGGAAAAAACTAAAAAGAAAAGGAAGATGTCAAACTATTGAGTTCTCTCACTCTAACTTCACATCGATTTCAATTATAACCCCCAGCTCCTGCTCTCTCCTCTCTTCCACAATGTCAACATAAGGAACACAAACATACATGTCAGGCTCTGAGCATCAGATCATAGAGTATGATTTAATTTCAGGCCATCCTCAGACAGGATGACATATCAAATGCTTTTTGATATGGAAACAATTACATTAATCCAGTTCTTGTGGTGCAGTTGAATGTAATGAGCACCTCTATGTATGCAGCTATGGTTGTCTTGTTGGAACCACCAGGCTCCCTCAGGTTTGTTATAGCTTCTATAATAAGATTGTCCAACCTGAAATAAACCAGTGAAAAGAAAACTTTTCAGGCATGAGCGACTGTAATTTACATCTCACACAATCACACAATGAGCGACTTCATGATATGGAAACATCATGAAGTGACCATTCAGCATGGAATCTTATCCAATGTCCACAATGATCTATATAAGCCACAATAATTTCGAAGAACTTCCCAAGTGCATGCATATAACCAAAATCATATTTCCATTACTATATCCAAGTACTAGAATCACATAGTACAGACTACAGCAACCGGAATCTTCCATGAGTACGTGAAGTTTGCCAGAATTTAATATCCCCAACTGTTCAGCTTTAAGGTGAAAGTGCTCCCTAGCATGTATATGCAGTATCTAACCTCATGATAGATCTCTTTGAAGCATCATTCGGCGAAGAGCTCCCAGAAGCTGCACGAGTCCTTGCATCTCCCATTTCTTCATCACTATGGCTTAAATTCGAATTAGCCATGGAGCTCTCTCCAACTTTAGGTGCAGGGTGCGCCCTCTTAAGTGCCAGCCTGGCCCTCTCTCGTGACCCCCATCCATTTGCCATAACACTCATGTTCCGCCACTTATCCTGACAAACACAAAACCAAGACACCAGCTAAATCAAACACTAAAAGTACATCTACAGACCATTCCACAAGTCAAACCATATCTACCTTGAGATCAACATTGGACCGAAGATATAAAACTCCACTGAACTGTGGATCCTTAAGGATCGTACGCCATTTCCCAGGCCCATGCTTAAGGACTCCAGCTTTTAGAGCTGCTTCTTCCTCGGGCGTCCACTTCTGCTTAGGGGCTCCCATTAACGTAAACAACTGCACCTAAATAGTTACCAAAAGCAATCAGAGATCAGATTCAATCCGCTCCTCCATACTCAAACAGTAAAAACACAGGAGAAAACAATGCAAATGCAGGACAACAAGGCACACTCATCTAGCTCACACGAAAACAAAACCTATCTTCAACACATCAAATTTCAGGAGCTTCTCGTTCCAGATATCCAAATTGATCACAAAAACTTACAGATCAAACTAACAAACCTACAAATACAAACCGAATATGCACAAATCGGTGATCAAATGCTAAAAAAGTCGTGATTAACAACCTCCTGAGGTACATCGGCACAGAATCAATCAAAATTGTGCAAAAACCACAAATGATGAGGGCAAATCAGGAACTGGAATGGACGTAAACCTAATTTGATCTAGCAGCCAACAATTTCTCGAAAGTAGAAGCAAAATCGGGCAATAACAGTGATGAAGAAGGGTAAACTTACCGGAAATTGGATGATCGTTATCTCGATTGGATCTGATTACCAGAAATTTGAAAGACCCTCTTTATTTTTGTAAGTCTGTGTGATATATACGTATACTCTACAGTATATGAATTATTTTTGCGGTTAAACGGCGTATTTTCTCTTTATCTTCCACGTGGATTGTGCTTCATTACACATTGTTTTGTGAGGACAAATCTTTTTCAAGTTGGGGAAACCAATGCCCTAAAATTTGTTACTTCTACCAATTTATTTTACATTGAATAACTCCATATGTATTATCATTGATAATTTCATACATTACACTTCACGTATAGTTTTAGGCGAAAAATTATTATAGATGATACAAAGATTGAAATGTATAAAGAAAGTGTATTTTAGTGAAAAATATATAATTTGTGTGTAAATATAAATTTGTTTATCATTTGTTGGTAATTTAATTTTTTAAATAATACGTGAAATTATGTGGTACATGACAAATGTTTAAAGTTTGTTGTACGGAGTCATTATTGTTTTAATTACTTTGTCTCACATGATATAAGCATTTTTCTATACAAAGGTTTGGTCAAAGTAAATTGGGCATTTAACCCGTGCCGGAGGGTGGAATAGTGTTGTGTAGTTTATACGATAATGAACTACAATCATTAATGTGGATAGAGAGGCACACTATGAGATTCTGCTACAGTAAAAACTCCATTAGTACAAATAAATTCTTTTTGAATGTTATTTTAATCCAACTAGTAAAATTGTGAACGTGAAAATGCACGTGCCAAATAAATAAGTCTCATATTACAATTTAAATATGCATGATATAAACATTATAATATATATTTAAACTTATACTTAGTTAATAAAAAATTCAATCATAATATATGTTAATTATATGAATAATTAATAAAAATATAAATTTTGGTGATTATAATGGTGGAAGTAGTGGGAGATGATGTGCAACTCCCTTCTTTTTTTCTTTTCCTTTTTAGCTTTATTTTTATAGGTGAAATTTGAAGTCAAAATTTATCAATTTGTCAAAATTAAATTGATTGGTGTAACAACTAACTTTGGGTATTTTTTTTTAGAATAGTAAATATATATTGTATAAAGGACAGTTGATTGAAAGTTGCTATTCAAGCAACTAACTATGCTAGAGGCCAAGAAATCCTGTCACAAGACAATTTTGTCCAAATAAGGAAATGCATGTAAAGGCCATTCAGACACAGTACACACGGGACACGGCAGTTTTAATTAGTTGACTTGCTGCCTAAACAATTACTCCCTCAATTTCAGAGATTATTTACATTTGACTTTTGGATCAACTGTCTTGAGTTTATTCTAATTCTTTCATAAACGATAATAGTAAATAATTTAATAAAATCATATAATAAAAATTTAATTACTAAATTTTCATTATATAATTTTAATAATTTATTTATTAATATCGTTTAAAAGTAAATTATGGTCAAATGCGGAGACAGTTGACCGCATAATAGTAAAATGTAACAATTTTTCTGAAATGGATGGAGGGAGTATTTTAAATTTAATGCCTTGGTATATTGGTGACTTTAATTAAAATCCCAAAGAATCTCCACATATCAAACTGATTAATTAGTATTCCTCACTCCTCACTCATACTATAAATTCATGCATGGCCACTGCATTTGTACACAAGCAAACAATGGGAATTATCAGACTTCTGATAGGCTTTGTACAACGTAGACCCCCACGCCCACTTCCAATCGTATCTTTCAACATCATGGCTCTTCATGAAATACCACTTGTGGCTAAGATTGTGTTCATCCTGTGGTTAGCACTAGATTGCATCATGCGGTACGGATATTATGGGCTGTGGTAAGAAATCGAAACTTTAATTGTGAATCCATTTTATTCAATTCATATGTGTAAACATCTTTACAATTTCACATGGATATGCAGCAAAGGTACGTTCCAGGAACTTCTATACCGTATTGGTGGTTTTTCACCCATGAAGACCTTCAAAAAAACTCATAACATCATGTTGAACAATGCTCAGATCTTCAATCACTGGATATTGGTAATTCCCTTATTCCGCTTAAATTCAGAGGAGTTGTGGAGTGTGGTGATGGCAAAGCTCGCCAGTGACAAAAAAGAAGACTGGATTAATGCTCGATTAGTAACATAAACTCCATTAAAATAAGCGTCTCACCATTCATTAATCGTTCACTGTTTAAATTCTAACTGGTAATTAACAATTTGGCTACACTCAAGAAGGGGTATACAGAGATAACCTATGTTCAGTCCAGCAGATATAATATGATGGAAAGTGTGGCAACTAAAGTTGCTCAAATAATGATTTTATTGATCTTGATTTAAGCAGGTACAATTCTCTAGTTTAGTCCTCTGATTCTAGTCTTCTAAAGCGGCGAACTTGGATCTTCAAATTCTTCGTTTAGGATTTACGACTTCAAAGTCGGGTAAACGTCGATGCGAGGGCTTCTCAGCTTGATCTCGGATCGAATTATGAACTTGGGAGTGCTTGATGCGAGCGATGACGAACTTCTTGGGGATTTTGTGAACTCCACGAAGAACGCTTCTAGATCGTCGCAGGATTTGGTCTTTGATCTTCTTTAGAGGAAGTTTGGCCGGCAGGAAACGTTTCTCCAAGGGCTTTTGAGCTTGATCTTGGATCTAACACAGCCTTTGGGCGAAGAACTTCAAGAAGGTTGATCAGGCTTTGGCTGGGCTTTTGGATTTGATCTTCCTTTGGCAGCGGTTGATCTTCCAATAATGTTTCTCCAAGTGCGCAGGGGCTTCTTCTTGGATCAAACGACGACTACTCCTGGATTTGTTGATGAACTTCTTGAATACTTGCTAGAACTTTGATGCTGATCTTGAGAAGACTTGTGATTCTTGCTCTTGATCTTGCTTGTTGCTTTTGCTCTTGATCTTGCTTGCTCTTGCTTGTTGCTTGCCTTCTTTTTGCTCCTCTTCTCTTGCTCCTCTTCTTCTTATGCTCCTCTTGATGTGTTGCTTGGTGTCTAGAAATGAATAAAGGGGGTCCTCTATTTATAACACTTTGAAAGGGCATAAGAAGAGCATATTCCCCTAGAATATAGGAGCCCATGGACCAACTCTTCAACTCTAGCCCATTTTCATTACATGGAGCTGGCATTACTTCTACATTCATTTCATTCTAGTCTGGTCATCACATATGGCCCAATTTATTTACATATAGCCCAATTTATCCACATGTAGCCCAATTTACATGATTTACTTTCACGTTGGCCCATGTGACATAATTTGATTTAAATTTATATATATATATTTGAAAATAATCTAGCAATTTTATTTTAGAATTTAATTTAGTAAAATTCTAAAAATGCTAGAAAATTGTATTTTTGTTTTTGTAATATATATATTTTAAATGTTGTTTTATAGGTGACGAATTTCGTTCGTCTACAGAAAGAATCAAGAATGTTACAATACGTAACACCAAGTTCATGAACAACCCTGATTTGTGCAAGCCAAGTTTTTCTAACGCAAGTGCAAGGGTCTGGATGCATGCCCGTTCACTCCAATGTTCACATGCAAGTTCTGCATCGCCGATCTTGAGATTTGTTTCATTCGCAAACGATACCATCTCGCAAGACCATAGACCTCGCACTTGCAAATCCATTTACATTACGTCAAGTTAATTATCGTAATTTCATTGTAGTCCAGTTAGCCAATATATATACTGCATGTATTGGTTTTTATGTCAACTACATCCATTGGAATATTCAATTAGATATATCTGTTTTTCGTCCACGTCTGATATTGGTTTGTTTCATCCTTTACTGTTCCTAAACAAATTATACAATTAAGCAATTTAATGACGCCCCCTGATGCTGCGAAAGTATTACTTAGATCAATCATATTTGTACTACAACTATGAGTGCGGAAGTGGCTGACCAAAATTCGAATTTATTTGATACGTGTAACATTCAATGTTTCGACTCGGCTAAGTAATACTCCTTCCATTTCAGAGAAAATGTTACATTTTGACTTTGACCGGTCAACTGTCTTCGAGTTTGACCATAAATTACTCATAAACGATAATAGTAAATAATTTAATAAAATCATATAATAAAAATTTAATTACTAAATTTTCATCATATAATTTTAATAATTTATTTATTAATATCGTTTAAGAGTAAATTGTGGTCAAACGCAGAGACAGTTAACCGCATAATAGTAAAATGTAACATTTTTTCTGAAATGGAGGAAGTATTGAATAATTATAACTATATTTTTCAATTAGAGAACATGTATATAAATACAGATGAAGTTTTAATCTTATTGTCAATAAATCAATTCGAAACTCTCGGTATCAAACTATATAATACACGATAAGAAATTGGATAATTAGTGTCCCATGGCTCCATATACTTTCAATCTCTTAAAACAAAATAACAAGTACGATATGTTGTTGTAAAGAGATTACTGATGCAACTCGAGCCTTCAGATTTAATGCTAATCCTACTACTAACTATACTGTTTGAACCAGTAAGAATTAGACATGTGGCATCATTTTTAATTTTACAGTCAAAAGTAAGAATAGTAAGAAAAAAAATTAAGGTAAAAACGAGACTCCCACCGGCCACCGCCTTCTTCTCCAACACCGGCATACTCCAGCGGCCGGCCCTCCACAACATCCTCCTCTTTGGAGCAACTCCATCATGAATTGATGAAAAAACACTGATTGCAATTTAAAAATACTTATCGTAATTAGTAGTTAATTAACTACTGAGTTTTGAGTAAATAGATTCTTGAGTAGTTAAAAATAAAATGAATGATTACCATGTTCCTGTGTAGTGAGAAAATTAAGCAGGTTCAAGAAATGATTATTAACATTGATTATTTTTTTACAACATAGATCCGTCTATACATAAACTATCTAAAGACCGCCCCTCCGGTGATTTGCTCCTCTAATTTTAGTACCTATTTAGTCTAAGTACATATTATGTTTGAATATAGGTATTTCTAGATTATCTCCAATCTTTTTCCCATTTCTAGAATATATCCCAATGTTTTTTAATTTTTCTTTAGAACAATTTAGGTATAAAATTATAATTTAAACTAAATTATATACTACAACATCTGCTCTATATATGCTCCCGCTCTCAAATATTTATGGATTTGCACAATTCTCGCTCCCATATCCGCTATTGTGATCGACTTCGCTACATGTGAAAAGATCCGAATGTGATGTGGTCAGCTAGAGACATAGCGAAGTTTGTCATTTGGAATAATATTTGGGTATGAGATCGTTTAATTACTTACTAATTTCACAAAGTCTCATGATATACGGTCTATAAACAACTTATCTAGAGACGACCTATGTTTTTAGGAAAATGCATCATGTTATCAAGAAAAACGTTTAGATTGTTAATGAAATTTATTTCTTTTTTATATGAAAAACACCAATGTTGATGAAATAAGCGTTTTGATTAATAACATCGATTATTTTTTTGACAACATAGGTCCATCTATAGATAAACTATCTATTATCTGAAGACCGCCCCCTCCGGGATTTTGCTCCTCTTCTTTTTTCCATTTCTAGAATATATCCCAATGTCTTTAATTTTACTTTAAAACAATTTAGGTATAAAATTATAAGCTAAATTTAATTATATACCACAACATCCGTTCTATATATATAAATGCTCCCGCTCTTAAATATTTATGGATATGAACAATTCTCGCTCCCATTCCCATCGACTTCGCTACATGTGACGAGATCCGAATGTGATGTGGTCAGCGAGACCCATAGCGAAGTTTGTCAGTTAGAATAATATTTGAGTATGAGATCGTTTGCCACCTCTAATTTGACAAATGTTTCATGTTATCAAGAAACAAATGTCTAGGTTAATGAGATTCATTTCTTTTTTATATGAAAAAACACCAATATTGGTAATATAGACGTTTTAACAAGTAAAATCAATTATTTGTTTGACAACATAAGTCCGTTTATAGATAAATTAACTATCTAAAGACCGCCTCTCCGGTGATTTTGCTCCTCTAATTTTAGTACCTACTTAGTTTAAGCCTAAATCATCAAAATGTTATTTTGTTCCCTATATAAGTTACTTCCTCGTCAGGATCAATTTCATTTTGACTTTTTGATCAAATTTTACTTTCTGAATTAATCTTAAATCATGAATGTAAAATGTTCAATTTTTTATATAATAAAATTTATCCCTAAAGTTTTATTATATAAAAAATTGAACATTCATTCTTAAGATTAATCGTAATCAGATAAAAATTGATAAAAGCTAAAACGATCGAAAATTACTATATTATTTGCTTTCGAAGACCCACTTGGTGATTGGTAATTCATTATTAAATTATTATACAAGCAACCCATTACCATGGTATGATTGAAATTGGTCGTGTAACACGTACTATATAAGGTCTATTACAATATAAGGCTCATTATTAAATGTACCATAAAAATAATTAAACTTTTACATCACCACTTTTAAATAATAGTAGGATAAGGAATGCTTGAGATACTAAATAAAATTACATCACTACAACAAATCGCGGAAACAAATCGGTGTTTTAATCCCACAGTATTGGATTGTTTTGTTTGATTTAATCATTATATTCTGACCGATATCATGAATTTCGACTGAGTGAGAATGCCACATTATTTAGTTACAGGACCAAAATAGATGTCTTTAGTATGCTTTCCTAATGTTGATGCGCTAACTATCGTGAATTCGGTGCTAATATTTACGAATATAAATATAAGAATAGTTTCGTTTGAAAATCAAGAAAGTTGCAATTTACGCACAATTTAGATTAAATCTTATTGACAACGAGGTCAAGGATTATGTTGACTGTTGATACATATCTGCATGTGAGGCGGTGTGGCGTATTCTTGGGAATGACATTCACTATCGTGATCCTATGGTAGAGCGTTTACCATTTCACCTTGATGGTAAACATATTGTTTGCTTCAAAGATTGCGACTACATAGAGGATCTCATTGAAAAGCCTATTGTTGCACAAACGAAGTTCTTACAGTGGATGGAATATAATAAAGTAATCCACAGGCACGGAAGTATCTGTACGCAGAGTTTTCGAGGTTCTATGTGTGGGATGCAAAGAAGAAAGTGTGGAGGGACAGAAAACAGCGATTGAACAAAGTTGGTAGGACATATCACGTCCCGCCAAAATCTGGTCCAGTGTACTACCTAGGGATAATGTTGAACCATGTAAGAGGCGCCACCTGCTATGAAGATTTGAGGACTGTTGATGGTGTTATTTACCAGACATATCGTGACGCCTGCTTTGCACTGGGCTTGCTAGATGATGATAAGGAGTATATTGATGGTAGAAAGGAAGCAAGCTTATGGGGATCTGGTCGATACCTAAGGCATCTATTTTGCATGCTATTGCAGTCAAATAGTATGGCAAGGCCCGTTAAGGGCTGGGAAAGTACGTGGAAACATCTGTCATACGACATTTTATACAACATGCACAAAAAGATGAATAACCAAGGTAAAACTATTCATACGCTGTCTATTATTATATTCTTAATATGAATAATATTTTATACATGACAATTAGGCATTTTTATTTATTTAATTTGTTTCTTTTATGGTGGTATATTCAAGATTGGAGCTCAGCCAATCACAGCTGAAAAACTTCACTCTTGCTGAGATAGAAGTAACATTGGCTCTAAATGGTTGTAGCTTAGCTCAATTTGAAGGGATGCCGACGCCTGATAATATTGAAATAAAAAATGGGCAAAACAATCTCATAGCAGAAGAGTTGTCATACGATGTGGACGAGATGCTAGAAGAGTTTAACAAGTTGTTTTCATGTCTAACTGATGAACAAACGGATGTATATAACACGATTATGGATGTTGTATCATCTGGGAAGGGCACGTGGTGTCTTCTTCTTATACGGCTATGGTGGTACTGTCAAGACCTTTCTCACTACAAGAAAGTTCGGATTTAGGGACGGAAATTAGGGACGGATATAATCCGTCCCTAATTTAGGGACGAATCGGCTCTTTTAGGGACGGATTAGGGACGGATAGGCCTATCCGTCCCTAATCCGTCCCAAATCTGTCCCTAATTAGGGACGGATTTTATAAACCGTCCCTAATCCGTCCTTAATTAGGGACGGATTATATAAACCGTCCCTAATCCGTTCCTGTTTTAGGGACGGATTTTTTATCCGTCCCTAAAACTGTTGACCAGAATAAAAAAATAAAAAAAAACAGTTTTAGGGACGGATAAATATCCGTCCCTAACATTAAAGACGGCTTAGGGACGGATAAATATCCGTCCCTAAAACTGTATCATCTTCACACACACGGGGGAAGCAGAATCATTTCCATTGCTTGATTCTTTCTTCCTTTCTTTCCCCCAATTCGTCCCAAGCATTTTCCGGCCATTTCTCGACGATTCCGGCCAATCTTGGTCTCGTTTCGAAGCTCGTCGGACAAAGAGCTCGGATTGTGCATCAATTTCAACTTTCATCCGCTATTTTTCCCAAAATTGAAGGTATTTTGGCTAAAATCCTTATTTTTTAAATTTTGGGAATTTTATGAATTTCGACTAGTTTGATCAATTGTATGTTTATAGGAAGTATGTAGTATATAATTTAGCTTATATTACGTATTGGGTTAGCTTTGAGATGTACAATTGATATATTTATTGTGAAATTGGATTGCTAGTATGATGTTACTATGATTGTAAGTGTGTAGGGTATTTACTTAGCTATTTTCGTATACGTACTAGGATTATGAAGATTTAATTGTGTGTTTGGAGACAATTTGGTGATTTTGGTGATTTTAATATAATTTTGGAGTACTAACATAAAAACAATCAATAATATTTTCATCTACAATTTATAATGTTAATAGATATATGGAAGTTTAACTACTATAAAATTGAATTGTAATCGTAAAATGCATGTAATTCATTACCAATTGTTACCGTATCATAATTAAAAATGTAATTGTAATTGTAATTCATTACCAATTGTTACCGTTTTCATGATTCTCAGAAAACCAACCATGGCTAGCAGCAACACCTGACAAGAAGCCATCCCAATCCCCTCAATTGTAACCGTCTTCAAGAACTTGTTATTCTTCAAGTCGAACCACATAAATTTATCTTCATGCCTAATCACAACTTGCTCTTTGCTCTGCACATAAGCTACAGGATGAATCATCAAATGATCCCTAAATCCATAGATTCCAAGTGTCTTGAGCTTGGCGAGCGTGAGGTGGACCTGGAAGCTGAGTGACGGTCTCAGTGCTAAGATGAAGTGAAATTATGAATTTCAGCTGGCCTTTTATAAGCCAATAAAAGGCGTCATTAGCAAAAACAGGACAAGTGCAGGATGAAACACTCATGGGGAAATCCACAATATTATGCCAAGCTTGGGATTTTAGTCTTCTTGACGTGTTAAATGTATATGTTTTACATGCATTTCAGCTTATCTTTCTTACTACAACTTGTTATATATGCTTTATTAAGTGTCTATTATATATGTTTTACCTGTCAATTCATCTCGTCTTTCTTACTAACACTTGTTGTATGAATTTGCAGATGCCGAGGCATAGGAGGTCCACATACCGTCCACCGGCCAATAGTGGGACTAGTGGTGGTCCTGATGCGGGTAGCCCTCCAGGGGCTATGACATTGGTGGGAGTTCACAATCACAGGTTCCTGAGACTCCCACTGGCTCGAGCGTGGGGACGTCACCCATGTTTGCTGACTTATCCTCCGACGGGTGTCCCTACACCGTTCTGACACCCGGTGCTAGTTGGAATGGGAAGCCGGTTTTGTTCCCGAACGGGAAGAAGTAAGTATTATGCATTTGTAGAACATAACTTCAGATAATTACTAAATGTTACATGAATATACTAATAATGTTTGTTTCATGTCTATCTCATTTGTAACAGGCTTTGGCCACCGGGTGCCTCCGAAAATCTTGGTAAGATTATAAGACTTCGGAGGGAGAAGCCGGGTGAAGGAGGGGAGAAGTGGTCTACGCTCCCGGAGAGGATGAAGCATCATTATTTTGATGAGATGCGGGTAAGCTTAAATGTTACAAAGCTTTATCCATGTTCTTTGACTTGTTGTGCTGATTGAGTGGTATGTTAGCCACTGTACTTGGGTGATATGTTAGTCATCATTGTGTTAGTAAATTTTAGGACAATTTGAGTGGTATGTTAGCCACTGTACTTGGGTGATATGTTAGTCACCATTACTGAACTTGTTGTGCTGATTGAGTGGTATGTTAGCCACTGTACTTGGGTGATATGTTAGTCACCATTACTGAACTTGTTGTGCTGATTTTGTGGTATGTTAGCCACTGTACTTGGGTGATATGTTAGTCACCATTGTGTTAGTAAATTTCAGGACAATTTGATTGGTATGTTAGCCACTGTAATTGAGTGATATGTTAGTCACTGTTCTTTCACACTGTGTTGATTGAGTGGTATGTTAGCCACTGTACTTGGGTGATATGTTAGTCACCATTACTGAACTTGTTGTACTGATTTCGTGGTATGTTAGCCACTGTACTTGGGTGATATGTTAGTCACCATTACTGAACTTGTTGTGCTGATTGAGTGGTATGTTAGCCACTGTACTTGTGTTTACTTTAAATTCCAGCTTTCATTAATCTATTTGGGCTTGCTACTTATGGAAATGTTGTAGAAACTCTACTTCATTCCCAATGCCCTCATTCCCCAACTGTGGTCTGTTTTCGAGACTGTTGGGTCAGAGTGTTATAAGAGGATGGTTTGCAACATGAAAGCATCTGGGGTAAAAGCTTGATGGATGGGGGATGAAGAGTGGGCACTTTGGCAGGTTTACTGGAGAGATCCACTTGTCATGGACATGGCGGCGAAGAACAGAGCGAACCGGTTGACTGAGCCGCGAGATGGTACAGGCACCTCCAAGCATCATTATGGGTCGTGGGCTGTTGTTACAGACCGCCAGATGTCGGTTAGTATATATGTTATTTCATTATGCACTACACTATTGCAGACTGAGGTGGAGCGGATTATGGAGGAGAGGATGATCGATGGTCATGAACTCACAATTCGAGAGCAGGACCAAATATTCTTCCAAGTTAATCCGATGGACACTAAGGGTCGAGTGTATGGGCTCGGCAGTTTGGGCCCTTCATTGACACCCGATGGTAGCTTCTCCGTGTCGCAGTAGGCATCCTCATCACGTGAAAATTTCTACACTCAAGAGCAGGTGAATGAGCTGATGAATCCTCTCAAGCAAACGATCGAGCAACTTTTAGAGCAGCAAGCTCATATCACTCGTCGGATGGATGAGATGGCACAACAGATGTTCGCTGCGAACCAACAACCACCGCCTCCTCCCGGTTCTTAGATGTTCATGTACTTACGTTGTTCTAGATACATACTTTTCACACTATTCAACTTATTCGGATATTTAGTCTTTTGTTCGGATATTTTATCGAATCTCTATTTTAATTAATGCAATTTTATCACTTTCGGGTATATTATCTACGACTACATTGTAAAACAGGTGAAATGTAAAAAACATAAAAATTAAAAAAAAAATTAAAAAAAAACAGTTTAGGGACGGATATTATCCGTCCCTAAACCATCCCTTAGAGACGGATTAGGGACGGATAAATCCGTCCCTAATGGTCACAGCCATTAGAGACTATCCGTCTCTAATGGTGTTTGACCATTAGGGACGGATAAAATCCTGGTTGAAGCGGATAATATATCCGTCCTAGCGTTAGAGACGCCCGTTTTAAGGACGGGCGTCCCTATCCGTCCCTAATCCGTCGGGACGAATCGGCAAGGGTTTAGGGACGGATAAATCCGTCCCTAAACCTGATTTTTTTTTGTAGTGTCTATGGAAGACATTATGTTCAGCATTAAGAAGTCGTTGTGATATAGTTCTGCCAGCGCTTCAAGTGGCATTGCCTCCCTCCTCTTACTTAAAGGCCGCACAGCTCATTCAAGATTCAGCATACCTTTGATGGTGGATGAGACCACTATGTGTAGCAGGCTTACCCCCGGCAGTGAACTTGCAGGTACTCAGCTTATTCCGTCTGACATAATTTGTCGCTTTAATTAATATATGTTACCATCAATTTAAAACTATCTTTTATTATTTGCCTTCCATTGCAGGCCTTCTTGGGAATACAAAGCTTATTATATGGGATGAAGCCCCCATGACTAATAAGTTTTGTTTTGAGGCACTTGATAGAAGTCTGAGAGATTTATTAGAGGTTCTGATGGCATTTTGTCAAATATGCCGTTTGAGGGGAAAAGTTGTTATGTTCGGAGGTGACTTTAGACAAATTCTACCGGTTATACCAAAAGGCAGCAGACAAGACATCGTCCACGCTTCTTTATGTTCATCCAGAACAATATGGAGTCATTGTCAAGTGTTGAAGTTAACCAAGAACATGAGATTACAGGTCAGTGCGTGTAAAATTTCAAATATAGTTGTTGTCTCATGTTTTGTTGTTACATTACATTTCAAGTCTATTATGTGTGTGTGTGTGTGTGTGTGTGTCCCCGTCCGAGACGGAGAATATCAGAGAGTTTGGTGAGTGGCTCCTTCGTGTTGGAGATGGTCATGTTGGCGATAACAACAACGGGGAAGTTGATTTTTAAGTTGCCTGACGATATACTTATCCACGACGCATCTGACCCACTCGCTACTATTGTTAACAGTACATATCCATCTTTGATAGATCACATTGGGGATGGTCGATACTTCCAGGACAGGGCTATCCTAACTCCGACTAATGAGATAGTGCAAGAAATAAATGAATACGTCATGTCATTACTGCCCGGCGATGCCACCGAGTTCATGAGCTCCGACAGCATACGTCCGGATGAGGATGACATTGTGAACCATGAAGACGTATACTCTGTTGAATTCCTAAATACAATTAAGTCATCAGGAATACCGAACCATATTATCCGCTTGAAGGTGGGGTGTCCTATATATAATGTTGTTGAGGAATATCGATCAGTCGACCGAGCTATGTAACGGAACCAGGTTGGTGGTTACTGCAGTTGGAAAACATATCATAGAAGCGAAGATGATTCCCAGAAAAAACGTTGGCGCCAAGGTATTCATACCTCGAATGGTGCCACACCATCAGACCTCACTAAGTTTCCTATCAGGTTCCAGAGAAGGCAGTTCCCCATATTTGTGTGTTATGCTATGACGATTAATAAGAGTCAAGGACAATCTCTAGCTCAAGTTGGACTATATCTACCCAAGCCAATGTTCAGCCATGGTCAACTTTATGTTGCATTTTCTAGAGTCACCAGCAAGAAAGGACTCAGGGTTCTAATATTAGATGAAGATGGAAAAACTACTGGTACCACAACGAATGTTGTGTACAAGGAAGTATTTAGCAATTTATAGGACCTTTAATTTTTTGTATGATGTATGCGTACTTTTGCATGGTTTGATACATTTTTTATTTTTATATTTTCAAAAATATGAATGAACTTTGTGCACTTCAACTTTCATTAAAAAGTGAACTATTCATGTGGCATCGCCACGGGTTAGTACTAGTTATTTGGAATAGAGGGACTGAGGGAGTCTGAAAGATGAAAAGTTCGACCCCTAAGGATAGCTCGTAGCTTGTAAGCCCCACAGTATAGGCAGTATTACCGGTGGTAGCACCCAAGGTCGAAGAAAACCAGAAAGACAAATTATTAGGTAGACGCAATAAAGGTGTAATATATGCAATTTGATGAAATTTGAACGTAATTTCATGTTTAATTTGCTAGGAGTTGATCATGGTCTTGGGGATTAAAAGAAAAAGACCCACGTTAGAAAGAAGTTTTGTGCAATATGACTCGGATAGGATTATGCAATAATGCAAATATGATACATAGATAGCTTCATCCTTTAGACCATTACAGCCCACATTGGATTGCATTATTAAGTCGAAGCTTGATCTTGACTGAAATGTACCCCAACAAGGTTAAAAAGCTTCAACAAATCAAGTGTGACCCGGTTTTAGCTGTTCACACCGACACATTGAAGAGTCCAGTAAGTCAGTGACGATTCAAGCCTTCGAAGATTAGTTGAGAACAAGGTTAGTACTTTAGTACTAGTTCTACGACTCCATACTGCAAACACGGGCAAGTCTTCAGTTAACAAGAGCCTGTTTAGCAGTTACTCATCTGACTTCAGAGAGCCGGAAGAAGATTCCGAAATCATAAACAAACTATGTAAATAACTGGTGCAGAGCAATGCACATTATCGAAGAAATGAAGAAATGTAGAACTAAACATCCATTTTAGTTCAATAGTTTATGTACAAACTCAAGAATAAGCCCAAGAAACTTGGACAGATACCAACAACAAAGCGTAAAGAAAAAACACAGTAAACCATGAATCCCAGTCAAGTAGAGATTAAATTATTTAAAGCAAATACAGATGTCGACGGTAACAATGGCAGAACAACTAAAAACCCTTTCACTACAAGCAGCCGGAGGGCAATCATATAACACTTCTCGACATCTCCAAATCTATCCATCACAGCATGCTCTTCATCAAAAGCAGGCATCCAATAGACAACAACAGCAAAGAGCAGCCAAACTGCAAACAGCAACACACAAAGTCAGATATATGTACACTTCGTAAGTTATAACACGGAACAAGACCACAATGCAAGTCCTATTTCAATAGAGTTCCTTTCCACAACTGCAGATAAGTTATTACATTGCATAAAGAAACCTTAAACAGAAGGCATAAATCACATTATAGCAAACAGTACAAACTAATAGTTCGAAAAACTTAGTGCCACTTAGCATCAAAATCACAAATTCCAACTCCCTTAGATCCCGTAGAAGGTAGAAAACCAAAAACGTCTCACAGAGGTTCAGAGTTCATCATACTTTAGTCGAAAACTCAGTACCATTTATCATCAAAATAAGAAACTCCAGCTCCCTTAGGTTCGGTAGAAGAGTCTAAAAACCAAAACCTCTCAACAGAGGTTCAGAGTCATCATACTTAACAGATCAAAGGCCAACATCACAATTAGGACAATTGTTACTAATCCTACCTAGACTAGCTGGTGTTCAAAATCTGAATCTGATTTGCAAGTCCAATTTTAGCTAAATACTCAAAAGCCAAATACAGAAATTTTTTAAGAGCAATACAGTCAGCTTTAATGCCGTCATTATCTCCACATACAAACAAAATCATAGAAATCACCGCTCACCTCGAAATCCACATCCAACAAATTTGTCAACAGAAACAGATCACAATGAATATTCTCACCAAATTCAATAAAAAATCAATCTCCATTCACCGATCAGATTCCAAACAATTTCAAATCCACACCGTAAAACACAATAAAAAAGCAAACAGAACAACGAAAAACACACAAAAAAACGTTGACTCACCATCCTTGCAGCATACCGGAGCTGCTGTTACTTTGCTGCTGCTGCGGCGGAGGAGCACCGTACGGTGGAGCGTACTGCGGCGGATACCCCTGCGGCGGGTAGCCTTGCTGCGGCGGGTAACCTTGCTGCGGCGGGTAGCCCTGAGGTGGATACGCGTCCTTAGGGTAACCCTCCGGTGGATATCCTGCATCAAAAAACACCATAAATCAGGATCCGTCACAAAATCTCGAATCGGATCAGGATCAAATCAGAAAAAAAAGGAAGGAAACCGAACCTTGAGGAGGAGGAACGCCAACAGGAGCTTGATTCTGATTGTAGTAACTCATGATCGAGCTGATTTGGTTTGAATTTGATGAATGCAGAATTGGGAAATTTGAGATTTGGAGATGATGATACCGTTGAAGAAGAAAGAGTCGGGTTTAGATGGTGGTTTATATAGGATAGAGTTTGGATTGGATGGTGTATTTATTAATGTTTGAAAAGTAGGAAGTGAGAGAGAAGGTTCGGTACATGAGTTTTATTTTTGTGCGCGTCGAATTCGCGTCTAGAGGAGACTTTGTCATCAAGGGAAACTTTTCCGTACTCTTTAAGGCTTTGTTCTCTTCAATTGGCTAAACTCATTCGATTCGATTCGTTCGATTACATTTAGTTATATTTTATCTACAATTGATTCGATTCAGATTCAAGAAATTTCAATTGAAAAACGGGCGCAAGCTTCGAAATATGGTTCGAATAGTGGTACCATTATACATGTGGGAGGAGTTTTTGAAATGTCATGGTAAGGGGAGACTTAGAAAGTCTACAAAATTTATATTCATCCTAATGTCATGGTAAGGGGAGATTTAGAACGTCGTGATCAGTGTAAACTATAATACTCCCTCCGTTTCAAAGAAATCTTTCCATTTTGACTTTAACCGTTCAACTGTCTTCGACTTTGACCGTGAATTAAATTTTCATTATATGATTTTATTAAATTATTTACTATTATAGTTTAAGAGTAATTTACGGTCAAAATCGAAGACAGTTGACCGCAGAATAGTAAAATGGAAAGATTTTATTAAAAGAGTATGAGACAATTAGTTAATCAAAATTTTCGGGAAAATATAAATTTTATTTATAAATCACTCAAAAAGAAGTGAAAATCAATCCGAACATAAAACTAAATAGTGTATATACAACAATTAAAGTGATATACGTCATTTTTTGTTTATAATTACAATGACGAAACACAGCTAATAGTTTGATATTGTTAAGTTCAAAGTACTAAGAAATATAAGAAAACTACACAGCTAATAGTTTACATAAATTTTTCAACTAGTTCCGATTTGCATTGCTCTGATTAATTAATTAATCTACAAGTAGGAGGCCACATATATAGTGGGAATTGCAACTTGCGATACAGACCTTCTCAAGGATCCATTATGAGGGGACTTATTTTCACAATTACAGATCATTCTAGTATTAATGTCATTAACAATGCATTATGATTTTATAATTACTAAATTCTGTTTGTACTAGTGTAAAGTTTATTCCAATTTTATTCCTCTGTCTCTACGATAACTTTTTAGATATCACAATAATAATTATGTTTGTACATTAGGTACGCCATCTCATGGTTTAGCTGGAGTTTTATATAAAGAAATTAAGAAGTTTTGGACCATTGTCATCGTTACAATAACATAGGTAACATGGGACAAACTGTACAAAGTGATTGTTTCATTGTAATTATAATCCATCTTTTGTTGACTACAGTATGAGATACCATCCACTTTGATAAAACAAACCATCTACTTCAGTTAAACAAACCAACATTAAATATTCAATTATAAACATTATATGTATGTTAAAATATACATGAATTTTAATGCAGTGTAATATTTTAAAGTTAGATAATATTTGTAGTTAAATTATAATCTTCATCACGTATCTCGTGAAAGTTCGTAATGGTAGAATAGCAAGTGGAAGAAGATAATCAAAATTAACAACTCACGAGTACTGTTAAGTGTACTCGTACTAATTAATCTCTTTCTAGACTACTTGATGAAGCTAATAAGATCGAGTCAAACTTTTTGAATCTCAATAATCAATGTAGTATATCATTTCTCCCGAGTCCATATGGAATTTATATGAGTGATTTCTCTTACTTTTTTATTAAGCATCAAAACATAATATATGCATTTTCATGTATCTACTTGCCATGTGGATGGACATCAAAGCTAAAACCATTCAACCACCATTTCAATTCTAATCATTTTATATTGTGTACATCCGACTTATTAGATATTCAAGGTTTACGCCTGGATTCAAATTTAAATTTGAAGCCTCATTACATACCGCGTAGAGAACATATGAGAAGTGGAGGCTTGAATAATTAGAGTTCTTATATTCCATCCTCCTTTCATGAGGATACTCCAATTCTCCAACCATCATCGTTGAAGTCGAAATTGTTAACTCCATACATCTTGTTGTGAACACAAGGCTACGGCAGTTCAAATGTAAAAATTGTTCGTTGAGTTGGTTATAAAAAGAGAATTTTGCTTTAGTTGTAAATCATCGAAACTAGATGAGAAAACATTTGAGTGACAATGATATTTTATGGTTGCAATTCTTTTTCCTTTCTAATAATTGAGCGCGATAGTCTGTTTATAATAATTCTGTTCCGAGTGAATAGAAGGGTCACTCTGTCGTTTTGAAATGAAGCCTTATATCCCTAAGAAATAAATGATTTTGCTATGGAGTAAGAAGCAGATCATCACTGACAGAGAAGATGACCAGAAAGATTCATAAAGATGCAAAAAATGTCAAACGGGATATTAAATAAGAGGTACTTTGGTGAGTTGTATGTCCCTATGATATTGGCAGAGAATGTAAGCTTGACTAGATGATAATAAGAGAGTAAAGAAGTACTAGTTGTTGGATTACCAATTTTAATTCTCAACTCCTTTGCCTACTCAGTACTCACATCTAATCTACTTATCCACGATCGCAAAAACTGAAAGTTCGAGTGCACTTAATGAAATGTTTGGCTAACAATTAAATCCAAAAAACTTGGATATATATTTTTACTTAACTCAAGGTTTTAATCGTTACCCAAACACCGACTTATTTTACAGCTAGTTTAATGCAGGTGAAGCTGTTCTTTGTTTTCAGCACCACTTGTGTGATGCTTGGCAGTTGGAACTACTGTAATGGTACCAAAATTTTGTACTCAGTTGAATGCTAATCAATGATTTATACTTAAGTTGCAAGATGTAAAATTAAGTCAATTAATTAAGTGAAAGGAACAGATAATGTACACAAATCGGTTCGGAAGCCCTATTTTCACTACAAAGCGGCCAGAGGGCAACCAATAACACTTTCTTCTCGAGGCCTACAACTCCATTCATCGGAACCGTCTTCATCAGAAGCAGGCATCCAATAGACAGCAGCAGCAAAGAGCAGCCAGACTGCAAATAGCAACACAAACAATCAGATATTCCTTTTCTCGATTTCAGTTATAAAAAAGAAACAAGAACGCAATGCAGGGTCTTAGTTGATATTCAAACTTATTTGCTTCCCACAACTTGTAGTTAAGTTACTACACTGCAGAAAGAAGAGAACAGAACCTACTAAAAGAAACAAGAACACAATGCAGGGTCCTAGTCGATATTCAAACTTTGCTTCCTGCAACTTGCAGTCAAGTTACCACATTGCATAAAGAAGAGAACAGAACCTAAAAACAAGCCATAAATCACATTTACCGACTTACAAGCAACTCATAAACAACTAAAAGGTCGAATCTCGAAACACACTTTGCTACTTATAGCATCAATATATCACAAACTACACCTCTCCTTCGATACACGAAACCTCTCTCAGAGATTCAGAGTCCTCATACTCATAACATATCAACGGTAAACATAATAATCAGAATCATTGTTAGTCAATGCTACACAGACTAGCAGGTGCTCTTCATCCTAAAATACGTTCTACAAGTCAAATTTTCGCTCAATTCCCAAATGCCAAACACAGAAAAGATTCAGAGCCAGCACATTAAAATCCAGAAACAAACAAAATCATAGAAATCAACGCACACCTCGAAATCCACATCCAACAAATTTCTCAACAGATTACAATGCACATTAATTGCTACACACAGATACCAATGAACATTCTCAAATTAATTTCAATTCAACGATCAGATTCCAATCAATTTCAAAACGGTACCGTATAACAAAATCGAAAGGACTAAACTCTAGATCTGAACAAACTAACGAAAAACAATCACCGAAACGTTCACTCACCATCCTTCCATGAAACCAGTGCTGTTATTCTGCTGCTGCTGCTGCGGAGGAGGAGCGCCGTACTGTGGAGCATACTGCGGCGGATAGCCTTGCGGTGGGTAGCCTTGCTGAGGGTACCCCTGCGGCGGGTAGCCCTGAGGTGGATACGCGTCCTTAGGGTAACCCTCCGGTGGATATCCTGTACAAAAAACAACACAAATCAGGATCCGTCAAAAAAAAAAAAACTCGAATCGGATCGGAATGAAGACAGAATCGAATCGGAGAAAAAGGAAGGAAATCGAACCTTGAGGAGGAGGAACGCCAACAGGAGCTTGATTCTGATTGTAGTAACTCATAATTGAGCTGAAGATTGTTTGAATTTGATTGACTGAGAATTGGGAAATTTGAGATTGGGAATATAGCAGTTGAGGAAGAAAGAGACGGGTTTAGGTGGTGGTTTATATAGTGGGTGAAGGATAGAGTTTGGATTGGATATGGGTTTTATTTATTTAGTGTAATAATTAATGTTTGAAAAAATGGGAAGTGGGAGAGAAGGTTCGCGTCCAAATCGCGTCAACAAGACTCGAGAGGAGAGTTTCCAAGTAAAACCCTTCCCCCGGAGGCCCGGATTAAATTCTCGGTTTCAAAATATGAATCTGATGTAACATCGGACTATTTTGGGAGTATGGAAAATATTTTTAAATTAAATTGAAAGAAGTTTTTGAAACGTTGTGCTAAATGGAGCTTTAAAAAGTTTTAATTTTTAAAACATGTATGATTATCTAAATATATTTACTACGTTGAGATATATATAACTTAAGTGTGAGAGAATCAATTCAACATTCCACATCATTAAAATCAACAAAATAATATGGTGATGGGAATACCAAAATCTTACAGGTGGTTTGGTATAGAGTTTAAAAAGTTAGTTAAATTTTTTTTTAGTTGATGTTAAGAGAAAAGAGAGTAGTAGAAGAGTAAGAGTAGAATAAAGAAAGAATATAGAGAAGAGAATGGAGAGAATGCAGAGTTCATTATTCACTTCAAAATGGGAGTACATGATGGGTATTTATACAAGTGAAAATGTATATTAAGAGCTTAATGATATATAAATAGGCAAAGACATCCACTACTCTTGTACATTAATTTCTTCATCCACCGACTATAATGCATTCATCTCTTCACCCACTAACTCCCATCTACTAACTCATTGTGCATTTATCCATAACACTCCCCTTGAATGAACATGAGTTGGTGATGGTTGGTACGCCAAAAATATACTGCCTCATTAAAAACATTGCTAAGAAAAACCCTTTGGAATAAAAACTTAGTAAAGGGAAAAAGAGTGCCATGAGTATCCAACTCCCCTGATCGATACATCACTAATTGTAATTCTTCAAACTACTGCAATGACCAAGTTCTCAAATGATGATGTCTGACATGATTTGGTGAGCAAATCTTCATATCTTTTGTACTTGGATGGAATCTTCTTCTCATAGATAATGGTGGAGAAGAACTTCTGTAATATGTGGCTCGTCTTCATGTGGAAGAACTTTTCAAATACTTGAAACATCATGTAGTTTTAATGTTCCATAACATCACTCCATAATATTGTAAGGTTGGACCCAAAAGTCTCATGACATTCTTTATCACACACACACACACACACACACACACACACACACACATATATATATATATCAAAGATATGGAGATAATTATATGCGCTTATAATGTTGCCTCGTTAAAAACCTTGCTAAGAAAAACCCAATGAGACAAAAACCTAGAAAGGGAAAAAGAGTGCAACAGTTGCTCATGAATGCACAAACGTTCTCATTGCTTTTCAATCGTTGTCACCATTTACTTGACAAGATAAATGTACTTCTTCAGGAGGTATTGTGACGAACATCAAAATTCTTGCTTGACAAATGATTAAAGTACTTCTGTACCATGTCAATCTCAAGGTTTACAATAAATAACCTTCGTAAATATTCATTCATATGCTCAAACTTCAGGTTGAGCTAATAATGGTGTAGCCAATAATACTCTTCACGAGTATTGAGAATTTTATCTCATACTTCAATAGTTCACTGCGGTGAATAACATTTTTATTTTTGTCAACGTGAAGTTGATTATGTAATGAGTATAGAGGTTTCACATATGAAACATTAGTTTCTCAAGAACTTTACTCATTCAATCCATGTTTTTCTAACATGATATTTTTAGTCTTCTTTTGGGACTGATTGCCGGAGATGTTATCTCCCCTCATTGAATTTCTCAAATAATTTGACTTGTGATTCAAACCGGTCACTTTAATGTGCACAACCTGAGGGTTGTGTATGAGTGATAACATTTAAGATAAACATAAACATGTAAGTATGCAACATCATGCCTAAGTATACTAGAAAAACTAAATAATGTAAACTATGCAAGAATAAACATATTATGATGCAATGTTTAGTATCTAAATGCACATGAAATTTGACTCGATAATGCAACGATACCGTATGTATGTCGAATTCGTTAATCAAAAGGACTTCAGGTCCATGAGCTCATTTTTATCATCATCATGATGTCATCGAATAGACTTACATGTAAGATTCCCATTTACATGTCTAATAATTTAATTCCATCGAATTTTGCATATGGTTATAAAATATCTCGGTTCCATGTATACCGTTTTCAAGTCAGTACTGATAATTGATATCTGAATATTTTTGTAGGTACCATTTCATTTCATATAGGCCATCTATTATAGTTTAGATATCTATGCCTTTTATGGCATACAATACTCTTCAGGAGTACCAACTGTCTTATCTTGCCATTTTCTTGTATTGTACTTAGCACTGGAACCGTATTTCACTGAGGTGAATGAATCATTAGTACAATAGGCAAGATATCCCAATGTCCAAAACATTTCATTCTATAATTGATATGTAACTTTGTATGCTTCATAATAGGGTCATAGCGGGTTAACATTCAAATCATAAAATTTCATGTTGAACATATCTTGATATAGTAACATGAAGCTGGAGAATCAATCTTTATCAAGTTTGAACTTTGAAATATATGGGGATCAATTCGCTCTACGAATTTATTTTTATCAGCTTATTCATGTTCTTCCTCCCCTAAGCTGGGAAAACTAGGGCTCATGATATTATAATGCCTAGCTTAGAACTTGATATATGTATACAACCATTTTGCATGCTTCACACATTAGTTCTCTGCGGAGAACAATATTGTAGGGGTCAATATATTTGCACAGTTGGATTTTCTTGTGCTGAAAATAAATTTTCCCTAAAATTACACTACAAAAAATCTGGGCTGTAGCGACGGATAGATCCGTCGGTACAGCCCAGCTATCCGTCGCCCCAGCTCTGGCGACGGATCGGGCGACGGATAGAAAATCCGTCGCCCCCCTGGAGCTGTGGCGACGGATAAAAATCCGTCGTCCAATTCGCGACAGATTGGACGACGGATTGACCTTTTTTTTAAAAAAAAAAAATGATTATGGGGCGACGGATAGATCTATCCGTCGCCCCTTTTTTTAAAAAAAAATAAATAAATAAAATCCGTATACGAATTTTTATATTCGTATACGGATTAATTCCGGCAGTGGTGGTGCGGTGGGTGTGGTGCAGGTGGTGGTGGGAGGTGGTGGTGGTGGAAGGGTGGTGGTGGTGGTGGAGGAGATGGTGGTGGTGGCAGGGTGGTGGTGGTGGAGGAGATGGTGGTGGTGGCAGGGTGGTGGTGCGGTGGTGGTGGAGATGGTGGTGGAGGAGGATGGTGGAGGAAAGGAGGTTGTGGAGGAGATGGTGGTGGTGGCAGGGTGGTGGTGGTGGGAGGAGAGAGGTGGTGGTGAGATGGTGGTGGAGGAAAGGAGGTGGTGGAAGAGATGGTGGTGGTGGAGGATGGTGGTGGTGGGAGGAGAAAGGTGGTGGTGGAGGATGGTGGTGGTGGGAGGAGAAAGGTGGTGGAGGAGATGGTGGTTGTGGAGGATGGTGGTGGTGGGAGGAGATGGTGGTGGTGGAGGATGGTGGTGGTGGGAGGAGAAAGGTGGTGGTGGGAGGAGGAGGAGAGGAGAAGTAGTGGAGAAAAGGAGGTGGTGGAGGAGATATATTATATTTTTTTTAGGTTTTTAGCGACGGATAGATCTATCCGTCGCTAATTTTTTTTTTTTTAAAATTTTCCGGCCTTGTAGCGACGGATAAATCTATCCGTCGCTAAATTTTTTTTTTTTTTTTTATTTTGGTCAACGCTCTGTAGCGACGGATAATTTTATCCGTCGCTACAGAGCGACGGATAACCTTTATCCGTCGCCAAACGGGGCGACGGAGTAGCGATCCGTCGCTACAGGGGCGACGGATCCGTCGCCCCTTTCCGTCCCGTTACGGATGGATTCTTGTAGTGTTAGGAGATCATGTGGGCTTCAGGCCACCTATATATCAATCATTGTCCACTTTAAAAGTGTGACTTTTGCTCATTTCAAAATCTCCATTTCCATGCTTATTCTCAATGTTTTCTCTTGCCATAATAATAATTACAGCACGAGATAGATTTCAGCACATAATCATATGGAAACTTTAGGTTTCACAACAACAGTTAAGTTATAACCGGATGGCCTAATTTATCACATCAAAATTGCATATGTCAATATACGTCTATATTATCACTTTTGACATGTATACAAAAGTGTTTTTTAAACTGGCCAGAATGATGTGCCGTAAAGATACAAATCTTTGTCTTTTTCCTATTTGGCAAGACTTATAAGTACTCATTCAATGAGTAAGTCTTATTTTGCTCTTCTGTGGCACAAAGTTTGCTTGTAAACATGTATTATAATATGTATGCTGAAAATATTGCTTATAATATGTATACTTGTCACGAGCAATAGTTATATGCGTACATAACTTTTTCATTTTTGTTTTTAGAAGTCTCTGATGTGGGAATTGTTACACCTACTTAGCCCCAACACTCCATTTGGAGAGTATAATGGACATGTCAGGTTTCCACCCAAACGCTTGGACAACAGAATTTTGCATATTATATAAAACCTTTTTGAGAATAAAATGCTCAATTCTCATTTTCTCAACTTCAAGTTGGTGAAGTATATTTGATCACTCGTATATTTCTCTCAACTTGAGGTTGATGAGTTCTATTGTATGCTTGCTTCTGGTGAAGCTTTGATACATGTATAACAAGTAAAATGTTCACATTCACTTCATGGAATGAGAAGAATCAATTTTTAGAAATTGATCATGATCTTTCAATTAAAGTTTTGAAACTTTATTATTTTTCCAACCACCAATTGTGGTGTGATCATGGATACACTTGAGTATAGATCAAATAATGGTGTTTCATTTCCAATATACCAACTTGCCATTAGCTCATTTTGTAACCTTCTAAATTTTTCCAAGTATCTCCGATCACTTATGGGAAAGGAGAAACGTAAATTTTATATGTTATTCATTGTACAAGATGAGAACTTCTACAAATAAACTGAACTTCTATTTCATCATCATGTAAAATATGTATGAACAACAGTAGTTGCACTTATATTATAATATTATGGTCTATGAGACCAAACATTATTCTTGTGAGCTAGATGTTTATATTTACCACATACATATCAAGTTTATAGTGGACTTCAAGATTCATACTATTTAGTATGCACATGGTTGCTACTTCGGGAGCAATAATAAGAATGTGTTTTTATGAGAATGACTTTAAGTCCACTTGCACACATATGATTCCAACTTCAAGTTGGGCAAGTCATAAGATTAATACTACCAACTTCAGGTTGGAAGTTATCACTTTCTTTGTATCACCATCAATATATATATATATATATATATTTTTTAATATGGGTGTGCATTCCATCTTTGGCTAGCTAAACAAAGCTAGAATATTGACCCATTTGTTGATGGATTTATGGCTAGAATATTACCCATATGTTGATAGATTTATCATGGTCCATGATATGTCTGTGGACATATACTTTAGCAACCATCAATTATCGTACCGTACCACTTATAGTGATTCTATTATATAATTTAAGATCTGTGGATCTTTGATGGTAAGGTATTCAACCTTTTAAGCTTTCATCGATAATGGTGAATAAATATATCGCATTTGCCTTAACTTAGCTTTATACTTGTATCACATATTCACTTCGGGGAATATGATACATTGTAACTTTGAATATAATTCACCACTAATAAGAAAATTAAAGTGGTTAGATAATATCATATGATGAGAAAAAGAAATTGAAGGAAGTTAATTATCTTGAAAGATGATAAGTAATAGTTTTATAGTTTCAAATTATATATAGCTCCATTGATAGCATCATCCGTATGTTAACTCCTCCGGTAGAAGCTCGTAAGTGATCATACTAGCACACGTGGCATCATTTATCAAAATTATTTGCCATCGTATGACATCGTCTAATGTTGCTTCATGCATCTTTAGGATGGAACTACAAAAACAAAGAACTTATTAGTATATAATCTTAAACATAAAAATAATAAAATAATCAATGTAGTATATGGAATTGAGAGATGGGGTTAATGTAATAAGAAATCTCTATTCATGTTGATCATCATCAACCGCATGCTTTCTTCCACTGTTATTCGATCATGACTCATGATTTACTCATCATGCATGGCCAATCGTAACTCTCCTCCTCTTCTTCTAGCTTTTCCCTCGATCATAGTTTACATTCTCCATCAGTTGGTTGAGCACTATCGTGCTGATAACGTGTTAAGAGAAAAGAGAGTAGTAGGAGAGTAAGAATAGAATAAAGAAAAGAATATAGAGAAGAGAATGTAGAATTCATTCTCCACTTCAAAATGGGAGTACATGATGGGTATTTATACAAGTGTAAATGTATATTAAGAGCCTAATGATATATGAATAGGCAAAGACATCCACTACTCTTATACATTGATTTCTTCATCCACTAACTATAATGCATTCATCTCTTCACCCACTAACTCCCATCCACTAACTCATTGTGCATTTATTCATAACAGTTGATAAATAATAACTGAGTTAAAGATGAGTTATAAAATATGGTGTTTGAAATAGAGTTAAAAATTTATAGGGTTTATAGGGTTGTTATATAGGGTGTGTAAGAATAAAGTAATTAGTGTAAGAAGGAAGTGCTGTGTTTGATTTTTTTAAGGTTATTTGATTGGTTTAAATGTTGTTTAATTGGTTTATGATTATTAGTTTTATAGAAAAAGTAAAAAGAAAGTAAGAGTAGGGTGTAAAAAAAAATGATGATTGTTCAGTGGAAAAAAAATTGAATTAATTTTTTTTTACTGTAAAAGATACAAAACAAATACCCGAAACATTTTAACATATGAATATTAAATTTTAGATGAATGTCAAACAGCCTGTTAAGCTCTAGTACTACTAACTATCTTCTGTAAACATTAAGCTCATGGATATTCACGAGGTACACATTTATTATTGACCAACCATTTTATACTAGGTTCGTTAGACTTAAATTTTCGGACACTGTTAAATTCAAGCCAGCTCAATATTTATAGAAAGTAGAATTATGCTTGAAACATATTTAGAATCATGTTTATCATAAAGAAAAAGAAATAGCCAACAAATTAAATCATACTTCCTCCGTCCCGGAATAAGTTTCCCACTTTGATTTTTTATTGACTTTATTCTGAATTAATCTTAAACATAAATGTAAATTGTTCAATTTTTTATATAATGAAAATTTAGCCCTAAAGTTTCATTATATAAAAATTGAACATTATTCATTTAAGATTAATTAATAATAAAAAAGCTGACCTAAAGAAAAGTGAAAACTCGTCTTAGGATAAGTAATATAATACCTAGCATCATACATCAATTAGAAGCGAATGGAATATATAAAAAGACACTCTCTCCCAAATGATACAGGATTTCTTGAGAGACTTCAAAACTAAATCCGCAAGTTCTCCGATCCAAATCGGATATAATTATACCCGTGTGGGGCTGAATCATACATAACCATACTGACTCAGAGAGTTAAGATCAAATCTCTCGATCGATTAGTACTCTAATTGTTATTTTACACTTGCGCACTTAATTCACGGTCCGATACAAGCGCTTTTGATGCAACAACTCAGGAGGCACCTTGAGAGTTCCGATTCTATAATAGAATCGTTGTATCTGGTCTTTCACTGCTATCATTGCATGCCAGAACATTCCAGTATTAATGTCATTAATAATGCGTCAAGATTTTATAATTACTATATTCTGTTTGTGCCAGTGTAAAGTTTATTCCAATGCTATTCCTTTGTCTCTCTGATAACTTTTAGATATAATCGTGTATATAACTTTTTGGAATTAATGTCACTGTAATCATATGAATAAGGTAAAATACCAGGCAGAAGTGTGCAACTAATAAGTCATGTGTAATATTACCGGTCCGCCTGGTCCATATGGTTAGATCGTTACACTTTAGTATGAGATTACGATCATGTCAAACTAGTAAGAAATAGTAACATAAAGATTTGAGGAGTTTTGACCCAGATAAATAATTACGATACTGAAAGGAAGAATAAATCTCATTCCAAAGTCCAAGTCAAATAATAAACAATTTTAGTTTGTATAAGTGGCTTGTATTTGTTGGATCAATTTACAGTCTGAAGAACCAAAACTTCAAGAAATCCGATCATCAGGTATAAGAATAAGAACCAGCCAAAATCTCGACTTAGTCGATGCAGCTCTACAGTAAATAAACTCTCCCCGGTAACCCAACTCATCTACGTAGTTATGAATCCCCTAGATTCTTTCTTCATTCTATTTTCGAGTGAAAAAACCCATGAATCCCCTAGACTCTTTCTTCGTTCTATTTTCGAGCGAGGGGAACTCAATCGAGTTGTATGCGGCGAGATCAAGAACAATCGGTTTACAAGGAACCGATTGGAAGGCAGGTGGGAAGGCTTCAATACGGGGAATTGACTTTGTAGTGGGATCACCCACGCATGATTCGTATTCATCCAGTTTCTCCAGGAGCAATTTCTCGAGCTGAAACAAACGCAGACCAGAATATGAGAAGGGTGTTATAAAACATGCAAAAAAAAAATACCAGAATAGGAGTTGTTTCATGTTTGTCTCTTGTGCATAAAACATGCGAAAAAGACCAAAACCTGCAAAGTACAAACATACCTTTTTATCATTTGCAGTTAGGGAGATACTCGACATCCTTTTTGAAAGATTTTCGGGGGCCTTTTCTTCCTCCATAATCCCGGTTGCGTGCTCTATACAGCTGTTGGTTCGACAATCACTATGAAGCATTTTCAACTCCTTAATCATAACCTGCTACAGAAATGAAAACAAGATAAGAGGGCCACAAAAGGAAGTTAAAGGAATTCACAATGTTCTTTAATTTCACTAGACAGTGCATGTTACTTGTACCAAGAATAAAGAATGCTAATACACTTTTCATACATAATCTCTACAACTGAATTGTAATCTCAGCAGCCAAGCTCCTTAGTGTCGAGTAATAAGCTCTCTTAAGTGAAGTAAGAGAAGTTTAACTAGACATCATTGCAAAAGTGGGACTCTGGAAGTTGCAATGGAACTCAACATGAAGCAGGTCTGATGAAGGAAACAATGAGCACATACTATCACATACCTGATTAGCGCTGTTCAGACCCTGGAGTTTCTTAAGAGATGTGTCCACGACTGAGCGAGCTCGGCTGTACAAAGCATATGCTTCGGCTCTCTTTCCAGCCAAACTGTAAGATTTTGCCAAGTAGAAGCACCTGCAAAAGTTGGGAAACTATCATTTAGTGAACTGCATGCGAATCCCAAAAAAATAAGCATGTTATCTTTTTACAGAGGATAAGTAATTAATCACATTATACTGTAAAATGAGCTGAAGGAAATTTTTTTATCTAGAAACGATAAGTGGGAAATACAAGAGGCTAACCTTTCTGCTCGAAACACGCAACTTTTGAGCTCACACTCCTCTACAAAGACGACTTCTTCTGGTTTTCTATCTCTTCCTGAACTAACCAAATCCATAAGATCAGCAGTATTCTGCATGAAAAGAGAAAAGACTGCTTTAGCTGTCATAATATGTTGCAGTGAGGCATAAACTCAAAGCAATACAATCTACACAGCTTGCACCTGTAGAAGAAGATCATACAAGCGAACGAGTTCTTCGGGCTTTGTGACCTTCTCGTTCTTGTCTTCACGGACTTTGCAGAGTTTACCTTTTACAATACTCACCAACAACTGGTTCCGCTCGATGGTTCTCTGCCCCAAGATGGCCCCAATGGCTTTATCAAGGCCACTCAGATCGTCTTTCACGGTTTCAGAGTTACCTGTGTTAGCCTAAAGCAATAAATCAGTTCAATAGGATTCAATAACAATAGATAACACATGGGAGAACTGACCAAGTCATTTCTTATGGAGCTCCTTGCTTCGCTGTAAGCAGCAAAGATTTTGTCAAATATGGCTAGTTTTTTCTCTGCAGGAAGAGAATCTGCAGCTGGACCATCAATATCTTTCTCGAGCTCCTGGGCTGCGTAATTAGCCATGCAAAGAAAAGCTTCAGAATGGATACATGCAGTTTTCCGTATTCATTTTTAAAAAATGGATCCAGAGGCATTCACATATACAGCAGCAAGATGGAATAAAGGGTTGTCATCTTCAGTCATACAAAACAGAGCTGGAGAATGGGTACATGCAGTTTTGCATACAGCATACTCATGTGTAAAGTCGAAACGAAAAAACATAATGCATCCAAATCCATGCATATACAGCAGCAAGATGGAATAAAGGGTTGTCATCTTCAGTCATACAAAACAGAGCTGGAGAATGGGTACATGCAGTTTTGCATACAGCATACTCATGTGTAAAGTCGAAACGAAAAAACATAATGCATCCAAATCCATGCATATACAGCAGCAAGACGCAAAAAGGCAACGGTGAGCCCTATTCAGCCTCACACTAGACACTACTATGAAGAGCCTAGTCTAAATAACATTGGTTCTCTAAGGCAATAACAGAAATTAAAAAAACCACAAGTGATAAAAACAAGATGGGCAGCAAATAGCGTATATTAGAATCATATGTAACTATAAAATAATGTAAAATACAATATATCACAATGACCTAGAACGAACAACTTTCTTATCACTATATTAATGTACAGGGGCAGCTACAAAGACAAAAAGTTGAGATCATACAATGTTGGCAAAATCTCATGAAAGGGTAACTTGTATCATATCCATCTGGTATATTCTATATTACACGACCTCCCTTTTTTTGGTGTCCCATTAGAAATTACTAACTCCTAAAATGGAAAGTGCACATATTAATATTATTCCATCCCACCACCTACACTCAATTCTTTATCCATACTCATTTAAACAACACCCCACTCACAACCATACTTGCAACTTTTACTAATTCTTTAATCAATACTCCAGTTTTCTTAATTTATGTGACCAGGCCATTTTATGTGAATTCGGGTAGAACGGAGGGAGTATTCATATCTAGAGGATTTGGTTTGACATCCCGGCATCCAGCTATAAATAAACAGCATACGAGTATCTAGAACTCATATAAATAACTAAATACCATTAAAACATGGCCATCCCAATACATCAACAAAGAAATGAAGCTGAACAATGGACTAGCAAAAATATATTTGTCCAAGTTAGCTTAGCTGCCCCAACCACAGGTGACAAACCATTCTAAATACTTACATCATCGAGAAGAAAAATGAAGGCAGGGAAAAAGGAACAACTTCAGCAGACCAATGAAATTTGGGCCATGATAAAGAAAACATGATTCTGACCTTTAAGTATGGAAACTCGAGTTTTCGCATTAGAAATGGGAAATCTTCGACCAAGCCAGTGAAATTCAGTCATAGATGCAGCTTGCTGAGATCGAGCCTCAGCCATGGCAGCCTGAAAATTACGACGAACCAAGATAAGAAAGATAAATTAGAGCCATGCCCACCACATGTGCCACAACCAAGATATACTGTCTGTTGATCTTTTCCCCTTTCAAACAGTACATGTTTTAAAGGCACTAAATTGGGTCCCTGAATGAATATCAAAAACCATGTGGCCATGGTTGCGTGCCATACAAGATGGGGGCAACAGTTGCATGCACAATCACATCATGATTTGCGGCACTCTTTAACACAGGATTGGAGAGATGGCATAGTAAAAGAAGGCAACTCTCTCTAATAGAAATATAAATATTGAACTGAATTTGCAACTAAATTGACTCACCTCCAGTTTAGCTTTAAAAAGGTCCAGGGCTGGGCCTTCCATTTCTCCGATTTGGACTAGATCAGATGTCTGAAGATTTGACTCGCCTAATTTGTGCTGACAATAATTTATGCTAGGCTGAAGCTCTTCGACTCGTTCCCGACATAAAACTTGGTTCTCTAGATCCCCATACTTTCCAAGTTCCTCATAAACAGCCCTAACAAAATCAAGGAGGTAAACCAACTTGAAATACGCACAAGGGTCGCCATACATGTATGGAACAGTCTCTACCAAGCAAACAGAACAGGCAAAAGAGAAGGAGACAGCCAGAAAAAAAAGGAGAATTTTGGGAAGTTTCACTTCCATCTATATAACAAAAACCCCCCCCCCCCCCCCCCCCCTCTTCCGATTACAATTGTCCCATTCTATTCACATGATATTTTATGAGAAATGATAAAAGATGAAGACAAGCTAAAATAAAAATAAAAATTGGAGTGCTATTCTATGAGAAGATTGGATAAAATAATGGGAACTTTAATTGGTTTGGGTAAAAACTTGTTTATAATTCATTGAATGGGAAGTAGTTTTTAGGACCGCCCAGAAAAGCACAATGACACATTTGTAATTGGACGGAGGGAGTATACATTTTAAGAACTAAAAGCATTTCGTTATAATTGAAACACACCTGGCACTTTTGAAACTCTTCAGTGCAATTTCCCAGCTCTGATCTTGTTCAAATAACAAACTTCCTTTCATGTACGAGGCATAAGCCTGGACATAATACGCCAAAAGATGCTTAATACAATATTCACATAATACGTTAAATGCAACGGCCATGATCAACATTTTAACGCATTCTAGATAATAAAGCATGACAGTCTGACAGATTGATGATCAAGGGATTTTGATAGCCTACACAGGAAGATGTTTATAAAATATTCCCATAATTCGTAAAATGCAACAAACATGATCAATCATTAATGCATTCTAATAATTTCGATGAGCTAGTGTGAAACAAAAAGAGATGAAAGGCTGTCAAGGAATTATAAGCAAAGCAAGAATCGTTGAATAAAATGATACAAAATAGAAGGAACAGTTTATTATACAGGATGGGAAAAGACCCTGAGCTATATTAATAACACCCAGAGTAAAAACTTCTGCTGAATGTTTTCTCTTAAGACCAATGATGGGTGGATTTCCAAACACCAAGTAGAAACATGAAAATAAATTAATTGTATAGAAGTGATTATAAGATCCATGACACCGGACAAAGTAAAAGATGAGAGATTAGATGCCAGAGACCTAAAGAACGCAGCTAGCAGTGGAAACAGTCAAGTCTAGATCAATTTTGATGCTCATGCTGCTTATCATAATATTGTCATAATAAGTTTATACCAATAACAGCATCATCATAGATCCAGAGAGCATTAAAATTTTCAAGAATTCTCCAATCATTTTTTTTCAAAAGGTACTTTTTTTTTTTTAATGAGCCGAAGCTCAACTTTTATTAATATTGAAAGACAAACACGGGGAAAGGCACCCGAGGATACAAGGAACTAGCAAAAGAAAATACCACAAAACCAACAACTCCACTACGAGCACACTACTCGTTCACAAGGAACCAAACAAAGAACCTAAGCTCAAACCATTCTTGTTTATCTTTCAGTCATAAGTGTCAAAGGTGGAGAAGCAAGGCGAGACACAATCTTCATTATCAGACCCAGAATCCTCTCAAGACCCAACTGAGCGAGAACCATAGCACATAAACTTGTCTCCAAAAGAAGGAACTGAGCGAGAACCATAGCACATAAACTTTTCAAAAGGTACTTCAACACAGTAAGTTGCTAAAAGTAGGTTTTGGTGCAGAGATGATCTAGATATATTAACAGTAAATTAATATATGCCGACATACAGGACGCACAAATACCCAGCCGTGCTAAACAAGTAACAATAAAGATGGTTTAATAAAGCACCTAATACAATACCAGTAGCCAAGTACAAACTACTGACCCACCTCTGCCTCCAATGATGTTCTTGAATCTCCTTTAATGGCGCACAACTCTTGGAAAAGAGTAGACCATTTGACTGCCTTTCTCAGCCTACCAATGAGGTAGCTTCTCTGGCGGGCATTTGGACCATCTGGCAATGTCTTCTTTTCCATTGCATGGCTCCATGCCCTTTCAGCCATATATAAGACCAAATGAAGAAACCTATTCCAAGCACATTGCAAATATCAGGAAACACATTGTCATTGGCTAATACTTCAATCAAGCTCGGGTTCACTCGAAGCTTTCACAACAACCGAATATACATTGTTTATTCTTTTTTCTACTAGTTCAGGGGTGTGTCACACATGGTCATTGGCTATTCTTTTTTCTACTAGTTCAATGGTTGTGTCACACATGGTCATTGGCTAATTCTTTTTATACTAGTTCAGCCACTGACCATGATAATCAATCTATTAATGGAGATGATACTAAAGCACTCTACCTACATTCAACTAATTAACATAGGAATTCACACATATTTTCCAATTTGTGGAGAAAAGCACAGTCAAATGAGACTTCCAGAAATCATCCAGTATGAACTAGTAGAAAAAAGAATTACTACGAACCTGACTTCCGTCACTGTATTCGCATTAATGCCCCTCTTCGTATACTTCCCACGCCCATGCTTGAATTTCAGTGACTTGTAGAGCCTCCGCAGCCTCGCGGTGCAGTACCTCCTGAAATCTCAATATCAGTATACCTCATCTAAGATTATCAACATCCCCTACATATCAAAGAGCTAAGTATAATACATTCACATGTAAGCAAAAAACTTAAACCCCACACAGCATAGCATCTTCATCAAAGCAAAACATAAAACCAGTAGATATCAATAAGAAAAACGAAATGGAATCATATTCATACCGATAACGAGCATAATCACCAAAACGCAATCCATGCTGCATTTGAGCAGATTTCAACAGCTGCAAAACTGCAACACAAACAACAATCAAACAATGACCGAACAATTGTAACAAGCAAAAGAGTCCACGAAAGCTAACCATTGATCGAAAATTTAGGTCCATTGATCTGATCAGTTGGATTGGCGTCATCGATTTCCATCGAAGCTACATCGTTGTTTCCGTTCGCCATTGGATCGAGATCTGTTTGATAATCGAACGGTGGTGAGAGAGTGGTGGAAGATTCTCCGGTTGAAAAATCGGCGGAGGATTATCGGAAAATTGGGTTGGTTCAGGTTGTAACGTCGAACAGATTTCTGTGTTGGGTTGGTGTTCAGATTTTAGGCTTACCTCTTACACTAGTCGACAATTCGTGTGGCTCGACTGCTCGACCATCAAAGTTTGGAGGGCTCGATTAGCCTCGGCTCGTTCGACTAGAGCGGTTAGCCTGTTACACTAGTCGATACTTCGTGTAACTCGAGCATCGAAATAAATAGGGCTTGTTTAGACTCAGCTCATTCGACTGGAGTTGTTATACGGGTCGAGACTCTGTGTAACTCGAGAATCAAAGTCAATAGGGCTCGTTTAGGCTCGGATCGTTCGACAAGGTAGAAAAAATAATATAGTATCGCTATGTTTTGTTTTATTCCATATTAGAGAATTAATATGTTTGTTAAAAGAATGTTGTTAAGGGCATAGCGTGATTAGTTATGCAAGATGTAAACATTATAGAACCGGTACGATAAGGTAGAAAAAATATTTATTATAGAATTATAATCAAAATCAGATTTGATATTGATTTTTATATAGTGCGAGGCATTGCATGCCCCAGACATTGTATTTTTGTACTTCTATTTAGTGTTGGGCACGACCCGACTTCCCGAGCCTTTTTTTCCTTTATGGGATAAGTCGATGAGTAAGTCTCTGGATAAACGGTGTTATAAAAAAACTAAAAAAGACGGATAAACATTACAGTTATAGCCGAAAACATTACACGTTATATTAAGAACATCGGTGATATACATTACATAAAAAATGATATAAAATGTTCACTTATAAAACATTACTGATATAGTTTAAAACATTACACATATACTTAAAGAATATCAATCTGTCTCTCAGGTCTCTCACTAATATCCGTCTTTCTAAAGACTTTGTGTAAGTCGATTATTTCCTAATAATAAGGATTATTGTGAAATACTGAAATACAACTTACACTATAATTACATGGTAGTATAAAAGTCAATATACGTGTTGGTTTTCTCATCATAAATCAAACTGCCAATATACGCATTCTAACTAACTTTATATGTTGCTCTGTATGAGAGTTATATGTCACAAACCTATCGCTGAAGTGCAAAGAGTTTGGAAAAAAGTATGTATCCATTGTCTAGGATCTACAAGTTCCCGTGATTGACACTATCAAACTATCGCTATCAATCATGTTAAGGATTTGCCAAAATTCTTTGAAAAAGTAAGATTTTCCCAAAAAAATAGGAAAATCGAGGGTTTTTGTGATTTTTTGCGATTTTTGAATTTTAGTGGTTCAACCGGCCAAGTTTTTTAAGAACAGTCGAAACACATATTTTTCGTTATGCTTTTAACAGATTATGTTATGGTTTTAAGTTGTTAGCATTAAAAGTTTTAGTTATAGTTTTAACGTATTTTATTAATATTTTAAGAGATGATGTTGTGATTTTATGGGTCAGTATTGTATGTTTCAATTATAATTGTATCCTTTTTTGTTAATTTTAAGAGGGGTTGTGATGGTTTTAAAGAGTTACATGATAGTTTTTAAGATGGTTTTTTATATAGTTTTAAGTGACAGTCTAATCATTAAACCTCCACTAAACAAGTCTAAAAATTTCAAAAATGCCATTAAAACATCAATAAACAAGCTTAAAATAAGCTACTTGAGACATATGTCATTATAATTTTGAAACATTCAGTCATTCACAAGTTTTAAAATATCTATTCTCATACAAAAAAAGATTACAATAACGTTCATTCGGTATTTTTTATACAAATGCAAACTTAGTGGTTAAAAGTATACTTTTTCCGATTAAACTTGTTGGTGAACTTCGGGTTCCTTCCTTTTGTTGTTTGTGCTTGTTGCTTTAATACTGCAATGCCACATTTGAGAGATCTATCATCAACTCGATGTTATCGTCATCACCTGCTTAAAACATTTACTAATTGGGTTAAAACCGTAACAACTCTCAATAAAACTATCACATTGGTTCTTAAAAAAAAAAAAAATGCAAAACACGCCAAATATAGTAAAGTTGATTATTAAAACCATATAAGTGTCTCTTAAAACTATAGCAATGACTATTAGAACTATAACAAATTAGGAATATGCAACACACACTAAAACAGTAAAATCGATGCTTAAAACCACAGCAGTGCCTTGTAAAACTATTAACAATGGTTGTTAAAACTACAACAAAGCATTTGAAAACAATCAAATCATAAATATTTCATCAGAAGCTAAAAAGTCTAATGTTACTACTAAAAACTACAACAATAGATTTTAAAACTATAATATATGCGATAAAACTAATAACATGCATAAATATTCAACACTAACTAAAAATAACATTGAAGCTTAAGCCATAACATTGCATCTTAAAACTATAACAATACTTCTTAAACTACATAACAAAGCAGAAACATGCGACACACACTAAAAACAGTAACATTGCTTAAATCTATAACAGTGCCTCTTAAAACTATTAACAAAGCATTTGCTAAAAATCAAATCATAACATTTCATTAGAATCTAAAAATACTAACGTTGCTGCTTAAAACTGTAATGAAAGGTTCTAAAACTATAACATAAATATTAGAATCTAAAAATAATAACTCAAATCATAAATATTTCTGAAAATGTAAAACATTAACGTTGATGCTTAAAACAACAACAATAGGTCTTAAAACTATAGCACGTGCGCTAAAAATAATAACATGCATAGATATCCAACATAAGCTAAATATAATAATATTCAGGCTTAAAATCATAACATTGCATCTTAAAACTATAATAAATCTCGAACGTGTAACACAAATTAAAAACAGTAACATCGATGTTTAAAACCATAATAACGCCTCTTAAAACTATAACAAGTCATCTGCAAAAAATCAAATCATTAAAAACATTAACGTTGCTGCTTAAAACTACAATAACAGACCTTGAACCTATAACATATGCACTAAAATAATAATATTCGGAAACATTCTAACATAAGTTAAAAGCATAACAACTAGTTATTAAGACCATAACAAAGGTGTGTATTGAAGCCATAACAATCAGGTATGGAAATTAGACTAATCGATAATAGCATCAAAACCAAAATCAGTAGTTTATTAGAATTGTAATAGGCTTAGGTTCACCTTTTCTCTACAACGTGTGTGTGGCTCCTCATAACTAGATTACTATTTCTCTGCCATGGTGCTCTTTCCCCCTCTCGTCCTCTTCTAGCAACACCACTAACAACCTCATGCTCAAGTCCAACATACTTGCCCTCAGTATTCTCCCTAATCACAACAATATCCACACCGGCATGCCGAGTTCAATTCGTCATTGTTCGGAACCCAATCGAGATGAATTCTCGCACTTCGACAGCTCGTTGTAGCTGGTCTACTCCGATCAGCCGGTAGGGACGATTTCAGGGGCGGATCGGCGACGGATCGAGTCAGAGAATTTCGATCTGCAGTATTAGAGTATCATATGCCGCCTGCGGCGGTCCAGAAAGTGACGGTGGATGGCGGAGAGACGAGGATCCGACGCCATCACCGGAGAGAGAGGGGTTTCTCTCACTAGGGTTTGAATTTTTGTAGAGAGAGAAATATGATTGAGATGTGAGTGGTATGGCTTTTTCTGAAAGATTGTGTTGTTTATTTTAGGTATTTATATAAAATCTACTAACCGGTTTGTAGTGTTTTTTACCGATTTTTTATTATGAAAACCGAATTTTTCTATTGATTAGGAAAATCTTCCCTTTTATCATACTTACTCTTGTTGAATTGATGTTTGGGGATTGTAAACTAAATGGATACATGATGTGTTTTCCATTTTTTCCATGTATTTTCGGATAAACCGTAAAGAACATTCGAGTAATTTATCAAATTAACATTGAATTACTTTCTTTGAGTTGTAGGATGGTAAGAGAGAGCGTAACAATATTATGCTATTGGATGGTAAGTGGAATTTGCAGATTGGTTTTCATTGCTGGAGTATTTGAATTTGTGTTTTCTAGTTCCTGATAGTTTACAAAGATTATTTAATTAATTTGATTATTTTTTTCAAATTGATGTACTTTTTTCTTAATGAATGGACTATCATCATGTTGTGATTATCCATGATTATTTGCATACATGCCGTTCAGGTTCAGGAAGGCTAAACTAATTAGTTAATTGAAAAATTCACATGGATTATTATGTGGCAAAAGTAAGGTTATAGAAGAAATTAATTTTTATGTAAGGCTAGAATAGGATGGCTACCCGAATAGTATATATTTATTTTGAAAAGGCTAGTTTGGCAATTCATTCCAAATTTTGAGATATTATGAGGGTTTAGTTTCAAATTAGAATTGAGAAATCTCAATTTCAATTGAGATGTTTGTACACAAAAATTCAACTCAACTCTCCAATTGTGTTTTCGAAGAAAAATCAAATAAACTGGGTACCCCATTGAGTCACAATGTTTAAAGCACGAACCCAATCCTTGAACTGAACCTCAATAGTTATTCCCAATAAATCCGTACGACCGCTCATGTCGCTTGAAGCCTTGAACCAACAACCCCTAAACTTGATCATCCACTCCCAATAGATTTGATTTAATTGGACGTTTAAAAATAGTTACATCATTCAAATAAAAATTGGACTTAAAAATTACAACTTTTTAATTAAGAGAAAATCTCATGAGAGTCCGAAAAGTCTTACACAAAAAGATTCAGCCGCACAATTAGTATACAACAATAGACAATTTACAAATAGACAAAAATCAACAATTTACACATAAAATCGCACAATTAGTATACAATATTCCAGTAATCTCAGACTCTCACAAAAACTTGGACTTTCACAAGTTTTGTATTTAATAAAAGACACAAATTGTAAAGGGGTCACAAAATGGTGTGTCGTATTCTCGATTGAAGTACAAATTAAGAGTCCTAATTTTAAAATTACGACTTAAAATTAAAAGTCAGTATTTTTTTTTACCATCTATAAATTAATTTTAAGGCCTTTTTTAGTTCATCTATATGACTCTTATAAATAGCGTAATAGTTATGAGTCATAATAGATGAAATGTATATTTGTGATAATCGACTCATCTCCTATTTCAATCAACTAGCTTCTGAATAATATGCTAATGTTTAAGGTAGTGTTTGGTATAAAATTAAAACCTTGAATTAAATAAAAATTTAGATGTTTATTTAAATCGATTTTCTTATTCTTATTTAAATGAGAAACCAATTCTTCATCAACCGTGAGCTGGTCCTTCCGTCCTTGCAACATGAATCGGAGCCTAAAGCTTTAGCACGACCTGAAGCGACGTAATAATTCGTTATATCTAGTATAGTGCCACGTCCACCTGTCGTATCCCATTGTTGGAACCTTAATTGTCACTAGCTTATATTTAACTGAGTTTTTTAAAAAAATTTATGTCACATAAAATTTTAATAGATAGTTTAATTATATCATTTTTTATTGAAACTTTATGTCCCTAAGATATCAATCATCACATTGAATATAAAATTCGACCCAATGGTAGCACCTCTCTCAGATGTAGTTTGTGGATCCCACTGCCTTGGTTTAAGAAACCACATTGACCCGTTTCTTGTCATGGGGGAAGAAGCAGATGATCACTGGCGGAGAAGATGTTATGACCTGAAAAGAAGAAAAAAGAGTGATGCCAAAAATGTCAAACAAGATATTAGGAAAAAGAGGTGGTTTGGTGAATTAGGTGTCCCTAAGAAATTGACAAAGAATGCTAACCGGACCGGGTGATAATAACAATAGATATGGTCTAATTTTATATCGTATACATTTTATATTTTAGGTGTTTCACAAGAAGTTTACACATTACAGGAAAAAAAAAAAAAGTACCTACACATAATACTTCCTCTGTTCCGGTTTCATCTTTCCGCGGGCCCAGGTACAAGATTTAAAAGAAAAGTGAATAAAGTAGGAGAGGTGATAAAGTAGTAAATAGAGTGAATAAAGTATGACAAATAGTGAATAAAGTAGGAGAAATAGTGTATAAGGTAAGAGATAGATTTTCCATATTTAAGGGATAGGAAGATGAAGTTGAGATGGCCCAAAACGAAATGCGAGAAGATAAATTGGAACGGAGGGAGTAAATCATTAAAAATGTATTTTTACACTAAAATTCTTAATTTTACTATTAAAACTACACATTTTATTGCATTTCCATGTTTTATTAGTTAATTTAATTTTTCATCTCAAACTGCATATCAACTTTAATATACAGAAGTTATTGTCCACTAGGACAAGGAAGGAGTAAAAGTGGGTAAGGAGGAACTAGTTGTTTAATCGTCTTCATTCTTTTGGTTGGCTTGCCAATGCCAATTCCCAACTCCTTTGCCTACTATATCTTCCTTGTCTACCTCATGAACAAGTAACCTCACTTTTAGCTTTTGGCATTTCATTCCATTTTACCAAATATTACCGTGTCACGAGGTAACAATAATACACGGTACTATTAAATAAACAAATTTCATCCAATATAACTGAGGAATATTCTAAGCCAAAAACTCACCTTATCTCATACTAAATCTCCAAATTATTGTGTTTGAAGTAGTTAAAGAATAAACCCGTAAACATAAGTACCGACTAAATCACTACTCGATCGAGATTCGACTCTTTGAATCAGTAAAATTACTTCGATAATAATCGATTAGAATTCGACTCTTTAGACCGGTATAGTTAGACATGAGTTGGTCTCCGGGTGATATGATGCCGAAACACACACTCAAAGGATACTTGCAAAAAATATAAAGAAACAACAACAAATCAAAATTATACATGGAAAATGTGAGTGTACAGCAGGCATACGTTGTACGTAGAGTCATAGCAATTGATCTTTGTTGGTACTCTGACTACAATTCTACAAAGACTAACCAATGAAGTTTCACATTATATATACAACCAAATGCTAAATCTCTGTAACTCTAAGCTTCTGAGCAACATTTAGCTTGTAGCAATGGCGAAAGTGGTTGATGAATGTGTGCCTCACCCTGTTAAAGAACAGCTTCCAGGCGTAGATTTTTGCCTCAACAGCAACCCTTCATGGGGTAATTCATTTTCATCTCTTTTTCTCACACACATTTTCACAGTCACCTTACCTGCATTCAAGAAATGAAGCTGATCAGTGTTACTGTACAGTGTACACAATTTATGGTTCTTGAAATGATAAGACTTCTTGAAATCTCTGTTTCATGTTCATGAAAGTTTTGGCCTTTTTACGTTTTCTTGTTGAACATTTAAGACTGTTGTACTTCTATGTTGGATTTAGCTCATGTTTTGGTTATTGCATTATTGGGAATTCAAGGAATCTTGTGGAACAGGTGTTTATGTTCTGAATTTCGTAAATCGTCTACGTTACTGAACCAATCATTTTATCTTCTGTACTTATCCATGATTGCTAAAAACTGAAAGCTTTAGTGTTTTTTTCTTTCTATAAACGTGATTACGTGAGTGATTGATCACAGCTAATTTAATGCAGGTGAAGCTGTTGTTCTTGGTTTTCAGCACTACTTGGTGATGCTTGGCACTACTGTGATTGTACCAACCATAATCGTACCTTACATGGGAGGCGGCATTGTAAGTACTTCTCGCTGTAACATATTGGCCTTAGTTCATTGTTTAAACAAAACTGAATTCTGTTTCATACTGAAATATTCTCTGCCAGGTGGAGAAAGCTCAAGTGATACAAACAATGCTGTTTGTTTCTGGACTAAATACGCTACTGCAATCCTGGTTTGGATCTCGGTTGCCAGTAGTTATTGGCAGCTCATTCAGATTCATAATTCCATCTCTTTACGTCGCATTAGCCCAGCAATATCTCCTGTATCTTAATCCTTATTTGGTTAGTTTGCGGCATTTTATTACTCTAGTTCTGGTTTTTTATGTCAGTTATGTGTTGTAAACTTACTAATTACACAGTATGATTGATCCAGAGATTTTTACGGACCATGAGGGCAATTCAAGGTGCTCTTATGATTGCTTCTGTACTACCTATGTTGCTTGGTTTTCTTGGAATCTGGAGAATTGTTGTGAGGTAGGCAATTAGTTCTTAAATTCTAACTGTAAGCGTTTTCTCTGCCTTATCTGTTGAGTTATTGTCTCAAATATATCAGTTTCTATGATATTGTAGGTTCCTGAGCCCTCTTTCGGCTGTACCTCTTGTAGCACTAGTCGGACTTGGACTTTATGAACAAGGTTTTCCATTGGTATGCCCTTAAACACGCTCGAACTAGAATGAATTCTGAAGGAAAGTCTGTTTTTGATTGAAAATCTTCAGTTTAAAATTGCTTACTTGTCCTTTTCGAATGACCGGTTTCTGTAGCTTGCACAATGTGTGGAAATCGGGCTCCCAGAGCTAATCATTCTCATTTTGTTCTCTCATGTAAGTGAATATTTCCATTCACATTCAGTTCATTTTTGTGATTGAGCATATTTCCATTCATATAAGCAATAATCGCTTCAAGATCCACAAGATGTTGGTATTTGACTGGTTGGTAATCAATAATTGTGGTAGTTTATTCCTTCTTTCTGGGGCAACAAGCGTCCTGCTTATGACCGCTTCGCAGTTCTACTGTCGGTTGGGATAGTGTGGGCATATGCAGCCCTTCTGACAGCAGCTGGTGCATACAGGAATAAGCCCCTTAATACTCAATTGAGTTGCAGAGTCGATCGCTCTGGACTTGTAAGAGGATCATCATGGTAAGAACTAATTTAGCTCATATCCCGTTTAATGGTTTTTTTGAAGATTTTCTATTTAAATTCTGTTTCATAATGATTTAGGCTGTTGAAAGCTAAAATGCTTAAAATTTTCACCATCAATACTTAACATGATATAAATTTGTAATTTTGTATCACTTTCGTCACAAAATCAAGATTGATGAAAGACTCATCCGAACATGCAGGATTAGTATTCCATATCCAATTCAATGGGGTCAACCCAGATTAAATGGTGGAGAAGTTTTAGTAATGGTAGCTGCAGCATTCGTCGTCATGGTTGAGGTTAATATCATTTTATCGAAATTTGAATATTACATGGTTATTTCTGATTTATGTCTGCCCTCACTGTTTTACTCGGCCTGTTAATTTCTTGGTGAACATCTATACTTCTCCAGAAGGAAGAATCATAACATCTTTCGTCCTTTTCTCGTTTTCTTTTCATTTGAGACAGTCAACAGGATCATTTATAGCTGCATCAAGATATGCGAGTGCTACACATGTGCCGGCTTCCGTCCTTAGCCGTGGTATTGGCTGGCTGGTACGAAAACCGATTACTACACATGAAAACTCCCATCTACATGTTTGATGTTCATATACTTTGTTTAACTTTAACCTGTACTATTCATCATGACTTACACAGGGATTTGGCATTTTTCTGGATGGTCTATTTGGTACAGGAAGTGGATCTACTGTATCAGTGTAATACACCTGCCCTGATTCCTCTTCAAGAAGTCTATAACATTCAACATTTTTCAATCCATCAAGTCTAAACTGGAACAGATCATTTGCAAAAATGGGTTCAGAAGATCTATTTTCACTCTCGTTCTAATTGTATACTATATAACTTCTTATGTTGTAGTGAGAATGTTGGATTATTGGCTCTGACACGAGTTGGAAGCCGCCGAGTGATTCAAATATCAGCAGTTTTCATGCTCTTCTTTTCAGTGCTAGGTTCGCTATCCCATATTCTCTTCATGTGTCCTTCAAAATGGTCCTGTTTTCATGCTACTACAGTGCACTTAGATAAATCTGATTAATTTCACTCATATTAGCCCTCTATATCCAGGAAAATTTGGAGCAGTAGTTGCATCTATCCCACTGCCAATTGTTGGAGCTCTTTATTGCGTACTATTCGCTCTTATGTGTACGTAAAGCTTATGATCAATCCAATGTTGGTAACTATACTTAGACTGTTGCTTTTGAACTGTTCTAACACTCCATTATACTATGTTACTCAGCTTCTGCTGGTCTTGGCTTACTGCAATACTGCAATCTCAACAGCTTCAGGACTAAGTTTATTATCGGCTTCTCATTATTCATGGGTCTTTCTGTCCCAAGATACTTCAGTGACTATGTGCTTACTTCCGGCCATGGTCCTGTTCACACTCGTTCCATCTGGGTATGTTCCGAAAACACACTAACACAGGAAGAAAACTGCACACAGTTGAAAATATAAGTCTTTCATATAGTGTTTAAACTCTCATCTGTACTCTACTGAAAAGAATTATGACCTTTCACTTGTACTAATGCAGTTTAATAAAGTGGTGCTAGTGATCTTCACATCCCCAGCCACAGTTGCAGGAATCATCGCCTACTTTTTGGACCTTACGCTTGCACGAAAACATGGCTCGACTAGAAGAGACAGTGGACGGCACTGGTGGGCTAAGTACAAGTACTTTAACAGGGATCCCAGAAGTGCAGAGTTTTACTGTCTCCCATATGGACTTTCTAAGTATTTCCCTTCATACTAATTTTGTATCAGAGTTGATGTAAAGAAGAATTTCCATATTTTTTGGAGAGTTCAGCTGATATATAAAACAGTGAGAAGCATCTCATGACATGCTTTTATACAAGAATTACACTTTGCATAGATGATTAGTTTGCCATGTACTTTGCTAGAATAATGTACTTATACAGGATATTCATACAAGTTTATCAAATTAAGAAAATTTTCATTTCTGGTAAATTGGTATCTTCTTCGCATCGAGTGAATAGCTCCGACGAATCATCTTCTTATGAGCATCCATTTCATTAAAAGAGCAAGACTCATTCTCATCAATTCTCCCTATTCTGCCAACTCCCATACTATAACTCGAATCCAGAACTCTCGGTTTCTTCCACACCAGATTTCCCTCAGCATCAACATCCACCTTTGCACCAGCTCCATTTTTGCTAGACAGCATTTGCATCAGATCCTGGAGGTCGTCATCGTAAAATTCTTTGGACGAGCTAACAGAGTTGTGAGTTTTCTGCAACTTCTCTCCCTTTTGAGGAACTGAGTATTTTATGATACTGCTTTCATGGACATTTCCACTGCAGTCACAGAGACAGTTCCTGTAAAAGGTTCTTGCTAGAGAAGTGGTGTTCTTCAAGGTCTTCTTTCGGCTATTGCTTTGCGTTTTCACCATTGAATTTGAGAGAGAGAATAGCAAAGAGATGAATTATGCTTAAGATCAAGAGAAATGGCCTGTTTATGAAATGGTGTTGATGATTTATGTAAAGGGAGATTGTTTGACCACTGATCTGTATTACTTCTCTAATTATTTGGGTCAAGAAGCAAGGCCATGAAAGAATCCATTTCAGAGGTCATACAATTACACATATCCTGAACTTTAGAATCTATATTATGACATGGGGTGGGTATAATTATACAAATTACCCACAGGTTTCAGATATTATAGAGAATATACATCCTCGTGTTTTCAATAATATATGCACCCCAGTAACTGGATAACGCGACAATATCACTTTACGATTCGTTCTTTCTCTCTTACTCATTCGGACTCTGAGATTAAGTTTTCATTAAGTTAGTAGTGGCCGTGTACTTATTTGGAGTTGTGTATGTAAATAAGTGATACTGAAGAGTTGAGATGTTCCTGTTGCAATATATGCTGTAATGTATATTTGTGTCATTTAGCCATATGTCTTGTCTGATGGAAAAATGCTGATGAACATAAAAATCCAAAACTGAGGTCTGATTGACAGTCAAGTTGGAGCAACATTCTGTTTTCTTGCTTCTTCCTACTTATTTTGAGGATCTTTGGGATTAGATTAAACATAAACAAACCAGTAAAGTAATTAGTTCTTAATTTCTTATGTTAGTCTCTTAAGCCTTCAGAATAAGAAACAGTTCTGAACTATAGTAAAAAACATCAAGAAGAAGAAGAAAAATTGTGATCTGACATTGTGAATTGTGATCTGCATTTGCTCAAACTATTTTCTAAAATAGGCTATGATGTTTACAACGGGCTTCGAGACAGCCATCGACTAACCATTGCAAGAAATTCCTTTGGCTTGTATTCGGCACCTGTATGACCTGCGCCCTGCAGAATAAAATCAACAAGCCTTACAAGTAAGAATGTGAGCGATTTCTACCAGCTGAACACAAGGAAACGAACTTTTTCTCACCATCAATGTGGTAAACGTGACAGGGGCATGGCCATTCTTGTAGTAAGTTTCTGTGTATCTGCTAGGGAAAAGTCGTACCCAAAATGAATTATAATGGTGTAAAAAAGAGCATATTGTAGACTCAGTGAGGAAACTGAGACTAACCCTGCAACTTGACTATCGACTGTCCAAGGTCTCCATGATTTGTCAATGGTCAAATTGAGGTCGCGAATCCATTTTAATGTGATTGTGTAAGGCACACACATATCATGGTCACCACTGAAAGTAGGAGGTATCAGGCATGACAAACATTATCAGAAGTGTACTTGTCCTATAACCTGTTAATGTTCTGTTCATCATTATGTAGAAGACTGACCTGTATGCCAAAAATCGATAGCCTTTGTTGATGAGAAATTGGTGATGTTCTAGAACACCTTTTACTTTAAACTCATAGGATAAAGAACCCACCTTGCATCTTATCCACTCTCTAACTGTACCCTGATGATTAATCAACATCTTTTTTGTTACAGCATTTTCATGAATAACTCGTACAATGTTATAAAATTTCAAGAACTTGAAGCTTATCTCTTTCCTCGTGTACCTTCCTGACATGGAGTGCTTCTTGGACAATCTCATCATTGCTCCAGACGTAAGAGCGCCAGTAATCATCCTTCTGCAAACAAGAATATTTTGTTTTCTAATGAACTGATGCAGAAATTCACAAGAAAGTATTCTCATGGTAATGTAGAAGATTTTGTGGGAAAGAAATGATAAAATTACACGGCACCATGCCCCCTTTGTTCGGAGGAGGAGAGAGTCATCAGCTCGAACGACTTCTGATAAACTATGCCCCAATCCTGATTTCATCAGTTCTGGTGATGTGAAATTTGGTCCCAAACCATTGACATGTTCATGATTGTCATAAGATCGTTCGTAAGTATCCATCTGCAAATGAGAGGACTTTCTCTCAGGAAACTGATGAACATTTTCTCAACAGATGATCGTATATGTGAAAATGAAATGATTTATTACACGGCACCATTTGTCTTCTTGTCTAAACAGGAGGGAGTCAACCGAAATGTCTTCTGGGACTAGAATTCCCAATCTGTACTTCATCAGTTCTGGTAAATTGCATTTTGGTTCCAAGATGTGATCGTCGTTTATCAGATTTGTACACTGGACATGAATGAACGTTAGAAGTAGAATGTAAAAGGCCAAGTCACATGAGATGCAAGATAAGAACCATAGCTAAGAAAACCAACTTGTTCGATCTGTTCAAGAGCATGAAGGCATCGATGGTTATCTGGATCTGGACTCGCATACTCCCCGTTGCAACTGCTCTTCGCTAGCTGAAATTTTCAAGTCTTAATATATTCATTATATCCGCATCATGCAATATTGACAACATAAGAAAAACAAGATAAGTTGTTCTTCAAGGGCAACTGTGAGATGAATAATTTACATAGCTTTTTTTTATTGTTCTGCAATGTACTTGTCAATTGGATCATCAGAGATAATAATTCAGAATCAGAACTACCTCAAAAACTTCATCTGATATTATGCCCATTTTGTTAGCATACTGGATCTTCTCGTAATCATACCTCCCGAATCCCATATATGCTCTTGCATTTCCTATAATATATCCCTGCCAGAGTTGCAAAAACATTACAAGTGAGAAAAACAAAACATCTTGCTGGTAAGCTATATGCAGAAGATATTAGGCAATTAGTTTGAAGATTATCATTTACTTTTAAGGCCATATGCGGATGAAGTCCATCTTCGTTGCCTGGAGTATCAATATCATTTGAACTTTATATTTCATGACTGAAATTCTGAAAACATCAACCAAAGCATTGTAGTTCAAATACACACCATTTACTATTTCAGAAGCCAACAAAGGTGCAGATATTCCAGCATATGAGTCACCGCCAATGTACAGGTGATTCTTGATAAACCTTGGGTGATTCAAAAGCCACTGCAATTTCCAGTACTATTGACATTAGCTCCAACAGTTTAGCTCTAAGTCACTTCCTAAGATGACTTCATATAATGGAAAAACGATAGCATAGGGATAATCACCAAAGCATTTTGTAAAAATATGACAAGGCTTTTTTGAAGGTACCTTCCTCAGAAACGTGTAACTGTCCTTTGTTGCTTTGATATCAGAAGTATGATAACCTTCTGGTGTGGTCGAATAGGAGAATCCAGTACCAACAGGGGAGTCTATAAATATGATACTCGCAACCTAGAGATGATCACATGAACATATTAGACTGCAAAAGTTTGAGTCAAGTTATGAACAGACATGATTAATGAAGAGTAGAGAACCTTTGTCCACGAATACGGTCTAAGAACAAGCGAAGGGAATGGAGTCGAATGATTAAACATCAATGGACCTACAACCACATCACATCATCACCTTAAATTTCAACAAAAATATCAACAATACATCTTTTTTCTTAATCGTCGAACAAGTACTGGTGAATGGTGATAGTCAGATGAACTTTCAATCCATTTACATGACAACAATTGAATGTGACGAATCCAAATTGAGTAAGACTCTGAACTAATATAAATTCACAGACATTCATCTAATGCATATACCATCTCCAAATTACTTTCGATTTCATCATATTTAATCCTGATTTCACTGTATATCCATATCCTAACATGTTGTATCCATGTCATTGCAAACGAATCAATATCGAGTAACGATGCACATGCCATTTCCAAATTCCTGATCAAGCCTGATTTTACCGTATCTGGCATCAAACTAATCTATACTGCCTGATCAATTTCAAGCCTGATTCTACATTACAGTTTTTCATCAATCAGGCTAGAATTTTAAAAAAATCACATAGCTGTCAATAAGTAACAAATCAGTTTACCGAATTCATAAACGAGACCGAAAAACCCCGAACAACCAGGACCTCCGGTGAGCCAGAGGACCAGAGGATCACTACTCGGATCACTTTCCGATTCGATAAAGTAGTAAAAGAGCTGCAGTTCATCATTCTCACCTACGCCAATATACCTGATATTTCACACGCAGATAACAAGTTACGGCATTGAGCAAAATCAATCAAATTGAATCCATTAAAGTAAAAACTGAGACAGGGAGAAAAACCGACCCGGTTTCGAGCTTGAAAGGCAGATCACCGGGAAAACCAGGCAGAGACTTGACGATGTTCGGCGTGACCGTACCGTTGGTGAGATGGATGAGGAGAATCAAAACGACATGAAGAATGCAGTGTTTTTGTGATTGTTTCATGCCGTTTTGAGCTTTTTTGGTGGTTTGTTTGCTGCTGTGTTTCTTCAGTTGTTCCAGGTATATATGGAGGGGAATTCAAACTTTAAATGAAATATGATGTCATCTTTTGTGAATTTAATAAAAGTAGCACTAATTACTCCCTCCTACACAACTTCATACACTTGTCATTTTTAGCCATCCCATAGAACTTTATACATTACTAAAAAAGAAGCTACCCCACACCCAACAAATAATAAATAATCTCAAATTTTAACTCAAATTACACATTTTGCACTAAAAGTACACTTTTTCCCACTTTTTATATATTCTATAATTACTTTAACTTTTCGCATAAAACTGCACGCTAACCTTAATGTATGAAGTTCTCCGTCGTCCCGGAGTATCAGATATGGAGTGTGTCCTTTTAATACTTTTGTAAAAAAACGTAACACCACTTTAATTTGAGAGCCTTTTATGGATTTTTGGCATGGATATTAAATAAATTGGATTTGTAGGGGTAATTATTATGACATGTTAAGATTTTTGAAAAAATATTAATCCCTACATTCCAAAGAATTCTTTTCATTTTGACTTTGACCATAAATTACTCTTAAACTGTTATAATAAATAATTTAATAAAATCAATGAAAATTTAAGAATTAAATTTTGAATATATGATTTTAATAAATTACTATTTACTATTATATTTTAATAGTAATTCGTGGTCAAAGCCGAAGACATTGACCGGTCAAAGTAAAAATGGAAAAGATTCTTTGAAATGAGGGAGTATTTTTATAAAAATATCATTTGAAAATCTTTATTACATGTTAAAGTTACCAAAAAGATGTATTTCCGAATTGACATTTATAAGTAGAAATACTAAAAATAAACATGTATGGTGTACCATTTCTAGATTTTAATTGTATCTAAATTCTTTAACTATAGAGAAAAGTAGTAATGTAAATTGTTGAGAAATTTATAACTATGCATTCTTTTGAAAGCATGTGTACTATATATGAATGAAAGGCCAAAAGAGTATAAATTTTTTAAATATTACGAAAAGTATGATGATATGAATAAAATATAAATTTGTCAATTTGAATGTAAGAAAGATTGAACATTTGCACTAATAAGTAAAAATAATATGAAGATCGATTAAGTGTAAAATAAATTTAAAACATCAATTAAATGTATTTTCGCGTACAAAATATGCATTCTTATGAATAGACGATTCTTCTAATTGGGGCTGAAAACGGATTCCTTATATATTCTTGTCCCCATTACTACTCACAAACAGAAATTATTTACTTCAGGGGAAGACCAAATCGAATAAACCTCAAAAAGATATGAGCCGAGTCGAACTTTATATAGCTCGACTCGTGGAGAAGTATATGTATATTCCAGATTCGAGCTTGAGCTCAATTTCGGCCCGACACCACAGTTTGGGCCCGAGTTCAACTTAATAATGATTTTTCTCTCTATTTGCATTCGTCTCGCGAACAATGATTTTCTAAAATGAAATATGTAAAACTCAAAAAACCCAAATTTGACTCGGCTTCCAATTTCAAAAGTTAACAATTGGAATACAAGTTGAAAATTGGAATGGCTTCAAATTTTAATCATCATCCCTTATTTCTTGCAATTGGAATACAGTAATCGGAAGCTAAGCTATTATTTTTAAATCACAATTTACAAACCAACCACAAAGCAATTCCATTTCAGATCATATTTTAATTAACCCGCGAATTTGAAAGCTAAGCTAGTATGTTCAGATTTAGCAGCGCTATGCCATAATTCGAGGTTCCCTACTAATGGTGAAGTTGTCTGATTTCGCCATCAATCAATTAAACGTGTTACTCTGCCAATGTGTAATACTAATACTACAGACTACAGTAAAATAAACTTTTACAGTCGACGAAATAAATACAACATGTTTAACTACTATATACACAATATATTTAGTTCATAATATAGTTTTTATAACATATACCCATGAATTTAGTAGCAACCAGTTGATCCCGAACTTCACCAAACCTTATATCTATCATGAATTTAGTTCATAATATTGTTTTCCCCACTTCTCATTTTGAGACACTAATAATACCCCTACAAGACATTTTATACTCCCCCACTTAAAGGTTACCCTTGCAAATACTTTTCTAAAATATTGTTGTTTTATAATCTTCCCATACAATAGCATCTAAGTTTAATACAAGGCCGACTATGGACGGTTCCGAACTTATTGACTTTTCAATCTTCCCATAAAATAAATATCAAAGTTTTAATAAATGTGCGACCCGTCGTATATATAAAATGTAAAAGAGTTGGCATTTAGTAATATGAATGACCGTATTTGTTAAAGATCTAAAAGGGACTGCAATCAACATTATAGTATAGCTTTTACTAAAAACTAAATCGGACGTATTATGCGGCAGTGATCAGTCTTCTAGCTTAGTTTTTTGTAAGTTTATCTATGTTTACTAGTTATGGCATAGTTTTGGGCTTAGACGGCTTCCAGTCAGCCCCTAAATATACGTACTTTGTTTTTTGGTATCAATAAGATGCGTTCCATCGTTCCAAAAAAAGAAAAACTTAATCGGACATATTATTCGGTCATAAAATATTATTAACATTGTTTATAACACCATACTTGTACAGCTATGCTTAATAAAATTGTTTATAACACATACTTATACTGAAAAACATACTATTCACCCCTCATCTCCCTCCAATGCTAGTCATTTTCAAGAATTCGTGGTAAAGGAATGACAAATGGCTCGAGTTATCCTCTGAAAATTATGAATCTAACCCGATATAGACAAATATTAATGATCTGAATCAAAGATTTAATTTAACACTAGAAATTAAGGACTAGAAGAGGAGATTTTGTATATCAATTTCAAACAACCACCAAGTAATAAACAATTGCAGTAAAAAATTTAGTACTTACTTCACATCATAAAAAATTCGAGATTTACGTACGAAATATAAGATCGGGTAGAAATATGGAAAAAAGAATGAAACTTATTCATGATTGCTCTTCATACACTTTCATAACCAAACCAAAATACTACTGTTAAAAGATACACTAAGAAAAGAAAAAAAGAAAACCGAAACGGTTTCAATGAACAAATCTACCAATTCAACACCACATACTTAAAGTACACAACGTTATACTTATGCGATGTTTTATTTGGTCGCTCATGTTGAAAGTGAAGAAACACAGAATCGGAGATATGTATATGAAAAATAAAATTCCTAAAAAATAAAAAAGAAAAGGATGATCAGAGTTGAGCCTTGCCAGGACGATCGGCAGCTTTGAGAGTCTTATCGATGATCTTCTTGGCCTTCCTGCTACGGATCTCAACCCGAACACTGGCACTCTTATCCATTTTCACATACGGCTTCTTCTTCGATTTCTTCAACGATCGGACCTTCGATTTGATCGTCTGGACCAAATTCTCCAGCTGATTCGCCATTTTATTGTATGTCACTAACAGAGAGAGAGAGAGAGAGAGGGAGGTTACTTTGGTTATATGGTGTGGAATTGAATTGAAATTGGAATGGGAGTGAATCGATGGTGAGTAAATGCAGTGTGTACGGAGTGATGAATTGTTGGTTTTCGAATGTGGAAATGAATTGAACTATTGGTATTTAATGGAGGAGGATTTGTATCAGATCGAGATGGTTGGATACTTGGATTGAGATTTGCAGGTTCGTGCAAGTGAGGATTTTATTTTTTATTTTTAGTTTGTCTTTTGGAAGATTATTAGAGTGATGGACGGACTATTTATGGGAAGTGTGACAACTGAAAGTCAAATTCCGCATGCGAACGAGTTAGGGAAAATACTTATGATAAATATACTGTAAAGAAAAAATGAAGGAAAAAATACGTAAGGTCATTAACTTTGCAAAATGTCCCAAAAGATGCGGTTAACCTATTGTAGTATTGTTGTTCACTAATCACTATTGGAACAAAATCCAATTCACGTGTCATAATTTTCAATTTTCATATATTTTTGTTCACAACTCGAGAATATACCACATGACCTAGAAACTTTACACAGTATTATCGACGGGACTGACATAAAAATATTATTATAAGATTTTTTTTCCTAAATATAGTATTTTGTAAAGAGTTTATTTTCAAGTTAAGACGATGAATTTGTTTAATGTAACAAATTTATTACTTTACAGAGAGTATTTTTAAGGGGCTTTCTACCATATTTATTAAAAAAACAGTGTATCATTATGTTAACTCGGGGAAAACAAACCCATTTTGTTGGAAATTACTATTATTTACTATATAAGAATATTAATTGGGCTTGGTCACTTTCGTGATATTCTTGTAAAGGTCACAATTTTATTAAATATGATAAGGACCATATACTTCTACCTAATTGTTTGACATATTCATGTAATTTATTAATTTCATACGGCTTTTCCATTGTTGAAGCAAATCGAATCTGTCTGAACACTTGATCGTCAATTTTATGTTACTAATAATAAGAAAATTCTCATGTTTTTACATCTTCCGATGGCTAATGATCTGATATAGAATTGAAGGTTAGACACCTTGTGTGAGAAAACTCTGTAGATGCCACCAAGTTATAGGTGGCTTTTGCATAAACCCAACTTGTTCTATGACAAGTACTAATTGTATTAGCAATTTTTGGTGAAAATCATGCATAATTTCTAAAAGTAGAGACTTGATTAATCAATCATGATTTCAAATGTGGACTGTGGAACGAAATCACGCTTTGCAGAAATCTAAGCATCAATTTCTACGTACTTTAACATTCAATTCACATTCGGTAATTGACAATTGGATTTTGATATTAGTTCTTTAGTAGGCATGCCCCTTGACATTTTATATTTTTAAAACCAAAATTAATGACCAGAAAAACAGGGTCTAGTGTATCTTTCAGAAAAAAAACTTGTCTCTAGTATGAACCAAGGGACATCAAATAAAATATAGTAACATATTCATCTCATTACTTAGATCCAAATTTTACTCTTAAATGGAATACTCTAAGCACAAATTCTTGGAAGGTATGTGCATTTATGAAGCGCGGGAGGGACATACTGATATCCATCCATCCATGGTCTAAACCTCACCATATTTATTCAGTCCTGCATGAAATTTTGTGGAATTAGTTACATTTTAGTCAGTATATATTTCAATGTTATTTTTGGTATATTGACTGCATATATAATTTTTATTAAATCTCATATAACTTTATCTAAAAAAATCCAAAAAATATATGGAACATATATTTGAATTCGTCATGACAAAACGAATCCATAGACACCAATCTTGAATACTATTATTAATTAAATAAATTATTTTATCTATTAAAATAAAATATAAATTTATTAAATAAGATAAAATGAAATTCTGAAATTTTAAAAATAGAGTATTTATTAAATTAATTCAATCCTACGTGGAATTAATTGCATTTTCAACCGGTATATACATATTTCACAGTTTAATTTTGGTATGTTGGTTGCATATATAATTTTTATTAAATCACATATAACTTTATCTACAAAAATTCGAAAAATATATTGAACATATATATTTGAATTCCCCGTGACAAGACGAATCCATAGACACCAATCTTGAATACTATTATTCATTAAATAAATTATATTATTTATTAAAATAAAATATAAATTTATTAAATAGGATAAAATGAAATAATTAAATTTAAAAAATAGAACATTTATTAAATTAATTCAATCCTATATGGAATTTTGTGGAATTAGTTGCATTTTCAACCAGTATATATTTCACTATTTATTTTTTGTATGTTAGCTGCATATATAGTTTTTATTAAGTCTCATATAAATTTATCTACAAAACTCCGAAAAATATTTATGTTTATATTAATATATATTTATATTTTCAATTAATATATAATGGATATTTATATTTTCAATTATACATTTTGATTCTACGGTTGAGCAAATTCCGGGTAGCTAGGGGGAGAGAATTTTGTTGCATAAAGTTTTGTCAGGTTAAATATGAGGAACGGAGGCTAATGTTTTAGCACTTAGATTATCAGTTAGGTGTTCTTATATAATATAATATAATATATAAAGTTGATGACCTAAAACCACCAGATTCATTCAAATTTCATCCATCCTATGTGAAATTTTGATTCTACGGTTAAGCAGAGTTTGAATAGAGAACGTAGTAGTGTTGTTGCTAAGATCATGTGAGCAATGTTATTGCTTGGTGACAAAATTTTTTGTCTTATGGTTGTTGAAAATGCGGAAGGCCATGAATAGTATTTTTTAATAGATTATTATTATTATTATTATTACTATTATTAATTAAATAAATCATTTCATTCACTAAAATAAAATATTAATCTCATATAACTTTATCTACAAAAATCCAAAAAATATTTTTAACATATATTTGAATTCGTCGTGACAAGACGAATCTATAAAAACCAATCTTGAATACTATTATTAATTAAATAAATTATTTTATTCATTAAAATAAAATATAAATTTATTGAATAAGATAAAATGAAATAGTGAAATATTAAAAATTAAAAACGACTCATTAAAACACATTATAAATAATTAACGTAGCATCAATGATTCAAAAAGATACTCATTTTAAATAGTTTAGTATTAAACATTCTGGACAAACTAAAATATACGATTATTTTGATTAGCCTCATATATATATATATATATATATATATATATATATATATATATATATATATCCATACGACCATACCATTTGCGCACTTTCGGTTATTCTGGCACTTTCGTATATTTTTCTACTATATTCTAAAGTTGATAGTTTACTTTGAAGCACACATGATCCACATGTGCATAAATGATACTTGGAGCACTTTCTAATTACTTGGACATTTTCTAATACAAAATTAAACACTACAAGAAAACTAGGAAAAAACGACGTTATGGGGCGACGGATTTTCGCCCCATAACGACGGATCGGTAAACTGGGCAACGGAATCTATCCGTCGCCCAGTTTGGCGACGGATAATAGTTATCCGTCGCTTATTAGCGACGGATAAATATTTATCCGTCGCCCAAGTTTGACTTTTATTAAAAAAAAAAGAAATTATTTTTTTTTTGAAAACTGGGCGACGGATAGATTATCCGTCGCGGTCTAGCGACGGATACCTATCCGTCCAAAAAAATGGCGACGGATCGACTACGCGGCGGACACGTGTCCGTCGGCCCGTGTTTCTAATTGACGGGAGAGGCGCCTCATTTTCTCATCTTCTCCCTTCTTCTTCCTCATTCTCTTCTTCCCTCTCTTGGTTTAGGTGAATTGTTCGTTATTCCGCGATCTTGGTGCCTAATCGGGCTAGTGGGACAAGGAGTTTGTTTCTTCGATCAATTTGATTTCTACCGATTAATCAAGGTATTTTGGCTAAAACCCTAGTTTTTAAAATTTGGGGATTTTGTTTATTTTGATTAATTTGAGCAATTATATGTATATATGATAATTATGTAGTAGTTAGTTTAGTTAATTTGATCAATTATATGTAATTTGGTATGTACGAATGTATGTAGTTAGTTTGATTTGTGTTAAGTATATATAGTTAGTTTAGTTAATTTGATATGTTTGTTAAGTATAGAAGTATGTAGTTTTGATTTGATAAATTTGTATGTTAAGTATGTAATTTGATATGAATATATGTAGTAATTGATATGTATAGAGTAATTAGTTAATTTGATATGTATGTTAAGTATATAATATATGTACTAAGAGGTTGAAATGGTTAAATTATATGCCCAATTTTGTAAATATCGAACACTTAATTAATAATTAATTTATAAGCAACATATAATAATTAACAATTAACCTCTACAATCTTCTTATCCAATTGGAATCGATCTAATAAATTAAATACGATCTAATCAATTGGAACGTCTCGGTTAAAAATAAAGTATATATCTGATGAATTCGACCTGTTCATGGATGTACGATCAAATGCGGTAAATGGCGTAGTTTCTAGGAGTTTTGTAGAAGGGTTAAAGGTTTCATCTCGTTTGCCATGGGACGTCCGGTTTGTGCAATTGGGGGTTGATAAAGTGTCCTTGCACATTGAAACTGCAGAAACAAGCAATTTATGGCCTTCTGACAATATTCGAGCACTTGCGACGTTATGGATTCATGCCCGAGTATCATGTATGGATTCATCACGGTGAGGAAGTACCCCCATGGCATACCTCCAATGGAGGAGAGGCGGGGTTTGGGGCCTATCGAGTGTCTTCGCTTGTCGGAACATGTGCATGGTGTATTGGGAGGAGGATTTAGTTACATTGGAATGCAAGTTACGTGGTAGGGGCGTCACAAGTGATGAGGAGGGGGGTGCATGAGAATGAGGAGTTTCATCTGTTTTGTCTCTAGGCTTGTATAACTAGTAATCATTAGTTGATATATATATGAAACCAAACATTATGGTAAAATTGAAGCTGATGTAACTTATATTATGTAATGCCGTAACAATTGCTGGAGCTAATATAACTTATATTACGTAGCAATTGATTGAATTATTGTGAAATTGATTTATTATCGTAAATGAAAGAACTCGATCTAATGAATTCAAACGTGTCAGGTTATTATCTAATTATTCAATGAATACCGATCGTGGATGGATGTATTGTACTCTCAATGGCGAGTTCAATGGAGTTTTCCGAAAGGGTTGAAGGTTTCATTGAATTTGCAATGTCAAATCCGCTTGTGTAAAGGATGGGTTGATAAAGTGTCCTTGTGCAATGAAACAAGGTAAACAAGCAATACGTGACTCCTAAAGTGGTAGTCCGGACTTGAGGAAAAATGGATTCTGCTGCGTATCGGTATGGAATCATCATGGTGAGGAAGCAAAGACCGAAGACATATGACCAATCTGCACAACGTGGAAGGAAGAAAAAATGAACAAGTCGGGAACAATCCCAATCAAGGCGATGCTATTCGAGCTCGAGTCGAACAAATGGTGTCACGATCTTTGCGGCGGAGTTCGAGGACACAACCAACACCGAAACCGAGGTGGAGGTGGAGGAACCACCGAATCCCGATCGGATTGTTCTTTGACTTGTTAGAATCATCAAGGAAGCCGGTTTACCGGGTGTAAGCTCACCGAGTTATCTTTGTTATCTCGGCTAATGAGTTGTAAGGCTAATGGCCAAGAATCAAACGAGCTTCAATGAATGGGTTGACGTAATGTCGGACCTTTGTCTGAAGAAAACTTAGTTCCCACCAACTTTACCAAGCGAAGAAAAGATGCGGGATTAGAAAACTGTGGTAACCATAGTATTGTCCGAAAATGTGCATGATATATTGGGAGGAGGATGCGGATCTAATAGAATGCAAGTTACGTGGTAAGGAACAAGCGTTACAAGGAGGGGGCAAAGAAACGACAAAAGAAAAATCTCTCACATAAGAAAATGTGGTACTTCCCTCTAGCACCTCGTTTGAAAAGATTGTATGCTTCAAGTGCTTCAGGATAAAATGCGGTGGCACAAGGAGGCGGTAATCTCGGATAATCTTTGAAGGTGGTAGAATGGACCATCAATGAGACTCACCCGCATGGAAATCGTTTGACAAGACATATCCGAGTTTGCGGCCGAATCTAGAAATGTACGTTTGGGACTTTATGCGGATGGTTTTAACCTGCTCGGTAGTGAACGTAAATACTCTTGTTGGCGATTATGCTCACACCGCATAATCGCCCCGGTGAGTGCATGAAGGAGCCATTCATGTTTCGATCGCATTGGTGCACAGGTCGAAAGATCCGGGTGACGTTGGATGTTTTCTTGCAACCCCTAATCAAGGAGCCGATCGAGTTGTGGACGGATGGTATCCTGCATATGATGTGTCGACAAAAAGAACTTCACCTTGAGAGCGGCTCTTCTTTGGACCGTGGTGACTTCCTGCGTACTCCATGCTATCTGGAAGGAAAACATCAGGGAAATATGCATGTCCACATTGCTTGGAGGATACAGATGCATTTAGACTGAAGGGTAGTTCCAAATTTTGTTGGTTTGATTGTCATCGTAGGTTGCTAGAAAGTGACCATCCGTTCAGGAAGAACAAGGATCAATTCTTGAAAAATAAAGTCGTCAACAAAAAAGCCCCGACAAGATGCAGACACATTCGTAGTTCAAGCGGATGATGAGTTTTCCCTATCTGTCTTCAGGGTATCAGGGAGACCTCTTGGTGCAGCTAAGAAAGAATATCTTACGGATAAAGAGTTGAAAGCAGCTCAATATTATGTCCTCACGAATTGTCTTTGAGGTTGACCAAGATATGGTACTATTTGCGAATCAAGAACCATTTATTTAAATTTTAATATAGCTACGCAAGTCTCTACTTCAATTATAGACTTATCATCGAATCAATGTTTGCAGTTTTTTCAAAAAGCGTTGCTTGGAAGAAAATCCTCAGATGACAGAGGATACACTAGAGGAACTACTTGACTCAAAAATTCTGAAATTTCCAGTTGGTTCCAGAGTATGTCCGAATCCTATTAACAACGTCACATGCATATACTTAAAGGCTCTCGCAGAGGGTCCATTCAAAAGGTCTACACATTCCCGAGTTATATAGTCAATGGCCTTAGGTTCCACATTTGAATGTAACACGGCCATGGCGACAAGCAACTCCGGGTGTGTGTTAATGGTGCGTAAGAGTATGGAGACGCTACTTTGTTTGATTTCCACGGCAAGCTAAAGCAATTGTGAAGATTGAATATTCGGATTGCCATTTAAACGAACCTTCTTGTTTGACGTTGAGTGGTATGATCCTAATCCGAGGAGTACGAGGAAGAACGGCGGTATGAAATGGTTGATGTGAACGAAAGAAGAGGTGCGAACCAAGTATGAACCATTTATTACGGCGACTCAAGCACGACAAGTGGTGTTTCTTGAATATCAAGCGTAAAACGCGATAAGGGGAATGGTTAGGCTGCGGTACCGATTCGTGCTCGCTCGAAAGTGGAGTACATTGAGAAAGACGACTCGATTACCAACTCGTACCAACAAGAGGATGTCGATAAACAAGCGAAGATCCCATAGAAGCGGATGATGAAATGTTTGATCTGCACGAGGACCAATATGTAGTCTTAGAGGACGGCGATAACGGTATATTATGTATTATGAGTAATTATATGTGTTATTATAATCATATGTATTATAACTCGTACTAACACATTTTTATTGTATTTATTACATTTTTTTGCAGATGCCACGACAGAGGCCGTCCACCTATCGTCCCCCACGCAATTGGCCACATGATAGTGGTGGGTCGGGGACACCGTCGAACGAGGAGGCTCAAGATCGGAGACGGCGGTCTCGGATTCTGAGACCCCAGGCAGAGAGAGCAAGTGGCTCTACCGGTCGGCCGGACACATCTTTGGAGGGCGACCACGACGATTGTCCCTACCTCGTGTTCGATCCAAACAATCCCAACGTCACGTGGGACGGCACTGTGATTTTCCCTATTGGTCTGCCAGTAAGTATTATACATTCTTCTTAAATATGTAAAACATAGCGATAATGATAGTTGACAAGTATAAATTGTTGTACTAAAGTAATGCATATTCGTTTCTTGTATCTTATACATTGACAACAATGACTTATGGCCTCGGAGGTGGACAACAAACTAGGTGACATCTTCCTGAGGGCGAGAGAAACCAAGGCGGGGTGGTGAGTGTTGGAGCCACATCTCGGGCGCATGAGGCCGAGTACTTGATGAAAGAGGTAAGTTAAAATATGACATTCATTTGTTTGTAATTATAATTAATCGTTTTAATATGAGTGGTATGTTAGCCATTGTATGTGAGTGGTATGTTAGCCACTTTATTTGGGTGATATGTTAGTCACCATTGTGTTAGTAAATTTTAGGACAATGTGAGTGGTATGTTAGCCTTGTATGTGAGTGGTATGTTAGCCACTTTATTTGGGTGATATGTTAGTCACCATTGTGTTAGTAAATTTTAGGACAATGTGAGTGGTATGTTAGCACTTGTATGTGAGTGGTATGTTAGCCACTTTATTTGGGTGATATGTTAGTCACCATATACATTGTTATGTTAGGACATGTATTGACTTTGGATGTTGTATGAAATTGGGAATGTAGAAGGTACTTCATTCCCAAGAGTTAATCCAGATCTGGCGTTTACGAGGCATGGGATCAAAATCTGATGATATGGTGCATGCGTGGAAGGCCATTCGGGATCGGTGGCCCAATCCTCCACAGTTGATGCAATTGGCAGCGGGCAGAAGGGCCGTTCACCACCTTGGGAGGCGATCTCATTATCGATTATTATCAATCGGTGCGTATATATGTGTTTTGCAATCTAGCATTACGTGTATGTATGAAGTCTCTGTGCTCTATTACTTGTAGATGATAAATTGTTGACTAGATCTGGTTTGATTCGGTGTACGGGGAGGTGACATCCAAGTATGCCATCTTCAAGAAGGCCAAGCGTAAGGGGTATGGACCGATTGCCGCATCGTCTATTGCGTATGTTTATGTTGCTTAAAGTTCATATTTGTACACTATTACAAGTTACTTTTTAAAACGAATGGCGATCATTATATCTGCTATTTACGATTTCAGGCTGAGGTTGATGCTCAGGTGGCGAGGCAGGAGGACGAGACGGGTGATGTGTTGTCAACTGAACAAGTTGACAACATCTTCCTAGAGGTCAACAAACGGACAAGAAAGGGCGAATATATGGACTCGGAGCCTCGGTTTGCATCTGGCTAGTCCGTGCTCCTCATCATCATCCGGATCCAGACGTCCGGTTTACACAGGACGTGTCTCGGAAATGGTGCGATCGCGGTCCGAACGAGTTGCTCGGCTAACTCAAGAGATGGAGCAACAAAGGGACGAGATGGAGCGCCATGACAGAGAACGAGGAGGAGAAACGGCGCCTTTAGTTACAAATGGAGCAGTTCATGTCCCAGTTCCGCCATCCCCCCCCCCCACCCCCGTCTGATAGCTAGTTATGTATCTGTATGTTCGGATTTTTTTCATATTTACACTTGTTTGGATAATTTCTTGACTCAATATTACTTTTTATTCATTGAAACATTTTCCGTATTATTGATTTATTATCGAACATTATATTGATTAAATAGGTGAACTACGAAAATAGGGATTAATATGAAATAAATAGTGACGAATTAGTGACGAATTCACGATGTGAATTAGTGACGGAATTTCAAATTCCGTCACTAGTCCAATTAAAATATTTAGCGACGGATAGAATCTATCCGTCGCTAAATTTCGGAATTAAAAAAAAAAAATGGTCAATCCGTCGTCCAATCCGTCGCGAATTGGACGACGGATTGTTATCCGTCGCCACAGCTCCAGGGGGCGACGGATTTTCTATCCGTCGCCAGAGCTGGGCCGACGGATAGCTGGCCTGTAGAGACGGATCTATCCGTCGCTACAGGCCAGATTTCTTGTAGTGAAAGTAAAAAGAAATTCATTTTAAGCTGTATTCACTCTCTACGTTTTTTTTTTTTTTTAATTTTTGAATTTAGGTTTCGACTTTTCTCTAAATACTTATGTATGAAAAATAATTAATAGTCGTAGGAGATAGTGAATAAATTAGAAGAGGTGAGAAGGTAAAGAATAAAGTAATAAATTAATTTTCAATTTTTAGGCATGTGAAGATGAGATCTATCCATATATTATAAAGACCAATTTTTATTATCAATTTTAGCTATGGTACTTTGGCCTCAAATCAATGTGAGAAATTATTTTATTTTTATAGATTAAAAAATTACAAAACAATTATAATCAGGGTAAATTTATTTTTGATGCCAAGTTAATGCGTATTTGGTTCTGTTACCTTTACAATTTTAATCTAATTTTGGTTACATAATTTGCCAATGATATTCAACCTTTGCAACTATTTATAAATGTGATCAATCAAATCTTCTGAATCCCATAATTCCATCAAAATCGCCACCCACACACTAATTTTCTTAATGGGCATGAATCCAGATTGGAGGACCTTTGGATCTATGCTTGACATAGTTCCTTCAACTAATCTTCTAAGAATGTTCTATAAATCGTGTACTAGACGTGCTATTTTCAGTTCCAGAAGATAGAAGAGACACATGTGAGCTAATTGGTGGTGTGTTGATCTTCACATGTCTATCAACAACTTTTTACATGTGAAGACTTTCAATTTTCTTTTCTTTATGTATATGATTCGATCGGTAGGATGAGGTATAAGGTTTCTCCTCTCTATGATCTCTGGCTAGAAGGACTGGTTCTATCCAACCCGAATTCCAAATTTCCAACCCCGTTCGAAATAATGATGTTCAGGTCCGGTCTAGTATATACTTGAACCCGTTCCATACCTTTGTTACAAGACCCAACCACAACATTTCATGATTAAGTTAGTAAAAACTACATTTTTTCCGACCGGGGTTCTGCATATACTCTCTAGACGGGGAAACTCTCTTCGATCTTCTCTGTACTTTCTTGATACATAACGGGCTTGGGGGATCTGATACTCTCTAGGTGGGAAAACTCTCTTAGATCTTCTCTCTACTTTCCTGATCTCCACAACGAGCCTGGGGGATCTGATACTCTCTGGGTGGGGAAACTCTCTTAGATTTTCTCTCTACTTTCCTGATCTCCACAACGAGCTGGGGGGGGGGGGTGGGGATCATCTGATACTCTCTAGGTGGGGAAAATGTCTTCGATTTTTTTTTGTATTTTCTTGATCTCCATGACGGGCCAGGAGGGAGGGGTCCGGTATACTCTCTAGGCGGGAAAACTCTCATCTATCTTCTCTTTACTTTCTTCATCCATAACGGGCCCCGAGGGACAACCGTACCATGTGAAATTATGTTCGTAGAATAATAATTTTTGTGACTTTCGTAGTGTGACGCATACAACCGCGGGATTTCTGAGAACCGGTGGGTTGGAAAAAACAACCGTGACATGTGAAATTACGTTTGTATAATATTTGTGTGTGTGTGGTGGGGTGACCATATATCACCGCGAGATTGTTGGGAACAATCCTATTGATTGTGTTGTATACTTTTATATTTTATTTTGGTTCCGTTTGAGGGATAGATTTTTTTGTAAAAAAACATGTACTTGTTACTAATTAACAAGTCGGGTATGGTAGGACCCTATTTTTACATTTTCTATAGTTAACATAAATAAACACTCAATGATATAATATTGGATGAAGAATGATTACCGACCGACACCACAACCAACGTTGTCTACAAGGAGTTTTGACTATCTTTTTTTTTTCGATTAATTTATTTAATCCTCACATTTCAATTTATTATTAAAAGTAAACTATACCGTGGCATCGCCATGGGTTAGTACTAGTTATAAAGTATAAGTTTAATGTTTAAATAATATCAATGATGTTTTATGAGTGAACATTTTAAATCATTTGTTATGTGTAAGTATGATACAAATTATACAATTGTTCTTAGTAAAAGCTACTGATGTTTTAATGTTTTTTGTTGTCATATAGGGAGGATATTAATAAGAGTAAGCACTTGAAATATGGGCATAGCTTTGGTAGGAGATTCCTGTACTTGGGAGAGAAAGTGAAGTGAAAGAGTTTCTCTCTTCTAAGCAAACAAAGCCTACTAGAGACCTCCCTCCAGCCCGGTGAATCCAATAAAGTTTCCAGAGTAAAGTTAGCCCATATTATTAGTCAATATAAGAAATCTAAGTAATTAAATCCATCTGCTTGTGTCGGACCCTTTCTGAAATCACCACACTCTTCGGCTCTACCCACGAATTATAATAGGTCTTTCACAATCAGACCCACTAGACATTTGTTCTTAATCCGGCTCCTATTTTTTCCTGTTATAAAGTTTGTATGTAATTTCTAGCCTCTCAGGAAAGGGTGGTGCTCTAAGACACTTACTCGACTCAAGATGGTCGGACATTGTAATAAATACTATATGGAAAAAAAGATATCGTAGATGTTTGGGAATCCAAGTCAACTGATTATGTCATAATCACTACAAGTCTTGAAGTATAACTAACAGATGGATATGTGTTGAAAACAAGACATCATACTTTGGCTGGAATTCCTGACTGACTAATCAAAAGGAGAGATTCTGTTCACTTTTATGAGTTTATCTTAGAAGATTAGTGAAGTCAATTTTGCTTAATACTTGGACCGCCCAATAAACCTTCCCCAGTTGGTACTTTTCGTTCTTGCTAGGATAAACACTCAACAAAAACAAATACGTGGTATGCGTGGTAGAGCCTAGCATAAAATTTACCCACTAGAATGTACAGGCTGTAACTTCTAGATTACTGATTCTATTGACCACATATAACTTTTACCTGTGAAATTTTACCTATCTCTACCAGAAAAGGAAAAGGAAAGACAGGTATTAGTACATAAAACATTGGAAGGATTATACAGTTGCATATGTCAGATTCAAAATTGATGGTTTGGAAATTTCAGGAACAGAAACACATGCCTGAAGTGTGGCTAATGGCTAATACTGTCCTGGTAGTCAGACCATAACATCAGTGTTGAAAGGAGGGCCATTGTGGCTGTTTCGACACGAAGGCGGTGTGGGCCAAGACCAACAGTAATTGCACCAGCCTCTGTTATGGACTTCAGCTCCTTCTCACTGAAATCTATACCATGATACAAACATGCCATGTACATTTAATTGTAGGTGACCAGGATGACAAAATGCATCAAGTGATAAAACAACCTCACAATTTGGTAGCCAAGCGCTTTAAAACGCTCCCGCTTTCTTGATCGCACGGATATTTTTGTTTAGGATAAGGGGTGGGTGGTCAATGAGTGTATAAAGTGGTGACTAACCTCCTTCTGGTCCAATTATCAAGAGTCCATCAGGTTCTTTCTGTAAAGAACTCAAAGTACTGAAAACTGGGGCACCTTCTGCTGCAGCCACGAAAGATAATCTGGACCGACCAATCTGTGGAAAACTCAGGTAAAAGTATAAGGATAAGGGACATATAAAGTCAAGTTTCAAGCATATAAGAAACTAAACAATATCTTAAACCATGTTGGTGAAGAGCTACTTACAAGAGGTAAAAGTTTATCCACTGTAACAGAAGGCTTCAGTATCATCTCATGTAAGCGTTGGCCTATGAATAACATCATTGGAAGAGAACGAAAACGATTGAATCAGGTTAGGAAAGAGGAAAATGCAGGTGTATGAATCCACTATTTACATTGTTTTGTCGCAGCAAGAACAACTCGTTGCAGCCTGTCCACACGATTATCAGATATTGACTGAGATCGCTCAGTTAATAAAGGCGTCAAGGAGGACGCTCCTAGCTCCTGAGAGTCACAGGTCCAAGAAAGAAATGAGAGTGCATAGATTTGGGCTTAAGGGGAGAATACTATCCCAAAATAACAGAAAGGCATACAGTGCATTTCTCGACTAGCCAATCAGCACGACCTCCCTTAAGAGTACCTTAAGAAAAACAAATTAATCATTCATCGACTAATTTCAAAGTGCAATTTAGAGGAAAGGAATAGGTTTCTCATGCACACCGAAGGCAGCATAAACATGCCATTGTGTGGTTGGTGGAGAGGCTAATTTTGAGTCCTCAATCGCTTCTATCTCTACTCCACCACGGTCAGCCTCTTGTATGCGCCCTTCAACCAAACCTCCCTTTCCATTAAATAGCTCTACCCTTGTAAAACCAAAAATCTAATTACTCAAACATTTCAAATATCATAAAGATGCAAATGAGATTTACCAGAAATCCAGTCATGTCCTTGAGCTATAAAAACCCAAGTTATATTATACAGTGTCTCTTGGAAGCATATTAACTAATCATATTTAAAACTGCAATCGCATACTAGTGGTGAACCTAACAAACACAGGTTCAAGTGAGTGCTTGCAACCCCTCTGGCAAAACAACTTCGAGCTGATTTCCAAAAAAAAAAAATGAAATATTTTGTCCAAGTTGAATGACAAATCCTCTTGTGAGCCACTTTTACAAACTTTCTTGCTCTTAAAGTAAGCCGAAGCTATCACAAATCATATTACCATCTCATCCACTACTAAAACATTTCATGAACTTCCACCCAAAACCTCATAAGAACTCACATTAATCAAACCAGGAACGAAACCATTTCATCAAAATCACTACGAAAACAGAAGCCGTACTACCTATCGTCGACGCCAAGCCTCAGAACCTTAGTCATATGCCAGAATTCATCACCACCAACACGCACAACACCACCCTGCAATTCATCAAACACTTAGACTGCAACAGAATATATATCGAATTCAAATTCATAGTCATATATGCAGTAAAAGGACAATGAGTTCGATCGATCGACTAATAGATGCACCTTTGAGACGGGTAGTGTCTCGGAGAAGAAGCGAGGAAGGCCACCACGTGACTGGTTAGAGTAATCCGAAGACGAAGACGAAAGTGGTCTGAATCGGAGATTCGATCGGATAGGCGGACGATTTAGTAGTGTAATTAGCTGCGGTTTCCAAATCGAGGTTTGAATCTGCACTCTCGGCATTTCACCGGTGGTGGTTCGCCTGAAGTGGTTTTGTTACGGCGGCTATTAGGCTTCTCAGATTTGGGAATTTGATGAATAGCGCGGTAAAATGACGCGAGCAAGTTCAAATTTCCCGGGTGTTTAGGATGGAACAATACTCAAGTTACCTGTAAATAAATTTTGGTTAATATTAATTTAAATTCAATATTTTAATAACATATCCTCCCTCCCAGTTCCCACCAATGTTAACGACATAAACATCTATGTGGTCAACTAAACGTAGTCTTTATATATACTATGGAAAAACACCAAAGTTGACGACATAAACGTTTTGATTAATAACATTGATGATTTTTCTACAACATGGATTCATATATTTATCTAGAGACCGTATCTCAGGAGACTTACTTCTTGAGTTTATGGGGCAGTCACATCATCTATTTATACTATAATAAGTCTCAATACCGTTTTTATAGAAGTTATAGAGGGACTAAAATAGGTGACAAACATTATGATCAATATACATAAACAATAGGAGTACCAACTTTTACTAAGATTATCGGTGTTATAAATTACATAAAATGTTTAACATAACGCATTAATAAGTATTGTTCAAAACAATATTAATATTGTCCAAAATATTATACTTAAGAATGTGAATTGGCCCTCGCAATTCATATCTCTTCTAAAACGTTGTGTTTATACTAATATATCTGATTTGATTTTATTTTTAAAATAAATGTTTGACAAGATTGATAATCATTCTCATTTGAATAAGTTACATCTCTATTATGAACTATTGAACATGTTTAGAGAAGTTGAGACTTGAGATAACATGCATTCTATTCGATCACTCAAAACAAAACAAAAAATAGTATCTGATTTCATTATTCTATGTTCCTTCTCAGGTCATTATAGTATTATTATGTGTTTTGGATTGTTTATGGAACCACCAATTGATAATTAAAATGTCATAAGTGTAAGTAATTATGGGAAGTAGTCATGGTAGCCGTAATAGCCCGTACCAAACTCAAATGTTATGTTTATCAAGCTAGTTGGTAGCGGTTGAATAGCTGATAAGTTATTTAATTTTTATAAAAGTGTTTAATAATTCAATTAACTAATTTGTTAAATATGGTATGTAAAAACAAATCAACTAGTTTATTTTTTTTTATAAGCTTCCTGGACAAGCTTATCAAATCAGCTAGCTTATCAGCTACCAGCTAGATATTCACATAACAGGCTTATTATGAAAATAAGTTTATCGAGCTAATAAGCTTGTGCTAAACACAACCAAAATAATGATTCAGAAAACAACCAATTAAGTTGCAACACTATATTAACTATTAACTCAAGTTCGATCTTTTTTTATAATATTACATAACAAATGATCTCTCGCTAGAATTTTTCCAGTAATTCCATATTCAATGTGAAATGGTCCACTCGGCACTTACACACACCTGGCTTCTTGAGCTTGAACTTGAATCATACATGGGCTTTTATCAAAAGTGGTCCGTGCTAGTTACAAAAATTTCAAAGTAATTCTTTTTTAATTTTCAGCACGGGCTGGCTTCCTTGGTGCCTTCGCCCATGTCCGAGCATCTATAAACCCTAGAATGGTGTAGGATTGAATTTCCAGAGTTCAAGAATTCAAGAACGATTTGTTGCTACACAATAGTCACAATATCGATGAACAATTACATTACATTACAAAACATCCAAGAAACCAATGATCTCTAATCAGTAACTACCCATCCATATTAAAAGAGCATAGCCTAACAGATAGTCAATTAATCAGTATTCACTAACAACATATCCACAAAAGTTACCCATTGACGACAGAAAGGTAGCAGCTGCGAGTTCGCAACATCATCCCAAAAGAAAATACCCACAAAAGCTTCATTGGCAAAACAGGTAGCAGCTGAGAGTTCGCACAATTATCCCAAAAGACAATACCCACAAAAGCTTCATTGGCACAAAACATCAAACACCTTCGAGGCAAACCCTAACACGCACCACCTCCCTCCTCCTCCTCATACCCACCACCCATCTCACACACTTTCTCCCAAACCCCCTCATCCACTGGCAAAACTGACAACCTCGGCTGCCTAAACAGCGCAAACTCAACCCCCTTCAGCTCCTTCTTCATCTCTGCCAGCCCCACCGGGCTCTTCATCTCTCCAACCGCCTTCACATCCACCGCCTCCTCGTCCTTGTACCACTCGCGTGTGACCTCGACGACACCCACCACGCGGCGGGACTTGGTCCCGGAGTGGTAGAAGAAACAGAGGTCGCCTATCCGCATCGACTTCATATACTTCTGTGCTTGCTTGTTTTTCACTCCGTCCCATTTCGATACGCCTCCGTTCGCTGATTGGTCGGACCAGGACCATTCTGATGGCTCTGTTTTCAGTAGCCAGTAGCTCTTTTGCTTCTTCGCCATTCTCTTTTTCTTGCTTCCTCTAGTGAGATTTGATTGGGATTTTATGATCTGTGACTCTTCGGCTTTAAGAAGAAAAGGAAAGGTTAATTAGTTATGGCGGCAAAATCAAATTGGCAATTGGCGGGAAATGTTTAATTTTATTTACTTTATTCTTTTTAGTTTTTCTACTAAGATAAAAGAATATATAGTTATTAGAAGTTCACATGTCTAATAATATGACATATGCTTAGCATTCTAGGTTTTAATCAATCATGTACTCGCACATTCGTTATATTTAAATTTTTCTGATCAATCATCTTCTATTTTTAACTACCATATCATATTAATTTTTAAGACTAAAAATGTTACATGGTCCACACACATTAATCCAAAATCTAAAACGACATTTCCTACATCGGTTCGAGATTTAACAAGACATTTATAAAATAGGAATGTTTCTGTTTTAACTATGTACGTTCAATTTTGACATTTTTACCTCAATTTAAAATTCATGGTCAATGATTTAATACATTTAATTATTTCCTATAAAATTATTTACGGCACTTACTTCCAAGTAATATATAGCGAGTCATTAATCTACCCCATTCATTTCAAAACAATTAAACATTTTAACTTTTTATGGTCAATCATTTTCATCTATGACTATGAATAAACATTAAAGGCTTTAACTATGATTGTAAAATGTGTAAGTAAATCACATAACAAAAATGTAACACCTTTAACAAACTTGACACGGGATGACCACATAAAAAGTTAAAATGTAATAACTGTTTTGGGACGGAGATAGTATCTAACAAACATTGGCTTACCTTGGAGACGACATTAGTACATATCATATCATCCCTAAGGAAAATGTTGTCTGCATATATCCCATCGCATACATCATTTTGCTTCCAAGCCGACAATGTATATGTTCATGAGTTCATCGACAACAGATACGAGATTTACGAAAAAATAAATCTACAAACACAGAACATAAGCATAGTATTAGTAACATTCAAGCAGTAATCTTTGCACAGGCAAGATTTTTCAGATTTTCTTGACACGGTCTGGCACCTAGCTAGTACATTTTTCAACGTATACTAACGATAGCCGTTCGACTTGCATATGCCCATCTCATGCAGGATAATTATACACAATCAGGTGCTTAATAACCAAGAGTTCCAGAATTCTACGCAGTTATAGGCACCTAAACAGAATGCTACGCACGAAGACAAAAACACACACTGCTTAGTGAGGATTCCAACGCTACACGTACGAAGACAAAAACACACACTGCTTAGTGAGGATTCCAATGTAACGTAAGAAGAATGGTCTTATCACATACTGCAATACAGACATGTAAATCATTCGTTGAAGAAAAAACACGCGGTAATCTGCTCTTTAATGAATAATAGGAGGTAGTAATCTGCAAAATTCCCTAATATTCTCTTTCGAATAAGCAGGTGTTGCATTTCACCTAGTCTTTTGAATACTAGGTATTATCGAGCCACTGGAATAAATTGGTGCACAAGTAGCCCTAGTAACACACTTCAACAACGTTCCAGAAATGCAAAACGAACCAGATCCACAACTAGAAGAATCAACGTACTTGAACAAACAACGAATCACAAAGTATATACTTAAAGAAATTAAGATAGAAATAAGTGAATCAAGATGATGAAAGTTTGAAATATAATTGATGTAATTGGTAAAGATTCAATTTTTAAAAGTTTAACTGAGTAAAAAATTATAGGGACTTATAAGTCGTATATATAACTTATAACCATGTACATGGACAAAATATAAGCTAAGCAGTATGTCAAATTTACACCTGATGGTGCGTTACTGAAGATCTTCATCGTCACCACGAGTCCGATTCTTCCGATCCTCTTTGTCTTTGCGCCCCTCTCTGTCTTCCCGCACCTCTTTGTCTTTCCGCACTTCTTTGTCTTTATCCTTGCCTGAACGATCCCGACTGTCTCTCTTGTGCCTCTTCCTGTGACTTCCAGAATCCCCTTCAGAAGACCGTCGCTTCTCACCCTGCCACGTGAAAGATTACATCTACTTAGTACTCGAATAAAAGCAGTGATTGCACAAACGTAGCTCAAATTTATATAGGAGCAACTTTTATGCAATTATTCCCAAAGAATTCAAATAATAAATGCAAATATTAGCAAGAAACCTGTTTTGAGTCTTTTGACTTCTTCGAATCTACGCTACGATCCCGACTGTCTCTCTTGTGTCTCTTCCTATGACTTCCGGAATCTGCTTCAGAAGATTGCTTCTCGCCCTGCCACGTTGAAATGTCATGTCCACTTAGTTCGAAGAAATAATTGGCAATAATTGCACAGCCACAGAGAGAATTTATTTTGTGCAACTTTTGGGCAAGTATTCCTTTATAATTCAAATGCTAATAAATACAGATATTAGCAAGAAAGAAACCTGTTTTGACTTCTTTGAATCGTCACTATGCCTGCGTGACTTTGACCGGCCATGCTCCTCGTCGCCTAGACTTGCGCTCTCATTGGAGTCCCTATGCCTCTTGCTACGGTGTTTCCTATCCCTGTCTCTTGATCTTCTGTGTTCATCCACACCGTGAGAACCAGATCTATCACTGTCTGCTTCTTCTTTCTTACGCCTCTCTCTATCCTTTCTACTGTGGCTCCTCTTCTCTCTACTCCTCTCCTTGTCTTCTCTACTCCTCTCCTTCTCTTTCTTCTCTCTATCCTTTCTTTCCTTTTCCTTCTTTGCCTGCACATGTGATACCAACATGATTCTTTGTAGAAGATGACTAAACTAGTAAAAAACAGGACTTTGAATATGAGCAAATAAGTGCATTGATGATATAATCTCGTACCTTTTCCTCTTTTCGCTTCCTTTCCTTCTCATTTTCCTTTTCTTTCAGTTCCCCAACTAATTTATCAAAAATATCACGGAGAAAGCTTTCGTCCCCTATAAACCTGTCCAAGAGAGCAATATTGATTAATCAACATAAGTATTTACATTCCTGCATCTGCATAGATTAATACTTGCGATCTTCATCAATAAGCAAATAGATAGTTCACCTCTCTTCAACAAGTGGCTTGCAATCCTCCCACTTAGATGAAGCTGAAATGTCCTGCTTAGGAGCAAGAATTGTATTAAAAAGCCAATCACGAAGTAAAAATGTAATGGGGAGGAAACTGAATTAGAAGTCACAATACCTTTGAATTATATAAGAATTCGTAAATGTCATCAGCCATGCGTTTACGTTTCTTAGCTTCTTTTTCTTCTCTCTCCTTGGCTTTTTCCAGTAACTCGTCAAATACAATCTGCAATATAGCAGTGTATATACCAGATTTAGCAAGATAAACAACAAATGTTTTCTTTTTACCAAAGAGGCAATTTATCAAAGTGCTGGTTACTGGTTAGGATTTAAAAAAAAAAAAAAAAAATCTAATGCAAATTTTTTTTGGAAGCACAAAGTTTGTGCAACCACAACTCCACAAGTCCATAACTAGGGGCATTTACTTTGCTTCTGAAATTCAGCCAGCATTTGAATTGCAAGACAAGGAGATAGTTCATAATGTACATACTAGGAACGAAAAGAAACATATAACAAAATTCCTCGAATGAAAATATATGAGCAGTTCGATGTGCACACTGACCAAAAATTGAAAATTAGTGAGAGGATGAGTGTACCTTCAAGTTGATATCTGATATCGGTTTTGTGCTAATTTCTTTAGCAAGAGCATCCTTGAAGTCTTCAATATTCCAGCTTGTTAGTACGGATATCTGCAATCAAAAGTGAAGTTGATTCATTGATAAGGCCAAGAAAACAAGAAGAAACACCATAAGGAACCACAGATCCACCTTTTCAATCTTTACAGCATCCTCGATGTGCTCCTTATCCTCTGCATACTGAAATTCAGTAATCAAAAGGACTATTAGTGCACAAGTATCATGTCAATAATCCAAAGAGAAATAATAAATGGTGAAAGAAATAAATTCACATGCCAATAATTTCCGTCCACCGCTTAGTGTTTAATTTGATGAAGTTATTGACAGCACTAGGAATAAAATAGCTATAGTTTATTACCTGTTTCTGGAGGTCCTCTATAACATCATCGAACAACTCTTTTGGTGTACACCCTGAGGTGTTCGAGGATACACCTAGATATGCAGGCGTGTCTCTAACCTATAACCAAATCAAAGATAATAAAATTAAAACAAGAAAAATGTTTCCCTGTATTATATGTTCCCAAATCCCAACCACCCAAACAAACCTTCATGCAATAATCACGCCAAGAAGTATTGTGGATAATCACTCCATTCGCTACATGCTCCTCCATCAGCTTCCGGAATTCATCACGATTTTTGCGCTCTGTTTTCCTCTGTTCCTCCTGTTTCAGCAAACATACATTTTGTTGTTAGAGGAGAGGTAATCACAGATATACACACAACAGAAAAAGATACACTACCACATTTACTAATGAAAAACAGAAAATTAAAGCCACAGGAAATGCTTGGAGCTATTGCACGTAGCACGCACAAAATGAGTGCTTTATTGAAAGAATAGAACAGTAGCATATAAATCTCAAGAGTGAGAATATTTTAGTACAGCAACATATGAGTTAGAATACAAAATAACATAACAGTGTCATACGTAAAATTAACTAAGTTACCATTTTCAATTTCCTCTGTTCTTCTTCTTCCATCTCTAAGATCCGTACATACTCCTGAAACAAGCAAACTCAACAATTATAACGACAAAATCTTATAAAAATTTCGGAGTGATATGCATTGTGTAAACCAATTTCACAAGAACATAAAGAGCTAGCGTTACTTGGAAAAATTCCAGTCGTTCTATTTTCTCAAGGCGGGAGCATCTGTCATCAACTTCTAACCGACTTTGAACTTTACGCCATTGGCTGCTTGCCTGGGTAAAGAAGCAACAAGCATTATGCTACCATAATAAACTATTACAGCAATCAAATAAGAATAGGTGCACCAATAAAAGTACCGTTATAAAGTCACATGACTTTAGGAATTCCAAATATTCCATTTTGCGTTGCTTTTGCTCCTCCAGAGCTTTTGCTCGCTCCTGAAAGACAAATAATGTGCAGATAGAGAAAGTCTAAATTATTTCCAAGAAATACTTTCTAAAATGCTGAGTTAAAGAAGATATATAATGCCTTGCGATAAACAAGAAATACTCTAGGGAGAACAAATGATGGATGAATGTTGAACAACACTATCAGAATAGATATCCTGTCGTTAACTGATAAAACATAACAAATAAATCATTACCACGCAAGAGTTTAACATTAAAGTTTAGTTTTTTAATGCACAAGAGCTGCACATGGATCAAACAAGATGAAAACTTTTTATCTTATCAGTATAGGAAAAGAATACAATCAAGATATCGAAACTTTTATTCATCAAGTTTTTAAGTTTAATATTTCAGAAAACGTTTTAAAGTATATGATTGAAAACCCAGGACAGACACAGAGAAAAGCAATGAATACTATAACCAACATTTTGACCCAAAATTTCCATATTTTGCAAACAAGATCATTAAACTAATATTTAACATCCAGAGAATGTACCATTGCTAGTCAAAGAGCAACAACTACCTTTTTCTTAAGGTCCTCTATGTAATCGGCAAAGAGTTCTCCACGGTCTGACTCCCGTTCGATGGCTTGAAATCTTTGATCGTTTTCAAACATAAATACCGCTTTGCTGCAAGAATAGCACAATAGGATTTTAAAATTCGCACTTAATAAGTTGGGCAGTAAATAAACTTCAGCGAGTCATCAGAAGGAAAAAAAGACAACCTCCATCTTGTCGTTGATGTCAGATCCTCAGATTCCTGTGTGGGGCATGGGAGAATATAATTAATGAAAACCTTTTGTGCTAAAAAACATGTAGCATGAATATCTTCTAGATTTAAAAGAAGACATACTTCTAACATTTCAATGAAATCTTCACGCGCTTTCTTCTGTTTAGCACGTTTTTCCTCAGCTTCCTGTTTCTTCTTTTGCACAACAAACTGAAATAAATGCATGTCACAAACATATACATTATGAACTTGAAAGCAACAGTAGAATTTATATGACAACGAAAGCAGATTGTATTCATCAAACTAAATTTATTTGGTAAACAATAATTACCTCATTGAAAGCTTGCTTTTTCTCTCCTAAAGTCTTCAATGCAGCATATCTCCGATCACTTATTACAGCCTTCATTGCTTGATCCCAGTTCCAGTTAGATCTAACATTTGTCTCTTCCAGCAAGGCTTTAAAGGCACCCTTTGCCTCCTAACACAGTAAAATTATAAACATAGAAAGGGTGATGTTATATTTAGTACTTCATATAAGTAGATAGTTATTAATAACACCTAGCGCAAAAGAAGTACAGGAGGCTCCCTCCGTTCAATAATTCGATGGACATACCATTTGTTGGCGTATGTTAAGGAATATTAATAAAGAACTTGATCTTCAAATTCTACCTTTCAAGTTCCTTTATAGCATGTTTCTTAGTTATTCCATATATAACTAAAGTATACTTACACCCTACACACAGGACATAATTTAACAATTACCTCGGTCAGCGCACAATATGTATGAATGCTATATATAACTAGGTATATTCATGATCGGCTTACACATGACCCCTCATATTTTGGTTCCAGTTACAATTATAGGTACTACCGCTGTCATTACACAAAACCTTACATGCATATCCTCTTTATTATGTTCTGTTTATTTACACGGAAAATAGGGGAAAGGAAAACAAACACATCATTACTGCAATGTATATGCACCGAAAAGGGATCGATATTATTATTAAGACCAAGTTCCTGTATACTTAGACCTATGGAAGGGAGTATGAGTTTAACTGTGTAAGCATCTATAATAGCTATGTAAATACCAATATGAACAGTCAACTAACCTCTTTACTCTCATAGACCAAGAGTCCTTGATCTACTTTTTTCTCTTCTGATGAATTGGCATCTCCACTTTCAGAAACTCCTGCACATACGTTAACTTCCTGCTACAGCAGAAACAGACTTAACTAAAGGTATCACCAAATATAACCATAACTGCCAAAAAGTGTAAACATGTAAAAAGAAAAAATATATATTAATATACCTCTACAGTTTGAGCTGCACTCACAGATGAAGGTTCCTCCATTACTACATTATTAGATGTTTGCCTGCAAGAGAGTTTTGAAAAACTTATAATTATAAGAATAGTTTGAATACAGCAAGTCTATATAGCTGGACAGATATAAAATTATGTGCTGTACATTGGTGTAGTAGCAGGACTGGTCGTGATAATGTCAACTGGTGTGGTAGATTCAAGAGGACTATGCAAATCAGTATCACCCAACTTCATATTTGCATCTTCATCTTGCATACCTGATGGTACACAAGTTTCCGTAGGTTCCATATTAGCACCACTTTCCTGTGGAACCAGGCTTGATGCCATTTGTTCTACTGCGACAGATGTATCATTTACATCTGATGCCTTAATGGCATTACCATCAGCTGAGGCACCGGAAGCTACGTCAATCACTGTTGATGGTTCTTCACTGAGGCCCCTACTTGCTCGTTCACGGGCCAGCTAAACATAAACATCATTTCCAATTAAGCAAAAGTACGTATTATGATATTAAATTTACAGAATTAAAATAGGTCCAAGTATTGAGCAGATGTTGAGTACCTTCACTTCATCCGGGATTCTCCACTTGGATGTTTTTGAAACTTTATTATAATAAAACCTGCAGAACAATCTAAACATGTTAAAAATGATGGAATAACAAATTTAAAAAAAAAGGAAAGCGTTTCAAAAAAATGTAGCCGGTGTATGTTTAAAGCACTGTTGAAACTTAAAACCCATAATTTACATACTTTCTCCCCTCGGTCGTGGTGCATTCTTTCCAGTCAGTGGTAGCATCTGCTTTCTGTAATCCAAGCAAACTGAATTAGTGGAATGTGGAGAAAGAGCTGGAAAATTTGCCAAAAGTAGTAAAACTTTCACTTTTACCATCCAACTAATTATCAGAAAAGTAGATACGACGAAGTCAATTAAACATGTCAAGACTCCAGCAAAAATCTTGTGTTCGTGAATTAAGCACCAATCTTTACGACTGAAAATAAGTCCATATCCTCGAGACAGAGATATACTTGTGAATGAAGTAAAATATATAATTCATTGAACAACAAAGTCAATGGTATCGGACATCGAATTCCAATCTAACTCTATGAATCAATTGACCACATGGTCTGTTGCCAAAATAACACATAAGTATAACATTAACGTATATACTCATATTACATGCACATTGTTCTGATTTAAGAAAAGAATCAAGAAGAGTGAAAAGGTATTAAAAGGAGAAGCTGTAGTATAACTTACTTCGTTTTCCGTCATCAATTCTAACGGCTTCTCCCACAAAGACATCCTCAGTTTGTGGTTGTAATAAAATCTGGAGTTCATAACAGTTTATGAGATTTGATAAGTGGAGAAAGACCAATCTAAACCATGATCTATTTATTAAGAGAATCCGGCAGTAGTTGATAATGACCAGTTACAATTAATCACATCCTTAATTTTTTACATGGCATTTGAATGCATCATGAGATATACTCAATCTCACTGTATTATCGATAGATCTGGTCAGTTAAATTTTCATTTGTCATTAGAGATGTATCGTGCATGTCAATCAGTAGAGTACCAATATTCCATGTACAATTTCAATATATACGCATGGTAATAAGGAATAAAAGAGAGCTCATAAACACATACATCTTCCCATCACGAGTGTGTTCCCTCCAATCCGATGAAGCCTTGTCAACAGGGTCAGATTTAGTAGTTTTTACCTGATAGCAAAAGAATCATCAATGAGAATATGCAAAATAGAAAATAAAAGTATAACAAAAAAGTCAATACATGCATAGACACACACACAGACACATATATGTATATCGCTAGCACACATCAAGAAACCCCTCACTGAATTGATCATTGTCAGGGCTTACCTCCTCAGTTTGCTGAGAAGGCGTATCTAATTGTACATCTTCATTCCTATTAGGAGCCTGTTGTGGCAGCACAACATTTGGCTCCCCAGTCTTCTGCAAGGTGGTAACAGAGACTGCATTTGGGTTTACAGTTGTAAACCATGGTCGGGCCCCAACATTTTGTTCCGTGCCTTGTTGTGGAGGCATAGGCCCTGGCGCAATTTGAGTCCCGCTAGGAAACCACGATTGTCCTGCCGTAAAACTGGGAATATTTGGCTGGGGCATTGACTGATGGACTGCAGAGCCCACATTACTTTGTTGACCAATAGATGATGAGGATAACTAACATTATAAGGCAAGTATTAGTAAGATATTTGCAGGGTGCTTAGCTTAGATAAACCATGTAAAAGGGTCATAATTGATATTTACAGTGTATGGTACAGGAGCTGAACCACCAAAACTAGGAATGAAGTGGTTAGACATTTGTGGTCGTGCTGGAGCAGACATCATGGTCCTGACAGGCTGAAAATCTGCTTGTGGAAGTGGTGGTCCCACAAGACCTGGTCTTTGGGGTTGTGGCTGCGGAGGAGTTGCTTGTTGATACTGTGGAGGGTGAGACGGCATCCCCATGTTTGAATGTCCAGTTTGCTGAAACTGCTGGGGAGCCATCTGCACAAAAGTTTGTTGTGGTGGCGGAGGAGCTCCAGGACGGAACTAAAGAGTATGAATAAAAGTATTAATTACGACTCCTCAAAACACCTTGTTTAAAATTAGAGTTACGGGAACCTTACTTGCATAGGCATGGGGGGAGGAACCACATGATTAATCGGAAGAGGAGGCTGAAGAGGCTATATTCCGAATATCAAGGTGAAACAAGAAAAACCAAAGAAGCAGAAGCTATGTTAGGTACATGTACAGAGAAAAACAAACATTGAAAGTTCATATTAGAAACACGACAAAAAGGATGTTATTGTTTTTGTCATGCCACAATACTAAGACAGTAAGATATAAACACAACTAGTTTGTCATAATTACACCTGAGATACGCTTGGTTATATAACTATATTAGTGTACAATAACTAACAAGCGAAGGCTTTCAGTACTTGTGGCCCATGCACAAGCAACCTTGTCAAAATACGACTCCCCACAATCAATAATCATCTCAGCTTACCCCGTGGCACGTTGCGTACTTATATTTCGCATCTACACTAATGATACTGTCATTGCTCTCCATGGCTGCAACTTCACATTACATATTCTTTTTCATCTTTTGAAATGTTAAACTTAGCAAAATTTGAGAAATATCTTGTGGATAAAAAGGAAACCAGTGCTTTTGATAAGTACTCGTAAAGCATCACAGCAATATTACCTGCAAGCCTGTGAATTGAGGATTGTTCGCCATTTCAGAGAAAGACAGTTTTCTGGAACAAATATGGAGGAGAGAAGAAATTTAAATTTAGTGAAGCCAGCTGGAAAAAAAATATTAATCATACTGTCAAACAGTTTATCTAATGAACAAACAGTTTCAGAGGCCACAAACTCAGGAATGGCATCAAATAAGACAGATCATGGTGAAGGAAAATCATATGGAAATAAGTTGCATGAAATAATTCGAATATGACAGTATATAATCCAAATTAATCCACAAACGACTGTTACTTTACTTGTACTAAGACACTAACATATTTACCCGTGATTGATGCAAAAGAATCCAAATGCAGACAGCTAAAAAGATTCATGATTCAATTGTATCAACCAAGGCAAACTTAATATATATGCTATAGTGGCATGATCAAAGTTGCATCTTTCCTATTTTCTCAATTCAATTCTTCCGAAGTAAGATTCGATACATATATAACAAAAAGCCTTATCTACCACTTAAACCCTTGTCCATCCCATTGTTTTCCTAAAAAGACATAGCTAGGGTTTTATTTTATTTCTGAAAAGCTCCAGCTGAAAATCCCAGATTATAACAAATTGTAAAGAATAAAGTTTTCTCAAATTATTTTTCTTTTGCAATTAAAATCTGTGTTTCTATACTTAAAAATCACAACAATTTGCTGGTTTTGAATATTCTTGTGAAAATCTCAAAAACCATATAATGACCAAAATCGAGTGAAACAGCAGTAATTCCTGTTTTTGGAAGTAAACTAAGAATAAAATCATGAAAATTTGCACTCAAAATTAGAAACAGAATAGGAAGAAACAGAATGGGGAAAAAAAGACAAACAAACTAACAAAAGATTGAAGCTTTTTCAGAAGTCCAAGACCAAACAAGATACAGAAAACGCAACAAGACCTCAGCTTTTCTTCAATCAAAATCAAAAACCCAAAAAAAGAAGCGTTTCCTCTCACACTCTCACCCCTACATTCGATATAATTCAGTAAAGCTGCAATCTTTATCAGTCAAGACTCACATAAAAAGCTTCTAATGACACAGACACATCTGTGTGAATGCAAAAACACAAACCAATAAATTGAGAAACGCGTAAAGGGTTTAGAGTAATTACATTGTGAGAGAACCAGAGAATTAATACCTCGTTTGTGTTTACAGAATCGATGAAGGCCGCTACTATATAAAGACAAAAACACAGAGCAAAGTAATGAATGAGTGACCAGAAAAAGGGGAAAACTTTGACGGAATTGAAATGGAAAAGCTTTAATTACATGAATTCTGATGAGGCCGAGAGAAAAAAATCAGGCAACTGTTATGAATTATGATTATGAAGGAAGAAATTAGCTTTGCTTTTTTCTTTTCTGCAGATTCTGTGTGCTTGATTTAGCAGCACTCTCCAGTCTCTAGTCTGTAGTACTCTATGCTTTCCCTTTGTTGTTTGTTTGTCAGTGTAATTCAATTTTTGGACCTTTTTATACTTATTGCACTTTGACTCTTTAGTCTTATTCTTTGGGGAAAAATATGTGGTTTTTCCAAGATGTTTTGGACAATTGGGGTAGTTGTTTTGTGAAAAGTTGGGGCCATGCCAAAAGTTGAAAATTAACCTAGAAAGGTATCTAGATTTAGACATTTTTTACTTTTCTTTATGGTGATTTGGATAATCAGATAAATGAATGTTTGGTACGAGCATTAGAGATTTTTTGTCATAACTGATTCTACAGTATCTCAAAATTATTAGTGCATGAAGCTTTTGTGACAGTTGGAGATATATACGTGACAAGTGGCGTGTATTGAATAACTAGTGCCAAGATAACTCGATTTAAACAACCTAAGTTCAAGATGTTTGATCGGGCATGCTTAGTTGTAAACAACCCAACTTCAAGATTTTCAATTGGTCATGCTTAGTTCTATGTTCGCATTTATTTGTATGATGACTCTAATGATCAACTGGTTGTTGGAATTGATGACCATAAAATATCTTTTGTGTAATTATTTTATACGGACCTGGTGCAAACTGAATTACTTTGTGTACATACCATGATATGCTAAGGTATAATTACCATGGATCAATATAAAGCCTAACCTAGTAATTTGATTCGTTGTGTGTTAATCAAGGATATTTATGGAGGTACCGAGGTCATGACTTTCATAATTTAATTGAAGAAACTATTACCAATTACGACATCATGGTGTGTGGTAATGTGGAAAGAATTACAAAATTTACTTGGAGGAACGGAAAGAGGGCTAAGTACACCATCAAATCAAGGAGAGCAAGACTATTGCACAAAATCAATAGAAGAGTCGAGCAATTTTATTTTTTAAGTGATTTAAACCGATAAAGATAAAGAAATGTATTTTGCATTGCTAGTCGAATATTCAAAATAAAATTATCAACAATGATACTTTGATGCACAAACCGTGTTTCACAAGAGCCATATTTCTACATACTTTAAAAGCTACACATCTTAAAAGTCGAAATATCACAAGTCGAGCTATAAATGTTTTCCGATCTAAAAAAGGGACTAGAGAATATTTTATTATTTAGTTCCCGTCATGTGACATATCGTGGATTACAAGTGAGTCCAACTGTCCAAGACAACTCTTTCCGAAGTTCGGAATGAACTTGCTATAAAGAGTGAGGAAGTGGTTAGTGGAATTTGTTTCAGGGATCAAGGTCAGAGATCAATTGGGGTTTCAATTTCATGAACCAACACACACAAGTGCAAATCTTATAAATCTAAGAATGGCAACCTAAAAAAAAAGTTTACTTCTCAAAATCACTACAGAGTCGAGCATTTTCCTTCTGTCAAGTAATTTAAAATCCGAAAAGCAAAGAAATATTTTGTACATCAAATCATTTAATCGAAACATCTATAAAAATATTACCAAAAAAAAAAAAAGAAACATCTATAAAATTCGATATAATACTACTTTTCACCAAACGAGAGAATCTTGAAAATGCAAACGGTTAATCCACAATATAACATGGTCTTTATTTTGAAGGTTTCTACCCAGCATGAAAGTAACTATTAGTCTATTACAGCCCATTAGCCTGTTCCCCAAACACAAAGCAGTACTATTATATGCAGTTCTTTGAAGGTACTATTATATGCAGTTACATATACACATAGAAGAGTAAAAGACATATTCTGAAGCTTCAAGTGAACGAATCAACTCCTCAAGTAGACCGTATAGAACAACATAGCTCACAGACGCTTAGTATCGATCTACCAGAGGATGATGACACGAACAACCTTCACTCTTCGTCCATCAACCTCCATGCTCTCTTTTTCTTTGGGGGCAACGGTGCCTCCACACTCAGATTTTCCACTGCTTCTGCCAACTCACCAGCTTTCTGCAATTACATGAACAAGATAACTCATGTTATAATGCATCTTTTCGACTGTACATGTTTGCATATAACAACAGAAACAGCTGGACATGTTTAGGAACATTGATTTACCTCTGCACCTCCCTCTGCTGGTGCCTGTGCTGGTGCTGGTGCATCATTCAGAATTCCCACTTCACGGGCCAGCTATAGGAAATTAGGAATTAAACAATTTAGAAAACATGAATCTTTTTTAGACGCATTTAGATATTAGAGCAGAAGCAGTTGTAAATGTTGTATAAATTACCTCTACATTGTCCTCCATTGGTGCTGGTAAATTCAGATCCAGATTTGCTCGTTCACAAGCCAGATCCAGATTTGCTCGTTCACGAGCCAACTATAGGGAAGAAAACAATTAGAACCGTAAGAAAGGAATGTGTATCTTCATGGAGCATGTACAAATGTAAGAACAGAAACAGTTGTATGTTTTAGAAACATAGATTGAAATTCACCTCTTCTGCATCCTCCATCTGTGCCTGTACATCACTCGGGTTCATATTTGCTCGTGCACGAGCCAACTACAGGGAGTAAAAGTATTAGAAAAAATGAATCCGTTACACACATGTTAAAGTACTGTGAAAAAAGTACCTTGACTTCAGCTGGAGTAGCCCACTGTGATACTTGAGTGACTGTGTTATACCAGTACCTACACACAAATATAAAGTGAAAACTTGTACGGAACATTAATAAACCACAATCAACTATCATTTACGTAAAAGCATTATAAAAACTCAGTTTACTCACCTTTTTCCTTCCCTTGAATGTTCTTCCCTCCAGTCAGTTGCTGCCACATTTACCCTCTGTAATCCAAATCCATAAAAATAAAATAGTTTGAAATAGCTGGAAAGTTATTAGCCAAGATTAGTATCAGGCTGAGTGAAGAAAGCACCTTGACTTCATCCGGAGTAGACCACATTGATTCTTGGGTCACAGTGTTAAAGTAGAACCTACAGAAGATAGTTATTTAGTGTTCAGAAAATACAAGCAAACTGTCTTCTAGGCACAAGCATTGTAAAAACAATGGTTTACTCACATTTTTCCATTAGATGCAGCAACCGCCTCTATCCAGTTAGTCGGCGCAATCAGCCTCTGTAATATAAATACTTAACACGTTAGAAATAGATGAAAAGTATAGCAAATAGAAAAAACTCACTTTCAGGCATAAAATTTCAAAGAAAGTAATCAACATTGTGAAAATAAGAGTAGGAGATATTCAAGGCATTAGAGCTCATGTTCAACAAGATTATGAAGTGTTTTATAGTCTGCTCCGAAAATATGAAAAAGGAAAGTCACCATCAGAGCCTCAGAGGCATTACCATCTTCTACATAGTTATACAAAAACTCCAATGCAGTTTAAAACAGTTTTCCAATGGAAAGGTACGGACAGTCCCGTTATGATCTAAGCAGAAAATGCATCTAAGCCTAAAACTGCAAGTTCACGTTCAAGGTTAAGGCTTGATGAGGATGAAAAATTGACAGTTAGGTTGAGCACCCTAAATTAATTAATGGCTGAATTAGATAACTCTCAAAAGAATTGTGTCTTTCTGACTCTTTAAATGGAAAAGGAAAATTGGAAGTCTTTGACTCGGAGTTACGTGGAACGCATATATGAATTGTGAAAGAATGTCATGAAGTCTACTCACCTCAGTCGGAGTCATCAGTTCATAGGGCTTTGCCCATGAAGCCATCTTAGTCCTTTTGTTGTAATAATATCTGCATTGAGAGTAAATGACCAGATTTCAATAGAACATTGTATATCCTGAACAAATATATTACTACTACTTTTGATAAGCAACTTTTGTCAATTATTCTCAGTGTATTGCTGATTAACCTTTTCATAACTTACGAGTTACAAGAAACAATTAAACAGACTCAGAACACGTACTTCTTCCCAGTACTCATAGAAGTTTCTTCTTTCCAATCAGATGAATCCTTTCCACTGGAGTCAGGCTGGGTGGTTCTCACCTGATTCAGGAGGCATTAAGAAACACATCAAAGTTGACATGAATGAAAGCAAAACAGTATCAAACCTTTAGAGACATTCATTACTCTAGAACGAAGCAATAGAGGATTGTGCATTTATAATTCCTACTTTCCTAGTAGGAGACCATAATGCACAATGAAGATATGTCAAATAAGAAACAGGTGTTGGTGGATACTAATATTGGAAGTCATTAACAACTTCAGAAATCACAACATGGCTATTATTATGCTATAACTATTTAACTAGTGGCCCACCAAAAGCGGACTTGTTTTAGGGATGTGAGTACTCCCTTAATCTATCAGACTGCACCCATGTAAAAACTTTTATTGTACTCCCAATTTATATCCACTTACGAGAACATTCAATCTATACGATAAAGAAACTTCATGAAATTCTATAACACACCAAAAACAAGATGCAAGCAAATACTATAAGCCATGTTATTTGCATAGTCATGCAACTTGTTGCCACAATAATGAAAAATGAATCACACATTAATCTAGTTTAAGAGAATGCCACAACCAAGTTTCACATGGTGTTGCAGTTCGTGATTTCTGAGGCACACTTAATTACCTACTTATCTTTTACTGCATCTTTCATGTACTGCAAAACACAATAATTTTTTATGTGAAGGAAAATCTTATTTATTTAGAGGCATCTTTGGTTCATTACCTGCACGCGCGGTGGCCTGGAAGTGCTGGCCATTTCAGTACACTGGTCAAATTCTGAAACGTAAATGAGAAAACACTAACTGTTAGCGAATGTTCTATCAAAAAGGCAGTTGGTAAGAAAGCCACATCATTGCGGAAAATACAGGCCAACAGTAGTAGGGCGGCAGGATAAGCAAAAAACGACGAAAGAATGAAATTATGTCAGGCGATGTGGAGATCCCTTACGCAATCAAAAAAAACCCTAAAAATTAATGGTTCACCTAAATTCCGTACACGACAAATGCTGTCGCTTAACTAGCACAGTCATAAATTTCACTTTTGATCAATATACGATAAAACAATAAACTTATACAGTATATTTCTTTTTATGCTACAAAAGTTGAAAATCAATGCAACCAGCCAAAATATTTAGAACTAATAGAAACCAAAACGTCAACAAGAAAGATCGATGCCCAGCATGCCTTCATCCAGGTTCTTCAACGCCCCTATAAAGTTATTCCTGTCAGATTTTATTGTTACATACCGATCATATTCATCATTAATTCCTGTTTGCTTCCCCCCTGATTCATTGCAAGCTAATACATTCAAGAATAAACTAGATCATAAATCTCCAGAATAGACATCCTTTACAAAACAAACCTAGCTATAATTTGGTACTTGAACCAAATTAACAAAATCAATAAACAAGGTCTTTCAAGCAATCCTTATCTCAACTGCACAACTAAATCCAACTTTCTTCACCCGATGCACGCCCCTAAAATAAACTAGTCCAACACAAGATCTCCCAGCTCTCAATTGCTCCGAAAAAAACATTTAACATGCAACACTTAACATCAGAATGAGTGACACACCAACAGTTCTTGAGAACAAACACCAAGAAACAACTCCCTACATTTCCAGGTAAGTGAATTTCACCAGTTGACAAGGCTAAAACAACAATAAAACAACCAAAAAATCACAAAATCAAACCTTCCTCAGCCATAGCAAAAACCACTAATCACAATTTGCACCTTCTCATTCGCAATAATAATCAAATCAAGAAATCAACAAATGAACTTTTCCATCAAATAAACCAAAACCAGCTATCTTTTTACTAAAAACAACCAAGGGCTGGATTAAAAAAAACAATCTTTTCTCGTTTTTTACAACCAAAAACACCAGAAACCACCCAAATAACCAGCAATCAACACAAAATACACACATGCATGTAAAATCGAAGAACGAAAACCAAAAAAAAAAAAAAAAAAACCTGAAATTAAAAGAGTAAAGAGGCTTTACAGTGGATTGGAATGGTATGGAAATGAAACAGCCCGGTTTTGTGAAATTAGCGGGATTACTCACACCGCTACAACAGCATTGTGGTTTATATAGGGATTGTATAAACAGACAAGAAAGCCACGAAAGCATAATTAATGGAAGCGGATTACAACAGAGGAAAATTGGGGTGTCAAGATTTAATGCACACACGCTACTTTTGCTGAGCTCTTGCTTTTTTGGCTTTGAATCGTATGAGAAGATTCACTCAAAGACTGTAATCAGGTTTGGTGAATGTGTGCAACTGTGTACTAGCTCGAGTGAAGAACAAAGCGGTTTGCTTTGTTTCCTCCCATTTTCCTACTCGTTTCTTTCTTTTTCCTTTTCTTTTTCCTTTACAAGTAGTTTCATACACCGTTTTTATATAACTTATCGAGAGATCAACTTATCTATGTTGTATTGTTAATTGATGAGTCAATTTTACATCGTCTCATTTGGTCTTTTTTACCATCTTATTGTCATTCTCAAGTATAGTTTTTATGTGTTTTGTTACGTTTTCGTGTTTTGTGTGTTTTGTAGGTGTTTGGTGAAAACGCATTGAAACAAGGCTAAACCAGTGCATATTAATGCATTAATGGAGGCATGAAAGTTCCAAGAACTGAAAGGTGGTTGAAAACGGAGTTGATCGGTCAAGACGGAAGTGGATTCGGAGTTCGGACGAAGATTTTAGAGTCGTTTAAGTGAAAGCGCGCGAAATTCGAACTACGATTGAGCAGCTTTGGCATTTTGGACATAACTTTCTCATATGAATTTTGATTGACATGATCTTGGTGTCCACGCTTAGATAAGACCAAGAGCTACAACTTTCAAGAAGTAACCATGTCCAAATTCTGACGTTTAGATACTCAAAAAGGCAAACAAACCAGTGCTGGAGGAAACTGGCGAAGCCAGAAGTCACCTGGCGAACGCCAGTCTGACTCGTAAGTCGACTGGCGACGCAAGGCGACCTGCTGGCGATGCCAGATGTCTTTGTGGGCCCAATATCGGCCCGTTTTCGGCTCAGAACGCATTTTTCACTATATATATAACCAATTTTCTTGATTTTTTAGTAGATTCTGATTATTTTTCTTCTATTCTTTTTTATTTCAACCTAGAACCGATTTTCCAAGGTAATTACCTACCCATTCGTGGAGGTAATTGAACCGTTTTCTCTTGTAATACGATGATTGATTATTGATTGAGAGCATATTCATCATACTTTCCACCAGTTCGATTCAAGTTCTTCAATTCTTACCTTAGGGTTTGTGACACGATTAGGTAAAATTGTTTCTTATCTCGTTTATTGGTTTTTGGTATGGATTATGTTTAGTGTATGCCGGTTTATGATTCTGATTATGTTTTGCATATGATGAGTGCTTAAGCAGCCTAGTTATGGGGTGGTGACGAATTCAATGCATGCTAGTTAGGGTTCGTGTATTCAATATATATAAGATGCGATTTACTCTGTGCTGTTTTGATTAATTGCGTATGCAATATTCTGTTTGATGTTCATTACGTCAAAATCACCAATAGATTAAGCATATGTTCTTTTAACCAAAACGTTTTACATCTTGCTATATATATTGGTTTGTTGCAAACAGTAATATATGCATTAGCTTATTAATTGTAGTTTAGTGGAATTGACGCCTTCACTAATGCTATTTGTTTTCTAGAACTTTATACAGTTAGTTCATTGTCATAGTTCTCCGTACCTTACGTGATATAAGGTGTTTGCCTATAAAAGCCTAGAGCAGTGTAATAATTGGTAGGGCATGTCCCAGTGATAACTAGAGTAAATCGACATCATTATTGTTGCATGTTTACTGCTAGCTAGCTTGTTTTATGTCACCACACCATAATTCTCTAATCATATCATTCTCGTTTAGATTAATCTGTTTTCTAGTTAGATCGCATAGTTGATAGATAATAAGAGTCAATTTTCTGCCGAAGCAAAAACAACCTTTACTGCTTTCCAAATAATTACTATTCGTAAATAAGACTTAGCTTAGTTAAGTCCTTTGAGACCGACCTCGGGATTAACTTCACTGCATTACAAGTTTTCGTAGTGTTGAGAATTAACTCTTGGCTTAAACAAATTTAGAACTTTGATTTGACACATTATTAATCAAAACGTCTACTTTGTTAACATTGATGTTTTTTCATAAACAAAAAATATTTTATTAACAATACATGTTTTGATTTAACATTGAAATTTTATTAATAACATAGGTCGGTATTTAGGTAAATTATCCAGACTTTGTGTCTCAAGTCTCATGTGTATGTCTTTATGAGAGTACTATAAAAGATACCTAGAAACATGATATTATAGAATCGTATTTAGAGGACTAAGAGTTACTACCTCGAAACATTATATTTACTGTGGAACTAGTACTAACCCGTGGCGATGCCACGGTATAGTTTTTTTTTAATAATAAATTTTTTTTGGGAGAATTTAAAATTTCATTAAGAATTGTCAGTTAAAGGCACAAGAGATGCCATACAACCAACATCAACAGTAATACATCATAAAGAACGACCCAAGGAGGGCAGAAAAAACCTCAACCTCTACCAACAAATGTTTGACACTATACCTCTAGGACATAATTCCCAATCTGTAAAGACATATTGAAATTGGAGGATTAAATAAGTTAATCGAAAAAATAAGATAGTCAAAATTCATTGTAGACAACGTTGGTCGTGGTGTCGATCAGTAGTCATTCTTCATCCAATATTATATCATTGAGTGTTTATTTATGTTAACTATAGAATGTAAAAATAGGGTCTTACCATATCCGACTTGTTAATTAGTAACAGGTACATGTTTTTTTACAAAAAAAATATATCCCTCAAACGGAACCAAAATAAAATACAAAAGTATACAGCACAATCAATAGGGTTGTTCCCAACAATCTCGCGGTGATATGTGGTCACCACACACACAAAAATATTATACAAACGTAATTTCACATATCACGGTTGTCTTTTCCAACCCACCGGTTCCCAGCAACCCCGCGATGGTATGCGTCACCCCACCAAAGACACAAAAATTATTATTCTACGAATATAATTTCACATGGTACGGTTGCCCCCCCAGGGCTCGTTATGGATGAAGAAAGTAAAGAGAAGATAGAAGAGAGTTTCCCTGCCTAGAGAGTATACCGGACCCCCCCCCCTCCCGGCCCGTCATGGAGATCAATAAAGTACAAAGAAGATCGAAGACCTTTCCCCCGCCTAAAGAGTATCAGCTGATCCCCGCCATCCCCCTGACTCGCTATGGAGATCGGGAAAGTAGAGAGAAGATCTAAGAGAGTTTTCCCACCCAGAGAGTATTAGATCCCCCCGGCTCGTTATGGAGATCAGGAAAGTAGAGAGAAGATCTAAGAGAGTTTTCCCACATAAAGAGTATCATATCCCCAGGCCCGTTATGTATCAAGAAAGTAGAGAGAAGATCGAAGAGAGTTTCCCCGCCTAGAGAGTATATGCAGACTCCCCCCCCCCCCCATTCGCCGGAAAAAATGTAGTTTTTACTAACTTAATCATAAAATGTTGTGGTCGGGTCTTGTAAACAAATGTATGGAACGGGTTCGAGTATATACAGACCGGACCTAAACATCATTACTTCGAACGTGGTTGGAATTCGGGTTGGATAGAACCAGTCCTTCCAGCCAGAGATCGTAGAGAAGAGAAACCTTATACCTCATCCTACCGATCGAATCTTATACATAAAGAAAAGGAAATTGAAAGTCTTCACATGTAAAAAGTTGTTGATAGACATGTAAATATCAACACACCACCAATTAGCTCACGTGTGTCTCTTCTATCTTCTGGAACTGAAAATAGCACGTCTAGTACACGATTCATAGGACATTCTTAGAAGATTAGTTGAAGGGACTGTGTCAAGCATAAATCCAAAGGTCCTCCAATATGGATTCATGCCCATTAAGAAAATTAGTGTGTGGGTGGCGATTTTGATAGAATTATGGGATTTAGAATATTTGATTGCTCACGTTTATAAATAGTTGCAAAGGTTGAATATCATTGGCAGAATTATGTAACCAAAATTAGGTTAAAATTGTAAAGGTAACAGAATTAAATACGCATTAACTTGGCATCAAAAATAAATTTACCCTGATTATAATTGTTTTGTAATTTTTTAATTTAAAAAAATGAAAGAATTTCTCACATTAATTTGAGGCCAAAGTACAAGAGCTAGAATTGATAATAAAAACTGGTCTTTATAATATATGGATAGATCTCATCTTCACATGCTAAAAATTAAAAATTAATTTATTACTTTATTCTTTACCTCTCACTTCTGCTACTTTATTCACTATCTCCTACGACTGTTCATTATCTTTCATACATAAGTATGTAGAGAAAGTCGAAACATAAATTCAAAAAAAAAAAAACATAGATAGTTAATACAACTTAAAATGAATTTATTTTTACTTTAATTTTGTATTAGAAAATGTCCAAGTAATTCCAAGTATCATTTATGCACATGCAGATCATGTGTGCTTCAAAGTAAACCATCAACTTTAGAATATAGTAGAAAAATATACGAAAGTGCCAGAATAACCGAAAGAGCGCAAATGGTATGGTTGTATGGATATATATGAGGCTAATCAAAATAATCGTATATTTTAGTTTGTTCAGAATGTTTGATGCTAAACTATTTAAAATAAGTATTTTTTGAATGCTTGATGCTACGTTAATTATTTATAATGTGTTTTAATGAGTCGTTTTTAAATTTTAAAATTCCATTATTTCATTTTATCATATTCAATAAATTTATATTTTATTTTAATGAATAAAATAATTTATTTAATTAATAATAGTATTCAAGATTGGTGTCTATAAATTCGTCTTGTCACGACGAATTCAAATATATGTTAACAATATTTTTTGGATTTTTGTAGATAAAGTTATATGAGATTAATATTTTATTTTAATGAATGGAATGATTTATTTAATTAATAATAATAATAATCATCATCTATTAAAAACACTATTCATGGCCTTCCGCATTTTTATAGCAACCATAAGACATAAAATTTTGTCACCAAGCAATAACATTGCTCACATCATCTTACCAACAACACTACTACGTTCCCCTATTTAGACTCTGTTTAACCGTAGAATCAAAATTTCACGTAGGATGGATGGAATTTGAATGAATCTGGTGGGTTTAGCTCATCAACTTTATATTATATTATATTATACTATATTATATTATGTTATATTATATTATATTATGTTATATTATATTATATTATATTATATTATATTATATTATATTATATTATATTATATTATATTATATTATATTATATTATATTATATTACATTACATTATATTATATTATATTATATTATATTACATTACATTACATTACATTACATTACATTATATTACATTATATTACATTACATTACATTACATTACATTAAATTACATTACATTACATTACATTACATTACATTACATTATATAAAAACACTAAACTGATAATCTAAGTGCTAAAACATTAGCCTTAGTTCCTCACGTTTAACCTGGCAATAGTTTATGCAACAAAATTCTCTCCCCCTACCCGGAATCTGCTTAATCGTAGAATCAAAATGTATAATTGAAAATATAAATATCTATTATATATTAATTGAAAATATAAATATCTATTAATATAAACATAAACATTTTTTGGAGTTTTGTAGATAAATTTATATGAGACTTAATAAAAACTATATATGCAGCCAACATACAAAAAAATAAATAGTGAAATATATAGTGGTTGAAAATATAACTAATTCCACAAAATTTCACATATGATTGAATTAATTTAATAAATGCTCTATTTTTTAAATTTAATCATTTAATTTTATCTTATTTAATAAATTTATATTTTATTTTAATAAATAATATAATTTATTTAATGAATAATAGTATTCAAGATTGGTGTCTATGGCATCTCAAAAAAAAAATATTGGTGTCTATGGATTCATCTTGTCATGGGGAATTCAAATATATGTTCAATATATTTTTCGGATTTTTGTAGATAAAGTTATATGAGATTTAATAAAAATTATATATGCAACCAACATACCAAAAATAAACTGTGAAATATGTATATACCGGTTGAAAATGCAACTAATTCCATGTAGAATTGAATTAATTTAATAAATACTATATTTTTAAAATTTTAGTATTTCATTTTATCTTATTTAATAAATTTATATTTTATTTTAATAGATGAAATAATTTATTTAATTAATAATAGTATTCAAGATTGGTGTCTATGGATTCGTCTTGTCACGACGAATTCAAATATATGTTCCATATATTTTTCAGATTTTTTGGATAAAATTATATGAGATTTAATAAAATTTATATATGCAGTCAACATACCAAAAATAACATTGAAATATATACTGATTAAAATGTAACTAATTCCACAAAATTCCACGTAGGACTGAATGAATCTGGTAATGTTTAGACTATTGTGCTTTACATAATATATGGATGGATGTATGTATGTTGGAGTTTCAAATAGTATAAGACTCTAACTTATAGAGATAATGTTTCTAAGTGTGGAAATAGATCTAAAACATAAGTTATGAAGATATATAGATTACATGTATTTTCTGTGTTTCTAATTCTGGAGAGAAGAGGCGGACGAGAATAGTGTTAAGAGTAATAATCATCGACTTCGCACACTACAAGAATGTCGGCACATGCATTGCCTCCTACTGTATGCTTAATCTCGAAATCCAGTGGAAGGCAACGATAGACTCTGCAAACTTCAAGCATATTACACTAAGGATGGCGATGGAACTTACATGCTCCTAATAGATTTGAGCGAATAAATTAATAAATTAAGTGACAGTTGATTCGAAAGTATATTTTTGGATCGGCCACCAGTAATAATTTTGCCATTTTTGGCTATATACAGGGTTTAGTGCTTAGTATCGTGATGTAACCATGAGGGAAAAAAAAAGAGAAAAAAACCCTACACTATGCACGTCTAGAAGCTTATCCGAAAACTTAACTTTGTATGGGGTTTTATAGAAGTGGAAGAATGCAAGCGATTAAGGTCACTGCCTGGATTGAAAAAAATAACCGATCATTCGTTTATTCTTATTTTTTGTTGCATTACCAATATTTACTTACTACATGTGTGTATTGCACTCTCCGTGTGAGTTTTAATTGTTAGGCCCAAGAATCTTTCAAAATATCAACAATTATTAAAAGTAGTAAAAAGCTATCATAATATAATAGAAAAAAAACATAGGAAATATTAGAATTCATAATAGATCTATAAATTCATTTATATAAGTAATATTATTATCAAAATTTACAAAATAAAATGAAAAAAATATTATATCAAAATTTTGAAAATAAAAGGGATTAATATTAGTGTTTGAGTACGCAGTGAAAATAATTAATTATTGGATTAAATTGGGTTTTGGTACTACATACTTTTAGTGTAGAAGTTTACGTTCACTGACCTTCGACGACAGTAGAAGAAGAAAATGGTTTGCAATCTATGTAACTCCAGCATGACTTCCGTCGAAACATTCGGCCAAGCTGAATATTTTATAAAATTATAATATTTTTACTAATTTTCAACAATTTATGTTTGAAGAAAATTTGTTTTCCTCATTTTTTTTTTTTGTGATTTCTCATATAATAATAAATGTTCTTTTCTAATTTAGATAATCCTCTTATAATTTGTTGGAACTATTAAATATATCTTTATGGATTTTACCATTTTTATTACATAAATAATGTTGATGAATTAATTATAATTTGTGAACTTTAAAGAATTTTAAGCCCAACAAACCAAACTCACTTGCAAATGTGGAGAGTGCAACACACACACACACGCCACATTATTTTAACAACTAGAACAATTGTGCATACTTTTAACAAACATAAAGCAGATCCGTGCAATATAAAAAACATGAGGAATATATTTGCATATTTCGTATAGTATATGGTACATTCATGCATTTTAGCCTTCTTCCATTGCCAGTTGTTTCTAAAATTACATGGTTGCCCCTCAAATCAAATTGAATTTTCCAATCTACCCCCTCACTTTTTTACCCTGAAAATTAACGTGACTTATCTCCAAAAGTCGATACTCTCTTTTGTACACGCCTCCACTCGATTATAGGATTGTTCTTTCCAGCTGCCGGGAAGCTAAATCTTTTGTGATGTTGATTGGGGCGGTTGTTCCTATACAAGACGATCTAGTATGGATTAGTTTATTTACCCTGGGGGTTCCTCGAGCCGCACTAATTAAGGAGGAGACTATAGTATATAGTTCGTCAGCTGATGCTGAATATCATGGTATGGCAACCAATGTAAGTGAGATTTTGTGGCTAAGGTAGCTGCTTAAAGATTTTGAAACTTCTCGGTCGGGTTATACTCTTGCAAGTTGAGACAATCAAGCAGCGCACCACATTGCCGTTAACCTAGTCTTTCACGAATGCACTAAATCGTTGAAATGAATCGTTACTTCGTACGATAGTAGGCTGAGAGTGGCAGTATTAAGCCGTGTAAGATTTCTACATTCCTTAAAGTTGCATACATTTTAACTAAAGCACTTGGAGCGGACCATTTCCCATTTATATGAGGCAAGTTGGGCATTATAGATATTCACGCACGAACTCGAGGGCGAGTATTGTAATCGATTTCCCCTCCCCACAACATGTTCTACTACCTCCTGATGTTTTAAAGTCTGTACCACATGCATTATATGTTGCACCATACGACACATCAAAGTATCAAGTAGTAGTGCATCATGATGTAGCATAGAATAAACCGAAATATTTGAAAAAGTCTCGGTGTGCATGGGGAATAAGTGTCATATGGTGTGTTTGGATTTTATTTATTAAAAAATTCCTCATTCACTGTGATACTAGTACTAACCCGTGGCGATGCCACAATATAGTTTACTTTTAATAATAAATAAAAAATGAACGATACAATAAACTAATAAAAAAATCGTATAAACAACATATAGTTAAAATACGACTCATCATGACTAATATGCTTTTAAAGGGGTAGGAACAAACCCAAACTCGTACAGGGACCAAACGGGGTTGATATTTTATATTGGGGCCTCTACCTGTACACGATCCTATAATTAGTAACTAATACATGTTTTTAAAAAATATGTATAACGTCCCGTCCCCTTGGGCTAGCGTGGTTACTCATGGGCTGCTTTCTAAGTGATATGTTGGCCCCACTATATCAACACATGTCCTTTTCCACGCACTTTGTCCTCACTTGTGCGTGCACCGGAAGATTTTTCAGTTGGTCACCCATAATAAGTTTGCTCCAGAGCAAGTATGCTTAACTTTAAATTTCTTATGGAATCAATACTGAAAAGAAGGTTCTCTTGTTGATATGAGTAACGTTCTCAGTCAATTTACGTTTAAGCTATCTGAAACTTAACTTGAAACTTTGGGGCGTTACATTCACTCCCTCTTTAATTGTGCGACGTCCCCCCCACCCCCACTTGGTCCAGGCCAACCGTCAACGCCATATGGGTTTAGGGTTGGCTCGGCTCTGATACCATTTGCAACGCCTCGTTCCATTGACAGCCGGCGCGGTTACTCATGGGCTGCTCTCTTTGTGATATGATAACCCCACTATACCAACACATGTCCTTTCCCACTCGCTTTGTTCTTACTCGTGCGCGCATCGGGAGATTTTCCAGTTGGTCGCCCATCGTAAGATTGCTACAGAGCAAACACGCTTAAATATGAAGTTCTTATGGATGAATTCACGAAAAGAAGGTGCACCTTGTTAGATAAGTAGTGTTCTCAATCTATTTAGTTTTGAGCCCTCTGAAACTTAACATGGAATTTTGGGGTGTTACAAAATGTATCCCTCAAACCCGAAAAAAAAATTACAAAAGTGTACAACGCAATTAACATGGTAGGTGGGCCAGGGGTGATATGTGGTCCCTGAACAAAAAAAATTATTTTACAAACATAATTTCAAATGTTACAATGGTTTTTTTGCACCCATACTACTTGCATATTCCAAAAAAAAAAAAAAGTACATTTTACTAACTTAACCATAAACTGTTGAGGTACGATATACACATATGGTGTGTAAAATTTACAATCTTATTGTATATAATTATTTTCTAACTAAGGTTTGATGGTACACGAAGTGCAAATCCCTTGAATCAAACTTTATCCATAAAATACAAACTAACTCAACTTTAAACGTCTACTCATATTAAACGTGATAAGGTTTTATGAGTTGGAATAAAACAATAAAATTGTATTTTTTTTGTTTTACTTTTGTGGGAGTATCTTTTATGCTGTTTTTACTTTTGAGTGGTTATTGATAAACAAAAAATTACCGTTTCAACCAAAAAAAAAAAATTTATTATATTTTTCGTATGGAGTTAACAAAAAGTGTTGAGTATTCAATGATGTACTTTTCTACGGTTAGGCATGGCGGACAACGGATAACCAATAAAAAATTAACACATTTAATCCATTAAATGTAAAAATACTAAAATAAAAAAATAGGTAATGCTAAAATAAATATTATTATATTTAAAAAAAATATAGAGGATATTTTGAATAATATTTGTATGTTTTAAATTTAAATATACATAAGGTGAAATGAAGATCGCCTTACCACCTTTGGTGATTTGAAATGGACTGTTAAATCAAAAATCGAAGGGTGTATAATCAATGTTGTCAGTCAAGGCGAAGCCGACCTGACCGTAGAAGAGCACTTCAAGGATTGCTAAGCACTTCCTTTTAAACAACAATGGTCGTCGTATCGATGAGACTGTCTAATTTATCCAATACTAAAATAAGTCCTTTTTTTTTTTGCATGTGCACTTAAACATGCCACATACAGTTGGACATGACAGAAAACCGGCTTATGAACCCGAACGTACCTACCTGACAACCTGTAAAAACTGACCCAACCTGGAAGTTAGTGAAATAATTTATATTCCCGAGGCCGGGCCGAAGTGGGGTGGGGTGTGTTGTGCGGGTGGGTGGGGCTACATAACAGGAACTCAAAATAATATGTCACCAGGATATGTAAAAAATTATCCACCGAAACATCGAACCCCACCCCTAACGAAAAATCATCCAAAATGTGAATATGTTATGTTCGTGAAATAGTAAGTTATTTCGTATCTCATCTTCTCATCTACTCCCTCCGCGTTAGAAATAATTAACTTTCCATTTACTTTTGTGGTGGACAAAATAAGGAATGTAGTACTTTTGGATAAAATAATGCTAGTGGGTTTTCCGAATTGATTTGTAAAGTTGGAAGTTGGATAAAATAATGTTAGTAGTTTATTTTTGAATATATTTGATATTAAAGTTGAAGTGAAGTTTGACAAAAAAAGAAATGAGAAGTTTTGTTTGGTACAAAAAATGGCAAAATTGGAAGCTATTCCATATACGGATAAAATAAAAAATATTTCTCATACTTTGTTCCTTTTCTCTACTAATTTAATCATATCTCCCTCCCTCCCTCCCTGCTGGGCGTAAATTGCTATAGAAGTATTTCTTCGAGTTTTAAATTATGGTAAAAATATTAAGATTAGATAAAAGTTGCAATAAATCAAAGACCCTAAATTGTAATCGCCCACAAAAAATCATGATTTTTTAACGGGGTCTTACATATGCACACCCAAAATTAAACTCCTAAAATGTTTTTAATATTATTATTTATATAAGCATAGTGATTTCCATTTTCATTGCATGTCACAAAACCTTTCTTATTCAGTTTTAATAATACCCCCTTATCTCAGATAACTTCACTACCTTGTACAATTTTAAGTGTCCCGTAAATTTCATACATTACCAAAAATTAAATTTAACCAAGGGACAACAGGATAAAATTAATATTAATTTTACACTATAATTAGTACATTTGTCACTAAAATTATACTTTTTTTTCCAACTTTTCATTTTTTTCATTTATTTTAATTTTTCACCTAAGACTCTATGTTAATCCTAATGTACGAAATCCTTGGGTGAGTGAATGTTAAATATTTAGGTGAATTTTATTTAGCCCCGCTAAGAAATTCCCTAATTAATATATAACAATAACATATTGGTCAATTTCTGTTTTTCGAATTGACAGTTTTTCTTTCCATTTCCATATGGATTAACACATTTGAAGTACTATATCATTCATCCATCTTATCATTCAATTTCAGTAATGTGCGTAATGTGTAACTTTTAAGTAGAACGTGCAAGGTTCGAGTCCCCTTGACGTTATTTCATCCTATTTATTTATCATTTTTTTTCTTCCAATGGTGTAATTTTTACATTATACTCCCTCTGCCCCGAACTCAACTTTCCACTTTCCGTTTTAGTACGTCCCAAACTCAGGCTCTGCTCTCTTCAACTTCAATTTTCTGAACTGAACTGAATTGTAGTATAAAATATAACTAAGCTGAACTGAACTGAACTGAGCTGAATGGAACTGAACTGAATGAGTTTTCAGTTGAAGAGAACAGAGCCTCAATTCCCCTTGTTAATTTGGAAAGTTTTGCACCCCACAATCATTTTTATTATAACACTATCTCTTCTACTTTATTCATTATCTTCTTTTTTTTCTTTGACTTTATTCACACTCTCTCATACTTTATCACCATCTCTCCTACTTTATTTTTATATTTCCTACTTAATTTATTATTCTATTAAAGTATATGTGTCCTAGAGACAATCATTATTAAGGATAATATGTACTTGATCACATTTAGTTTAATATATGATTGATTGTTCATTCATTGGAACTGCACTACTTGTTTAATTATTTGATTGTTTGAATTAATCTATGTATCTGTTCCCATGAGTTTAACGTTGTCACTAAGATAGTGAGATCTTAATGATATAACATAAGCTCTAAAATGGCCCCAATCAATGATCATCGAGATTGGGATATCGGTGATGCAATTGAGATTGGTATGTGGTCTGCATCATATCCTTAGAGGATGTAGTGGTTCTCACAACTACGATTAACTCGGTTATTCATGATGGGCACATAGACACTTTAGATAGTGGCATACCCAATGAGAAACTATTTGATATACTCTATTTATGTGTCTATGGGAGTAACGGTTTATAGGGTGATGAAGTAGTCCTTCGACTTGAGGTCAATACGACTTCATATGTGGAATAATGTACTTTGGTCATGACCAACGCTTGCACTCCTGAGGGGGTAGATACGGCATGCGCTGGGTACATTATGAAGCACATGAAAGTCGTAGTTGAGACAAGAAAGAATTCATTCCTCATAATAGAGTTACGAGAGAATACTTTACTTCTCATATTTAATTGATCAAAGTCATCGGCCGGTGCAAAGAGATAAATATTTGAAATGGTGTTCAAATAATTATCATGGATCAATTAATAAGATTGAGAGATAATAATTAAGTTATTGGAATAGACACACAATCAAGTTACAGACTTATTTGAGTATTCGTGAATGAAGGGACCGTATCATCATAAGCCCTATATCACAGGGAGTTTGTATAAGTCCTCACAAACGTCCTTATGTATCAAGAATGTCTGGTGAATCGTCTAGGAGTTCGTACAGACCTTAATTGGATTAGTGCTTGCTATACATAAGGCCCTAAGGGTCACACAATAAGTAATTGTAGCAACAATCGTATGTTGGAATTAATTAAATATTAATTAGATTGAATATTTAATTTAATTAAATATCTAATTGGATTAAGGATATTTAATTTATATGATGAAGGATTTTTTCTATTTGATAGAAAATGTTTAATTAAGTTAAATTGGATTTATTGGACTTAATTAAACAATTTATAAGATAGTGCACTTGGACGGATTTGAAATTAAAAGTCCAATGGGCCAAAATGAAGAAAAGGAGAAGAAAATGATTTTTGGGCCAAAATGTATTTGAATCAGCAGTTCAATTTTGGTTTTGGTTAATTAATTAATTAAATTAATTAATTAATCAATTATAATAAAAAAATGTAGTGCCATTTAAAGTGGTGCCATAGTGCCATTTATAGTGGTGACTGTTTAAGTAGTGCCATTTCTTTTGAATTTTTCAAAAATCATTTCTTCTCCATTAACTCTTTATTTTATCTTAAGTTTTCACTTTTAACTCCTATAAATAGGAGCAAAAATCCTTCATAAAAATACACACCAAAATAAACATATACTTCATATCATTAAGAAGAAGAAAATTCTCTAAGAAGAATATCCTAGCAATTCTTCGAAAGAGAAACCGACAAAATGCGAGATTGTCATCGTGTGCTTTTGGTGCTCGGTTACTGTGGATCAACTAAGGTCGACGGCTCGATCAAACATTCCTGCTCTTTTGTCTGTGGATTAGATCCGAAGAGTTAGTAGTTGTCGTCATAATAAATTCGGAAATATTAAACTATCGTCATAACAAGTAAGCTTCTGATTTATGTTATCGCAATTATAAGTATATGTATAGCTTATCAGTTAAATCATTGTTGGTGATACAAAATTTTAACCTTCCGCTGCATAACCTTTGAGGTGATTTTCTCGCACAAAACCCAACACCTACCACCACCAATACTCTCCTTAGGGGCTACACTACCTTCACCTGTCTGAAACAACGGCATATCATTCAAAACTCGCAAAACCAACTCCCCTACCTGACCTATAATAACCTGAATTATCTTCAAAACATCACAAAACACTGAAATCACATCCTCACTCCCCGCATTCATATTACCACGACACGCATTCAGCTTCTGCGATATACACGACTTCCTCGAATCCACAAACATAGTCAAAACCTGCTTCGGATCAAGCTCATCCGTGATTGCAACAGCTGCCAAGGCATCCGCGTACGCCCCAATCCCCTACTGATCCAGCAGCAACCTCTCCCGACTCCTCTGCGAGATATGCACCTTAAAACTCTCCACAATCTGCCACTGATGCTGCAGCAAAGGGAAATACGATAACACATTCCTACCACCACCAATACTCTCCTTACTATCAATCCAATTCGAATGCACATGTTTGGCACGAATGTACCTAGCAGAAGACTCTAGAAACATGGATTCATCCAAACATCCCCAAATATTCTCAGGCGTATCTACCAAGTACTTAACTCTACAAGCAATGCCGTAAATATGGGATCGATTAGGGGCAGGGTCAGAAACATGACTCAATTGAGGCGTAGCTGTTTCGGATGAGAGGGAGTGGATCACGGAGTGGTGTATGGCAGAAATGTTACCTGAGATCGACTCACAGGAGGACTTCATGAGGACAATTGAATCGGCTGAGTCGATGAGATCGCGGTAACAGTTGCCTACGAGCTGACGAAGCTCCTCGCTCTTGTCCTGGATCTGTTTGCGAGTTGAGGCTTCGATGTTTCAGATTTGGAAGATCGGTTTTGTGCGGAATAGAGATTCGGCATCTCGGTGGAGTGTGGTGAGAGTGCCGTCGTGGTTTTGGTCGGACATTGTTGGTGGTGCAAATGCAATTCAACCAGCTGCAATTCTGAAGGTTTTTGGTTGCAGAGAGTGAATAGAAGACTTGACGAAGAAGAAGAAGAAGAAGATGATGATGATGAAAAATGGTTTAGGTAGTTTACAGTTCGCGAGTTTTTGAATTGGTAGAGATGTTCGCGGATTGAAGAGAATTAGGTGATTTTAATTCAGGACTTAAGATCATATAATTCGACCGGAAATGTAGCAGAAGACGGAGGAGCTGAAATGGTCGGGTTATATCCAACCCCAAGCAACCGGTTAAAATAATGGTGCTTGGGTCGAGTATGTATCCTAATCTATAATGTCTTGTGGTAAAAGTTATTTATCGACCAACTGCACTAAATCTGCCTTGTCCTCAATAACCGGATCTTTTCAATGGCCACCATCTTAAGATTGTTCAAAAATCTGTAAACGCCACATCCCTTGTGCATCAAGGCCCGACCCTTTGGCCAAAACAGTTATTCATGGGTGATATGCTGGCCCATTGTACCAACATGTTTCCTTCGACTCAATCGTGCACGAACCGAGAAACTTCTTAAGATTGTCTGAGAGCAATCACACTTCACTTTGGCGTACATATGAATGGAGACCTGAAAATAAAGGTGGATCTTGTTGGTATGGGTAGCGTTCTCAACTCCTTTAAACTCTTTATAATTTATTTAAAACTTTAGGGTGTTGCATAACCCGTCTTGGCCCAACAACCCGATAAAAACCTACCCCGACCTGCAACAATTTATGATTAAGCTGTCACTTGAGACACTTTTAATGTGTAACTGTCACTAGATTTTAAAATATGTTTCGATTGTGAAACACAAATATGTTTCCGTTTCCAAAAAGCTGGAAACTTAAGTGTATCACAAAGTCTCATCAGAGACGGACTTTAGATAACTTATCTAAAGACGCCTTATGTTATCGATAAAATCATTCATGTTATTAATCAAAACGTCTATGTTTTCAGCGAAATAAGTCGTGGTATAACATGAAAAATGAGAACATATATGTTTTGATTAATAACATCGATAATTTTCTTGAACATATATGTTCGTCTTCAGTCTCTCGGTAAAATAAGAGAGGAAAATAATTCACACAAATACAGTCAAGCAGTGTAATGTTACTCTATTGAACACTGATTGTTAGTCCAAAATGTAGTCCAACAAGTTTCTGATACAAAGGGTAATTATACAATAGCAACTAAAAAACCACCTTCAATCAGACCATAAGAACAATAGATATGAACTTCTACATACTAGTACTATATAAGGTAGTGATTGGATTGGTGTTTTTGTGTGTATTTTAATGGTTGACCCATTATTTTGCTATGCTTGGTTGTTATTTTGGTGTGTGTGTTTTGAATTTGTAAAGCCCGAATAATTTGAGGGCCGCGTTTTGAAACACCTCTATATGAGTGTTTTAAAATACCTATGAAGAGTAGGTATTTTGAAACACCTCTATATGAGTGTTTTGAAATGCACATTTGCCCCACATGAAAAGACTATATTGTCCCTAAATTCCCACTTGAAAAACCAAAATTAACCCCATTATCCTAGTAAACTCTTATAAAACCACAAACCCATTTCCCTTCCATTGTTCCATTGGAGGGAAAGCTTCTCTCCAGCCAACTGGAACGTGAGCTGCTTCTTCAATTTTCACTGTCCACTGTTCTTCTTCAATTTCCTACTAAGAACAAGAATGGCTTCTTGTCGGTTCCATTTCACTCCCCTCAACGTTTTCTTACAATCCAGCCCTCAACTCGGAAACTCGCTATATTGGCAAGCAAAAGCAGTGCATTTCAAGTTCCTTCATTTATTTTGTTGTTTTCTCATTGCTTGAGATTTCACTACTCACAACTCACAAGATTTCCAGCCACTTGCAATAGCTTGTTCTCCAGCTTGAGACCTCATCTCATTGAACATCAAATGAGGTTGTTATTGGTCTCAGTACAATGGCTTTTTGTTCTTCTTCAATTTCCTACTAGGATGGAAAACTATTTACCTGAAACCAGTGTTGTCAATCCCGGCGAGATCCCGCGCGATCTCGCTATCCCGGTGCGTTTTGGCACCTGGGCGGGATTGACATGCCCATCCCGGGAAGCATAGCATCCCAGGCAAATCCCGGAAATCCCGGGCGGGATTGCGGTCGGGATATCGGATATCTCGGGCGGGATGTTAAAGTTTGGGGTAAAATGGTCATTTACCCCAATTAAAACCTAATACATAGCAATTTTATAAAGTTCAAGCCCATTTTTCTTTGATTTCTGGCATTCTGCCCGTTAATTGAGTTATTTAAAAGCTTTTATGTTTATGTTATAATGTATTTAATATTATATATTTAACTTCAGTATCCCGGTCATCCCGGTAGCGCGATCCCGCTTTCCCAGATTTTTTGGTTGGGCGCGACGCGACGGGATCCGGGATTAACAACACTGCCTGAAACATTTAAACTTAGACATTAACTTGTACATGTCACATATCTGACATTCTCCTACTAATTCATTTATTCATTTTCTTGCAATTTTCCAAAAAAATTAGTTAGACAATTTTTTTCTAAACTTACAAGAGTTGCAATTAGTATTTGCCAACTTGCATCAACAAAAAATTGGAACTACTGCTGCATTGCCAGAATGAAATTTATCTTCAATTTTTCCATATTCTATCCACTACAAAATCAATGAATGAGAATGGGTATTTGGTACAATATTAAATGCATCCAAAAAAAAAAATAAGTATATGGATTTAACTTTCAACCAATCAACTTCAAAGGCCAACTATAAAAGGAAGTGCTACTCTAGGTTCGAGTAGTACAAAATTGAGGCGGAGCCGAATGTCAGTGACATCGAATTTTTTTTCTAAGACAATCCACCATTCATCGCTGAGGACGACTTTGCGTCGTCCCCTGAAGAATATGAGAGTTAGTCGGGCGACTCACCACTAGAGCTAACTTTCACAACCACTCATTTCCACCATCCCGCCCCATGGACTCTCCAACTCGTGCAAAATGTTCGAGTACTAGGACCGAGAAATCCGCAAGTCATCATGCCACTTCAAGTTTTGGTGTAGTTAATATGACCATTATGTAGTGAACAACAAGCTTTTTATTCCTTCATCAATTATCAAGTCTAATGAATCAAAGGGGTGTTTGTTGATATGATCTTGTGCCATGAACTTTGTTCCATATACTTTTTAAATGGTGGGGAAATTAGAGGAAAAATGGTGGAAAAATGGACTATGTCAAATTTTTTGGAGGGAAGTATTTACAAACAAAACGCATTTTAATACGCATTACAACGAAGCATTGTTAAATTAGGTGTAAAAGTAAGGGTGACATGGTCATTTAACATAAAGTGGTTGAGAAGACACATTTAGAAATGCACAAATTTGAAAATACCCAATTTGAACCAAGCATTGCATTTTTATTAAAATGCACAAATTATACAAATTCACAATTGCAACCAAGCAGTGCAAAATATGGTCAAAACACACATCATTTTGGAATGGACTTTGCAATGTGCAAAACTTGCATTTTGACTACACACAACATGAGTTTTGAACCAATCAGGCCCTAAAACAAAACGTGAAAGTTTCACAGGTACTACTACTTAACAATGACAGTAACAGTTCTTGAATTCTTGGAGTAACCAGAAACTACATAGACATGAAAGCAAACATTACCTATGGATACTTATCACTGCTAAAGCATCTAATTTCTTATGATATTAAGTAACAAAGTAATCTCGGATCAATTCAGTCTCCTCCTTCTTGGTGCACGCGAATCCCCACTATCCACCGCGTCGTTTCTTCTCCTGGAAGACGAAGTGGACAGAGATACAGTTGAATCGATTTCAATAGCGTTATCCATTGTTTGGCTCTCAAAGTGAATAACAGCAGCTATACTGGAAACCGAGTCACGTTCATCAACAGGTGGAGGCAGCTGCTCCTGGTTCCTCTCCAAAGGATTGCTGTGGAAGTACGATTCAACCAATCGTTCAGCAGCTAAGCTGTCGGCAGAGTTTATCGCCGAAGTAAGGTTCGACACTGTGGCAGCTCGGTGAGAGTTTGATATGCGAAGTAAGAGCGAAGAGAGCCGTCGAGCATCTCTTGGCTCGCAGTTTGTGGGTCCCGGTTCAGTTAAGTCAATGATATCATCTGGTTGGACAGTAGGGGCCCTCTCCCGGCGAATCGCTCGGGAAGTCAACATACGATTTAGAAGCGAGATGCCTCTCTCCGGGGACTCACGAGGCCCGTCCGAGTTTCGATTCTGGATTTGAGTTCAATTAAATTGAGGTGAATTGATGAATAGTGACTAAATTTTAATTGAGTTGTTAAATTTTGTGTTTGGTATAGAGTTAAATTTTATAGGGTTTTATAGGTTTGTTATGTAGGTTGTGTAAGAAATGAATTAAGTAAGGTTATTAAAATGAGTTGATTGGTTATATTTAGTTAAAATTTATTTGATAGTATAATTGTAGGATTGGAATAATATTTTTTGAGAATAAAATATAAATGGGGGTTATTACATATACCCCTGTTAGATAGGGGCATTGCATTTAAGTACGAGTTAGTTCAACAATTTCGAAAAAATAACAATCAGAGTATTTCTATTACATGTAAGTCCAAAATTCAAACAAATTGAAATTGTTGCCAAACATAACCCTTCACAAGCTTTTACTGAAAATTGCAAATTTGACCCTAACTTATAACAAATTATATATTTTCTCCAAAATCAAATTAATTTACAACCCATGGGCCAAATTAATTTACAACTTATGGGCTAATTAGAAATTTAAAAAAAAAAAGAAAAAAAAAACTCAGTGACCGGTGCTGCTCCGATCGGAGCTGTTGGTCGGAGCTCTGTTAATATATATATTTTTTAAATTTTTAATAAACTTCCAGTTACGTTCAATTTGGTCCTAAATTTATTTCTGATTTTGCAATTAAGTCCATAAATTATTTAGAAAATTTAATTCATGTTATTAAACAATAATTAGGTACTCAAGAAAGAATATTGAAAGATAGATGACTTAAGTTGAATTAGAAAGACATAAGGGATATCTTTTCAAATTGGCAAAATAAGCCCATGTTTGACATCCATTAGTTGGTCAACGAATGGACCTATATGTTATTGTTGAACTAATTGGTACCCAAGTGTAATTAGAACATCTAAGAGGGGTACTTGATGAAATTCACCCATATAAATGAGAAGGGTAGAGAGATAATAATGGAAGAGAGTTAATTGAGTTGGACTCAATTAAATGTGGAAACAAGTTAGCTCCATTTATAATAGCATGCCAAAGACTATGGCCAACATCTCTCAATTAAAATTGAAGTAAAATTCTAAGCCAAACAATCACTCTATCATTGAACATGCATCTCCATGACATTATTTAACAACAATTCCTCCGTTCCGTGAACAGTTAAAGTAAAGATAATATATAAAAATGTAGGAAAAATGTAATTTTTAGTTCAAAACTCAAAACGTGTAATTTGTGTATAAATTTCAGATTGTTTATTATTCGTTGGGTGTGTGATAACTTCTTTGTTAATTAATGTATGAAGTTATGGAAGTAATGTGTGTAGTTCTACTTCTACGTGACAAATGAAGTATAAAATTTACGGGATGATGTATATCCCTTAGAAACATAATTCTTCATCTCCGGAGCTTTTTTCACGTTCCGAGCGCGAATCCACATTTCGAGCTTGGGAGCTTCACTAATTCTCGACTTAAGTTTTCTTAGTTCTCGAATTAAGTTTTCTTAGTTCATCGTTGAAGAATTTTATAAATAAAATGTCAATTTTAGGGGTATCATTTTTTATAAAAGATTGTTAAAATGATTTGAACATAATATACTTAATATTTCTTATTTAAAATTGCATGGGTGGTCGAAAACTATAGAAAGAATGCTACATAGTGAAGTTTTAAGAATCCTACATTAATGTCACCTGAACAAATTTGCAATGTAGTGCTAAGTGTCACCCATCTTTTGTAATGTACTAACTTTTCTTTAATTCTATCCTTATATCTACGATATATCTCACACTTGTATAAGTTTTGTTAAATATGTACATGTATATTTCTCGAAAAATGTGTACTATATTAACGCTCCATGGACGCTCCCGCTCCCAATTATTTTGGGTTTTGATGAATATTCGCTCCCGCTCTCGCTCCACTTTCGCTCCCGCTCTCGTTCCATGTGACTAAGGTATATCCTAGAGTCCTGATCTACTCCATAGTTAACTATTAATATTATACCGTAGTTTTAATTTAAACCATATATATCATACATGCATTTATAAAAATATAATATTTATAGTTAAATAGATACATTTGTAACTAAACATGTTGATCCATTCCATAGAATGATATATAGGAAAAGTTGATCATTTAACAAAGTAAACAGAATGGACTGGAGTACTGGACCAATAAAATAAAGTAGCCGTTGCCAGATTCTCTTTATATTATCTCCTATTTAAAGGGCCAATGCTTCACCATTCAAGAAAGTTGATCTGTAATCTCCATTTTCCAAAGCCCTCAAAATTCACACATTTACACACACAAGTTCTAACTTTTATACTTTTTGTAGTTCTTGATTGCATATTTATATGAAAATCTTGTGCAAGTATAGCCTTTTCTTGTAAATCATAGAATATCTTTCTAGCTAGCTACATAGTTTTTCATTTCTTGTTACATCTAGGATTAAATTCTCTTATAGTCAAGGGCTTCTGATCTGGTTTTTGTTTGGATCATTTCCCTGTTACTCTTCTTGATTAGTTCTTTGATAAAGTTGAAATCTTGTTACTTTTCTTGATTAGTTCTTTGATAAAGTTGAAATCTTGTTACTCTTGATTTGTTCTCTGATAAAGTTGAGATCTTTTTCATTACTGATCATGATGATGATCGATAGAAGAGCTAGTAGTGTGTCAATGGAAGCAACATTGATGTTTCATGGTCATGGATCATTATCACCAGATCCATACAAATCCCAGCCCAAAAGAATCATCAACAACCATTTTGTTGCAGCAAACATGCAGCAAATGGGGATTTTACAAGCTCCACACCCACCTTTTGTATTCCAATCCTACCCTCCATACTCCCACAACCACCACCAACCACCTCTCCTCCCTCTTCCCACTGCCGATCACCGTCGCGACGCGACCCTAAACCGAGGCCTCTCTTGCCCACCTGTCAATAAAAGGCTCATCAACCCCACTAGAAAACCAAAATCTCCCACAAAAAAAGATGCAAGAAACTCACCAAAGAAGTCTTCTCTAGGTTCATTGTCTACTAGTCCTAAGGATTTGTAAAAGGATGTTCATATGTATAGATAAAACAATACTACTAACTTTGGTTATAGCAGTAACAATACTAACTTTGGTTTTAGTAGTACTAACAAATTAGCTAGTGTTAATAATAAGAAAGGAGTGGAGAATAGACAGGTAGTACTAGAAAGTAAAATGTTCTCCGGATCAGTGGTGGACACAACAATTTCACCTCCTCCAAGCAGCTTGCCTTTGCCCACTTTTTCAATGAGGCCAAAGCTCAGCTGCAAAGTGCAGGCCGGTGGGATAGATACCGGGGAGATAATCGATGATCTTAGGCGTCTTCTTCGCATTCATTGAGTGTCGAGTCGAATCGAATGAAGGAAGGAAGATTGTGTTGTTGCTTTGTGTTGTGAAGCCAAAGAGTTCTTTTTCTTTTTCATGTATTTCATTTCCTGTTGGTGTTGTTTGCTGAAGAACATGTAATTGGGAGCACCTTCTTTTTTTTTTTTTTTTAATAGGGGGTGCTCAACTTCATGTAATTGCTTCTTTTTTGTAGATAGAACTTTGTAACTTGTTGTAATATCACACCTTTGTTTCTGTTTCATGGAAAGCTAGCTTTTTTCTGATCTAGCCGATATATTAAATGTTTCATTAACAAGCATATTTGTTACACTCAACTCAACTAATCTCCAAGAATTTGTCCTTTTTAACCAACTTCACCAGACCAGTTCTTTTGTATTGTGGTTTCTAATTATGATACAAAAGAATACCTTAAAGGACAAAAGGATGAGGTTAGAAATGTGATGACATGGTTTGCTTGTAAGTGAAAAGCACTCATCAGGCTATAGAGTACTGAACCCGATATACGGAGTTCCTTTGTGAAACGCATTGACAGCGTAGTCGAGATGAATGTGTCCAAATTCGGACTTGAACCGAAGTCCACAGCCATAGCCGAAGCCGCTGCCAGGTTTCCCGTGCCTAAGAGCAGGATTGCCTGCAAGAAGTAAAATTAGGATTCTGATCTCTGAGTTGGAAAAGAAATCATGATAACCGATTAGGAAACTGGATAGCAAAGGAAAAAGAAAAAAGAAAGAAAGGAAAGTACGTATTAAACACTTCTAGAGGTTGTAAAAGTTTCGGACCCATATTAGATAACATGATCTGAGTATTGATATTAGCATAGTCCAGTACCATGTAAGGATGGAGGATCACACAAGCATTCATAAAGGATTACAGTGACATCGGTGGCAAACTCTATGTATGTCCCAAACAATCTCTCCATAACAAATCCTCAAGGGGATGATGACCATAATTAGCGTGTGGTATTTGCAGCAGGCCCCAAAATCATTGATGGGCTGCCGCAGTCTATATATTTAACATTTTTAGATACAAGGAAGTAAATTGCCTATCACAAATTAGCTCAAGCAAAGCTACAGTGGGAGTCAGATTCCAGATCGTATTGTGTTCATCAACAAACTATTTGATAAACCATAAAGATGCAAAAAAAAAAATTATAGCTTAAAATGCCAAGAGTTGAAGATATTGCCAAGTTAAAACTTACCAGGCACATGACGACCAGAACCCCAATCAGTCCCACCATCTAAGAAAACTGCACCTTCGAGCTCAGGACTCTAATATAAAAGAAGAATGATGAGTTAATGAATGAATGCCTTAACAATTTTTTTGTTCTTTTTTTGTCGGAAATAACTTAAGATTGAATGACGCAAATGCCTGTAAAAATTATTATGTATGGGGACATTTTCTTTCTAACAGCAAATAGTTCTTCAAGGGGAGCATATGTTTCTATTGGAAATAGTCAAAATCTAAAATGTCATTTTTGGCTAGCCTAATAAATAGAGATTTGCAAATGCAGATCATCTCTAGATCCAACGCTACTTCTTACATGGTTTTGGATATAAACAGATGATGTGTAGAGAATTTTAATTGGCAGGTGTATATTATTCTAAATTTAAATATCCAGTGAACACCATTTTCTTATACCTCCTCTGAAATCTAAAAGAAAATTGCACTGCCACCTGCCTGATGTAATGAACGATCAATTCAAAGAAGAAACTCTACACCTTCAGTATGGACTACTATTAATGCTAAGTACATATATATTCCCATCAAATAAGGGAGTTTGCTGCAGTGTCAGTAATGACTCGTGAGACTGAGAGTACCAATCTAAACAGAATTCAAATAATCCTGAAAAATGATTCAATTTCTATTGCTCTAACTCCTCATTCTCATTTTAATTAACAGCGGAGGACACAGGCTCTTCCGTATGTTCCATTTATTCAGAATAGTGATAATTGATAATCTTTCAGCAAGAAAGAGCCCCTCCTCTCCGTAGTGGATTGCCTCCAAGAGATGGTTTATGACTTGGAATAACACTTTGGTACCTACCTCATCTCAGGGCCTTCTCAATACTTGCATATAAACTCTGAAATGTCTCATTTTACACTCAGCTTTTGCACTTTTTGTACATTGATCAAAGTTATTAACCTTGCCCACTGACGTGGTTTTGCCTTATGAATCCTCCCGAAAATAAATTGTTACACTTTTCTTTCTGAAAGGAGAGCATCTTGAAGGGTTTCCCACAACATCGTGACAGAACTCCAAAGAGTCCATGACAAAAGGTGAGGGGGTAAAGAGTCGTGTTGTTAGATCTAGTAGTGTGTGCATAAGGCCAAATGGTGAGAAGCAGTGAAGCACAGTACTAAATTCTCAATTATTCTAGCTGCATTGATTTATCTATGTTTCAGATGAACCCAAAGAAGATGCAAATACAGAGATACCAACAACAGTTAGATTTACATGATGAACAATCATATATGCAGTGTCAATTAAAGATCACTTACCAATGGTATTGTCAGTTCACTATTAGCAACAAGGCACAATCTGCCAGATCCAACAGCACCTTCAGCGTAGCCCCTCACACTACCCACTCCACCAATTGAAAAGGCTTGATAAGGAGCAATGTTTCCCACAACAGACCCACCAGTGAGACTGCATGAAAACAATGGGGTCGGCAGAATGAGAACTTGGAAAAATAATACAAATAACAGACAGGTGTCCTTGAAGTTTGCACTTTTGATTAATCCCCACTCCAGTTTTTCTGTTAAAAGGTGTAAAGGAAGTACCCCTGCCCATGCGGTATGGTACGGAAGTTACGTAAAAAAATTATATGGTGGCATATAAAATTGAAGTTTTGGTAAATTTATACATAAGTAGAAAAGATGATATAGTTAAGTGGTTTACTTTCTCTTCAGCAATCCAACAGCCATTTGATATATTCCTTTCTATGTGATTCAAAACAAAAGGCTAACATCAAATTAATAGTGTTGCATGATCATATCAAAGTGTTGGAATTTTGAGTTCACATACTAACATCATGCCAAAAGAATCACACCTTGTCAAAAAAAAATGCCCGTCCAAGCTTCATTCCCTTCGATGCAACAAACTTAAAGCGATTGAAGATCAACATCCTGGAAAGAATTGGAATTCCTTGCTCTATTTGCAGATTAAACTACAAATCAAACCAAATAAGAATATTCCACGTATTAGAACCTGAACTTATTGGTCTCAGAGCTATTAAAGCAAAATGCTTAATTTGAAGAGCACGAGCAAATTACACGAGTGAAGCAGTGATCATTTGCCTTCGCAAATCGAGATTCATTTTTAAATACTACCATACTGTCATGATTACCACCGCTGCCGAAAATACCAACACAGAAACCCGTCATTTAGCCACAAAAAACAGTTTGGTGACAGGATCACTAGTAAACTCGTGTACATGAAAACCGAAAATAAAGATTCACTTACCTGCAAGTCACTGGAAATCCATGGATATCCCGGCTTATGGAGCGACCGTCATCATTAACGGGACAAATGTGCTGCATTGGTATACATCTTCAGTTACATCAGTAACAGATTGCTTGCAGTTGCAGTGGGTATGGAACCACAAGGCAATTGGAAATAAAGAAGCCATGAAATAATGGGACACACCTCAAACTTGACACTAGTTTTACTGCTCCAGTTGGAGGTTGCTGGAGCACTTATATCCACTCCAGCAGATAAACGACAAAGGTTGACACCGCCACTCTCTGAATGAGAGAATTTGTGATCAGGAATGCCATGAATGCCAATCTCAGGTGAGACGGAGTGCTGCAAGGAAGTTCACTTTCAAATCAGAAATTTTCATGGCAGAATCTTCAGAAGTAGGTGAAATCGAAGATGTAAAAGCCAGATAAAGTAGCATTCAGAAACTCGAACCATGTAACTGCATTTGTACTTTATGCTGTGGAATGAAAGCATTTATTCACTAAACATAAAAAAAATTAAATAAAAAATAAAAAAAAGGTACTATGACAGGAATCAAGAATTATTTACAGTGCAACAAGATTTTCAATATTACCAGACTCCATGACTGATCTTTCGTTGTTTCCTTGGCAATAAGCCATCTCAAATTCATAATGGAAGATGTGGCTAACAATACAGTCCCACTATCTAGTAGGGATACAAGAATAATGAACCAAATAACAATGACTAAATGAATTTAATCACATGGAACCGAACCACTATCTCATACCTCCGTTACTCAATGCAAGTTACAACAACCAAATGCTAAATTCACAATGCACCTTACATCATATCTATTCAAAACGACCACGCATATAATAACTAACAGCTGAAACTTAACAACAACCTGAATAACAAAGGCATGTTGCTCGAGCCATTCCGGTCTAGGTTTCTGATAAGTGATCAAGGCATTGGAATGACACAGTCCCTTATCGCATAACACATCAAGCTTCTCACTTTTCCCAAATAAATTTGGATGCTTTATACAAAGGCTGCCATTGCCAAAACAAAATAAAGCAATCAACTCAAGTCCAGCTAAAATCACCTCTCTCTCTCTCTCTGAAGCATTTTCTCAAACACCTTACCTCCCAATAACAAGCGAAAGCGGACTCACTCCATCAGCACTCCTGTTCACAACAACACGAAAACCCGCAATGACAAAGCATAAACACGAACATTTGTCACACTTCTCATCAATGTTAGCTAGTATGAGTTTTTATCTGTTGGAATTGAAGCAAAAGGGTTACCTGAAAGGCTGATACATTAAAGCAGCACATAATTTGTACGAGAAACATCACATCAACCTCATATTATTACGATCATCATCATCTAACCACCCGATAATTGTATGTAGACTTTTGAAGTTTATAAATATAGGAAACTCTAAATAATACTCTTAGCATATGTATCCGACCAAGTGTCCATATTATTTGTCCAATTTCATGAGTTCAAGAAAAGGTGTGATCAAAGTTACGAGTGACACCAACTTTATATTCCTCAAAATCACTTCAATTTCATTTTCTTCAAGAACCATCAACCAACACAATCATGTCTTCGATAGTTCGATGCATCATGAAATTAAAAGTAGGGTTAAACCGTGTTTACGAATTAATTTATTATCTAACGATCGCTGATTAAATAGTTAATTCAATATTTTTCTAGTAAACTAGTTTTATCAAGTAATTTAATAAACATCTTTATTGACCATTAACTTTCAATTTCAACGACGTAATCATCTAGTATTACTGTATTGAATTTTAATATCTATAAAACTTCTTCACATTTCGCCAACCAAAGTATTCTCAAATCAAGTAATTAAAAAGTGAGCAAAAAGCAGACAAATAATTGGGGGTCTTTAAACGCTACATAAAATATTTGTAAATTAGTAAAATCACTGCTTCAACATATATTCAAAAATTGACAAACTTATGCAATTAACGTTATATATAACACCAAACATAAATCGGAAAATTTTAATTAAAAAAAAATTCCGAAAATTTTTTCGTTTATACAAACACAAAAATATTAACATGCAATCGAATACAAATTAACAACACTAAACATAAATTGTAAGAAGAAAAAAAATTCGGAAAATATTTCGTTTAAACAATTCTTTCTTAAAAAATATAGAAGTAAATTAAAAATTTCGGAAAATAGTTCGTTTACACAATTCTTCATGTTCTTTTAATTTTTTTTTTTCAAAAAAAAAAAAATTTTAAAAAGGGAAAGAAATCCCATTCTATGAAACTGTAGGGATTTTTCCCGGCAGTTTCAAGCGGGATTTTTCCCCTTTTCTTTTAATTTTTTTTAAAAAAAATAAATTAAAAGAAAATGAAGAAATGTGTAAACGAACTATTTTCCGAAATTTTTAATTTACTTGTATATTTTTTAAGAAAAGAATTGTTTAAACGAAATATTTTCCGAAAATCGGCGCAATATTTCGTTTAAACAATTCTTTCTTAAAAAATATAGAAGTAAATTAAAATTTTCGAAAAATATTCCGTTTATACAATTCTTCATTTTCTTTTAATTTAAATTTTTCAAAAAATTTTTTAAAAAAATGGGAAAAATCCCAGTATGAAACTGCCGGGATTTTTCCCGGCAGTTTCTTGAAACTACCTCGATTTTCTGGGAAAAATCACGGCAGTTTCTAACAACGGATTTTTTTAAATAAAAAATGAAGAATTGTATAAATGAAATATTTTTCGAAATTTTTAATTTACTTCTATATTTTTTAAGGAAAAGTTGTTTAAACGAAATATTTTCCGAATTTTTTTTCTTCCAATTTATGTTTAGTGTTGTTAATTTGTGTTCGATTGCATGTTAATGTTTTTGTGTTTGTATAAACAAAAAAAATTCCAGAATTTTTTTATTAAAATGTTTCGATTTATGTTTGGTGTTGTTATATGTGTTTGATCGGTTGTGTTAATGTTTTTTCGTTTGCATAAAAGTGCGTTTTTGAATTTTTGTTGAATATATAAGTTTTTTTTAAAGTTAGGGGCATTTTGGTCAATTTATAAATATTTTGTGTTGCGTTTAACGAAAACTGTGTTGCGTTTAACATGAGTGTTGTGGACAAACAATTCCAGAAACCCATGAGAAAAATGCATAGGTCATGAGATTATGTTATTTCTAGTTTATGCTTAACTCTGTAATTGATGGTAAATTTGTTCGAGCATATCACATTGGTTTGCAAGTCGTAATGCATGATTGTTATATTTTGTATGACAATATCTGAGTATTAGTCGGGTTCAGCCCGAAAAATGTGAGGCCCCATGTGAGTTTTTAAAAATGGGCCCCGAACGATAATACGATACAAAATAAAAATATAAATTTCATATGCGATAAAATATGCATATGTCAAACAAAATTTCAAATACAATATTAGTATTATCGTTCGGGACCATTCCGGGAACCTTTATTCAAACATGATAAATAGATGAGACAGTAGAAAATATGATAAATAGATGAGACAGTAGCTAAGTCTTAGTTTGTCGGAAATCTTTTAAGGTTGGAGCATTTTCGGGGACCTTTCTTGATAATATATAATATAATTCAGTGTTAAATCAATTATCCTTTTAACTTGTTTAACTAGGATGATAACTTCCTCACATTTATTATTACATTCATCAAATTAAACAATCAACAATCAATAATAATTAATACAATTGATCAAATTCTTTAATATATATGCTTGAGACCGTAATCTATTTAGAGGAATTTAAGTTATTACCTTATTAATGTTCATGATCCCATATAGAAAAAACTATGTTTCTAAATTGGAAAAGTATTTATAATTTTTTTCCCATATACTACATGAGTTGGTCCTGGCCAGCCCTTTCAAACAATGGGCCCCATGTGGCTGAACAGCCCGCATGAGCACTGGGTCGGGCCTGGTATTAGTTTGTATACAACGGGAGTTCTTCTGCATTTGAAGTTACAACTTTAACAATGGAATATGTATTTCGAAAAGAAATGGATGTATAACCTAGCTAGACCGCATAAACCTTTTACGTTCTACCTTTTTTTTTTATCGCAATCGCTTTCAGAGCGTCAAACTGCTTTTACGACAGTTAGCGTATTTTGAAAAGAAAAGGGTGTATATAATCTAAATCACATAAAGTTTTTAGTTTCTACAGTACCTTTTTTATTATCGCTCACAACACGTTTTACACTTTCAGAACGTCAAACTGCACTTGACATTTAGCAATGGAATAGGTATTTTGAAAAGAAATTGATGTATATTAGCTAGATCGCATAAAGCTTGTACTTTACCCTTTTTAACGCTCAAAGCGTGTTTTACACTTTCAGAACATAAAACTGCACTTTAATAAGCTTTAAGGTTTTCTAAATTAGGAGTATTTTCATTATAAGATCTTGTACACACAATTACAAATATTTTGACATTAACATACCAACAAGTCCCCAGATTTTCCAACATCTAAAACTCATTTTGTCATGAGCTTTTTTGAGATCTAACAAAAAAAAATAATAATAATAATAAAAAAAAAATTCATCGGGTATGGGGTGAATGAAGGGATACTGAAGGTCCGTATGCACAATAACTCTATATCAGAATTTCTATGGGTTTACGCAGCAAGTCAATTTGCTTTCATTTTCTTGTGTTCTAAACGGGGCGCTTATGCATCGGATCTGGCAGTGAAAGATGATAGAAGGCCAGCAGCTTGAGCAGGTAATATGTCTCCAAATCGGCCGACTTGCCCATCTGTCAATATCGATCCCAGTCTCAGTGTACTCTCCCCAAATCTGCTACCTACCTGAAAATTGTTGGACCAACAAAAAGGTTGAGCGAGCAAATACACATTTCACTTGCATATTTCCACCAGACAGATTAAGATTTTAGACTGACTTTTAAGCTTTAGCCTAATGTTATGGCAATGAATATTATAATCAACCAACTCAAGACATTCAATTTTGCTAATTAGACAATTTACCTGCATGAAAGACTTCAACAACGGTGCAGCCATCCCTAAACTAGAGTCCTCATCAGCATCGATGTTTCGAGATATCTCATCGTAACTTTTCCATGAGTTTCTGGAGTAAACATCATCCATGGTTGTGGATCCTGGCGCCCTGGCTGTATTCCTTGAAGATAAAGCTGGGGCACTGGAGACAGAGTACATGACTTAAAACACATGCTCTAAGGACCATGTGACACAAACAAAAGGGCTTGGGGATAGGAGTCTGAATTGTAGCAAATCGCCGAGGAAAAAATCAATTGAATACAAGGTATATAGATGTTAAGGATAACAATTGCCACCTGATAGGAAGATATTTGAAGCGAGGCACTGTAGAACATCGCATAGGGTTTGACTCAGCATTAGTGGGTAGCTTCTGCACAGTGTCCATATACAACCGATTGAGCTGCACAAAGAAGCCAAAAAGAACGGCATGCCTAAGGTATGCTTGCCTCTCATTCTCCCAAAGGTACGGTTGATACCTGATATGCATGAAAACAAACCAGAATGATGACTACACTGGAATAAAACAACAGAATAATTCTGAACTATATTTAAACTTTGAAATGTATGTGGAGTTCAATACAGGAAGGTTTCTGTATGAGTTTCTTTCTCCAGTTAGATTTTCAGTTAAAACCAAAGATTCTCAAAAGAATTGACACGACATCAATATCTACGCTCAGATGCCTCATATTGACAGAGTATAATTTAAAATTTGAGAATTTGCAGCCAAGATGGTGTCTTTTAGTAACTGCTATCAGTTTCTAAACAAGGGCCAAAGCAAACATATAAATTAACAATACTTCAAACTTTGAACAGAAATGAACCAAAAAAAAAAAAAAAAATTGAAAAGGTTGAAGTAAAATTTAGATTTTTTTAAGAATCAAAACTTTGTAAAATCAATGAATATTAAAAGAAACTTACGTGAGCCAATCAATGGGGTCCAGTTTTTGAGAAAGATGCACTATTAACCGATTTGTACGTTCATTAAAAACAGACTTGGTTTGTTGTGCTTCCTGCTTCCTTCTAAAAGGACTTTTATGTTTAGCAATCCTCGGATACTCCTCATTTGCATGGAAATCACCCCCAGCTAAAATATCAGCTGCAAATTTGATATCCAATAAAACTTGCAGAATGCCCTTCTCTGACACTTGAGAACCAGAACCTTCTCCAGCTAACAGGAAATCCTCATAAGTTCCAATAACCTATGCAAGCACAAGAGATGTTATAACAACTGTGTTTGCCCAAGGTAAAACTTTTCTCACTTTATATAGATCCCTGCCTCGGGTGTCTACCACAGACATAAGAACCACCCTATCTGATTGTAATAAAATGTACTTCATATGAAGAGAACAAGATTGTGAGCTTTGTGAATTACCAGAACATTTGAGAACTTGCGAGTACCAGAGAACATGTGACAGAAATATGGAAAGAAACCTCAGCAGTTTTATTAATTGATACCGACAGGCGTAAATATTAAACGGCTATATTCCTAACCATATCATAGTGAGACAATGTATTAAAAATAAAGTCAGCAGAATATTCATCAAAGTTGTGTTTATCACTCACTAACCAATAGATCAGATGAGATATAGAACTTTTCAATAAACTAGTGTTTGCTAAACCTGGAAATTTAATTTGCATAACATGTTGCTGGTTCAACAGCAAAAAGTAGCTTCGGCCATAAATATATGTAGTTATATCAAAAGGTTAATACAAAGCAAATAAGACACATGACACAACTGTTCCTCTTTTCTTTTTACTATTTCTGTTTCCACCTATTCAGAATTTCTATTATCACAAGTTATTCCCGCTGCATTCTTCCATTCATTTTTTTCTACATATAGTCATAGATTAAGGGTTGCATAGGGTATATTGGCTAGGAAGACATGGGATAAATATATAAACTATCCAGCTTTAGACTAAACGGCCGCAGCTGGACAAAGAAAAGCTGATATGGAGAAAAATGGTCTCCTTAATATGATTTCTCTAAGGAAGATGTGCTTGGTGACCCTTTCTTTGGCTGTGCAATTTTTTAATCATTCTCGACTTGAACTATGCCAGTGCAAGCTGTTCTAAAGTTCAAAATCAGAAGCTGAAAAGTAACTTTATAAGCAATATGACATGCTGATAGAGCATAACCGTAAAAAAATGAATTGTAATATGAAGCCAGAATTACCATTAGAGAGATATACATGTTACTACTAAGGAAAGTTAAGTGCATACCTTGTCCAATAACCTTGATGCCAAATTCTGCAAAATCGTTTTATCAAGGACATGACCACCCACACGATAAATTTCCTCACATGCATAAAACAAAAATGAGGTCAAGTATAGAGAAGGCATCGAAGGGAGTGATATCTTCATCTCTGACTGCCCTTCACTAGATTGTTCTTGCTTGACTACAGTCTCCTCCCACCCCTGTCAATTTTTGGGGAGAATCATAAATAAGGCATGTTTCCAACTTGATCAAACTCATACATGCAAGCCAACATGATTTATGAATCCTTACACTATAAGATATAACAATAAGGGTATGGTATTGCTTCAAGAAAGCACACATTGGATCAATATAGCATGGCTAAGTATCACCTTGGTGCACAGATACAAGAAAAGTAATGAGCATACCACTTGTGGGGGAGGGTGAAATGAAAAGATTTTGAAAGGTTGAGATGAGATAACACTTACTCTCACAAGAATACTTGATGTTAAGGCATCATCCTGCTTGAGATTTATCGAGAAAACAGTTGAAAATTCATCTGAAACCCATGATATCCACAAGTTATAAGCTCTGACGCAAAGATCATGGGTTGTCTGAATTAAATCTTTAAGTTGAGGGCTAGAATTGTCTTCTACACCAAATAGAGCACTTGCCACCAGAGACATCTGTTTCCTGTTAGAATCAACCATTCTTTTCCCTGGACCATCTGTCATTGATGAGTCAAAAGCAGCCCTTGTCTGCTCCTGTACAGATGGAACTTGAGTTGATACGGCATTCGATATTTCACTTAGCCAGGACCTAGGTGAGCCAAGTACTATAGGAATATGCCTAGAGTGCTTCTGAAATGCAAAGAGAAGACGCCCGATGAATAATGATCTTTCAACTAGGATACCAGGCGATAATGCAGATTCATCAGGGTTGCTTCTTTTTTCTAAACCACTGTAAAGCCGGTCCAACTCATTTTTTAGCTGTGTTAATATGGTTGCAAGACTTGAATAACATTTATTTTGTATGTAGGGTGCCAAATCCTTCAACCTCTTTGGTGCCTTTGGAGACTCGAGAAATCTAAGGAGGTCATGTAGAAAACTCTGGCATCTACTGTCTACAGCATCCCTTATCCGGCTCACTTCAGGGCCAAAGTAAGCATTGAGACAGCTATGAACATCATATTCCTGAGATTGATGTGACTTTGAACCAGGAACTGGAATAAGCTTCTTAGCATTTGCTTCAGTGAACCAAACCCCACCAATATTCCGATATCTGTTCAAAGAAGCTATAGAATCAGAGTGATTACCCGGAACTTCCATAATAGAGTGAACAGAATCCACGACATTCACGATCCCTGTTAATTCATCAAATCCCAAGTCGATAATCGTTTTCATCCTCTGCACAAAAGCATCTTCAAAGATATCATCCCATAGGTCTGAGTCTTCTCCCAAGACAAGTTCCCGAGTCCTTTTCCACGGCAACTCAATCTCAGAACCAAAAACATTCTTCAGCCATTCCAAACTGCCTTCTAAAACCTGCTTACTATCCATGGTCTCCCTTATCAGTTTCTCGGCCGAAGAAAGCTCACGCCCGCTCCCAATTACATCAATCAAATACCTACCACTAGTATCACTCATAATCTCCCTCCCACAATTCCTCAGCCAGTCAGAACAAGTCTTGGACACAAAATCCCGGTCTAACAGCCCCATAACCGACTCCAACTTATCCCTAAATAAATTCCACAATCTAACTTCCTCTTCAGGGTTCAGTATTCCCCCAAACAACTGAGAAGCCGGCGGGAAACCCAAGATAACCTTATAAAACAACGACATATCATTCAAAACTCGCAAAAACAACTCCCCTACCTGACCTACAGTAACCTGAATTATCTTCAAAACATCACAAAACACTGAAATCACATCCTCACTCCCCGCATTCACATTACCACGACACGCATTCAGCTTCTGCGATATACACGACTTCCTCGAATCCACAAACAGAGTCAAAACCTGCTTCGGATCAAGCTCATCCGTGATTGCAACAGCTGCCAAGGCATCCGCGTACGCCCCAATCCCCTGCTGATCCAGCAGCAACCTCTCCCGACTCCTCTGCGAGATCTGCACCTTAAAACTCTCCACAATCTGCCACTGATGCTGCAGCAAAGGGAAATACGATAACACATTCCTACCACCACCAATACTCTCCTTACTATCAATCAAATTCGAATGCACATGTTTGGCACGAATGTACCTAGCAGAAGACTCTAGAAACATGGATTCATCCAAACAGCCCCAAATATTCTCAGGCGTATCTACCAAGTACTTAACTCTACAAGCAATGCCATAAATACGGGATCGATTAGGGGCAGGGGCAGAAACAGGACTCAATTGAGGCGTAGGTGTTTCGGATGAGAGGGAGTGGATCACGGAGTGGTGTATGGCGGAAATGTTACCTGAGATCGACTCGCAGGAGGACTTCATGAGGACAATTGAATCGGCTGAGTCGATGAGATCGCGGTAACGGTTGCCTACGAGCTGACGAAGCTCCTCGCTCTTGTCCTGGATCTGTTTGCGAGTTGAAGCTTCGATGTTTCGGATTTCGGAGATCGGTTTTGTGCGGAATAGAGATTCGGCATCTCGGTGGAGTATGGTGAGAGTGCCGCCGTGGTTTTGGTCGGACATTGTTGGTGGTGCCAGGTCCGCGGAGAAAAAACCGGCGAATGAAGAGAAAGCGGAATGAAGAAACTGAGCGAACTAGCGGATGAAGAAACTGCAAAAAACCGGCGAATGAACTGGCGGAATGAAGAAACTGAGCGGAACCGGCGAATGAGCGAACAGCGGATGAAGAAACTGAGCGGAATGAGATGAAGAAACTGAATCGAATAGAATGAGATGATGAAATGAGTGCAAACAATCCGCCCGACCGATCCGTCCGCACAAACCGCCCGCATCTCACCCACACCCGCCGATTAAATATTTTTTTTTAAATTATGCGGGTTAAATTTTTTATAACCCGCCAACTGATGGGTGAGTGGTGGGTTGGTTGAGTCATGACCGCAACCCTCATATATTGTTTACATAACAAAAAATGTATATATATTAAATAAATTAATTGTCATTTAAATGAATATATAGAAATATATAATAGATTAATAAAAGTAAAACTAGGGTTATTTCTTGTATAAACTAATAAACTACATAAGTGAAAATGGTACTTCATCATTTTACTTGCTTTCAAAATATTTTGTTAATTTGATGGATATGTTGATGTAGTAATCTACCCGCTAATCCGCCCGCCAACCCACCCACCATTGTTATCACCCGAACCGTCGCGGGTTGAAAAATTATTCTACCCGTCGTGGGTCGGACAAATAATCACCCGTCATAGGTGGGTTGGTTTGATTATTTGTAAATACCCGTCAATACCCGTCCGCGCTCACCCATACTGAACAGATCCAGAAGACCTAAAAGGCTAAAATCCAAAATTAAAAAAATAATTTTTTTTTTTAGGCGGACCGGGCTAAAATGCAGGTTAGCCCAGTGTGGGTCATACGAACCATTGCAATTCTGAAGATTTTTTGTTGCAGAGAGTGAACAGAAGACTTGACGAAGAAGAAGAAGATGATGATGAAAAATGGTTTAGGCAGTTTACAATTCGCGAGTTTTTGAATTGGTAGAGATGTTCGCGGATTGAAGAGAACTAGGTGATTTTAATTCAGGACTTAAGATCATATAATTCGACCGGAAATGTAGCAGAAGACGGAGGAGCTGAAATGGTCGGGTTATATCCAACCCCAAGCAACCGGTTAAAATAATGGTGCTTGGGTCGAGTATGTATCCTAATCTATAACGTCCGTCATCTTGTGGGCCAAAGCGGTTACTAATACTGACCCAACTGTACCAACGGATTCCCTTGTCCTCAATAACCGGGATACTTTTCAGTTGGTCACTCATCTTAAGATTGTTCAAAAACCTGTAAACGCCACATCCCTTGTGCATCAAGGCCCGACCCTTTGGCCAAAACAGTTATTCATTGGTGATATGCTGGCCCATTGTACCAACATGTTTCCTTGGACTCAATCGTGAACGAACCGAAAAACTTCTTAAGATTGTCCGAGAGCAATCACACTTCACTTTGGCGTACATATGAATGGAGACCTGAAAATAAAGGTGGATCTTGTTGGTATGGGTAGCGTTCTCAACTCCTTTAAACTCTTTATAACATATTTAAAACTTTGGGGTGTTGCATAACCCGTCTTGGCCCAACAACCCGATAAAACCTACCCCGACCTGCAACAATTTATGATTAAGCTGTCACTTGAGACACTTTTAATGTGTAACTGTCACTAGATTTTAAAATATGTTTCGATTGTGAAACACAAATATGTTTCCGTTTTCAAAAAGCTGGAAACTTAAGTGTATCACAAAGTCTCATCAGAGACGGACTTTAGATAACTTATCTAAAGACGCCTTATGTTATCGATAAAATCATTCATGTTATTAATCAAAACGTCTATGTTTTAAGCGAAATAAGTCGTGGTATAATATGAAAAATGAGAACATATATGTTTTAATTAATAACATCGATAATTTTCTTGAACATATAGGTTCGTCTTCAGTCTCTCGGGAAAATAAGAGAGGAAAATAATTCACAAAAATACAGTCAAGCAGTGTAATGTTACTCTATTGAACACTGATTGTTAGTCCAAAATGTAGTCCAACAAGTTTCTGATACAAAGGGTAATTATACAATAGCAACTAAAAAACCACCTTCAATCAGACCATAAGAACAATGGATATGAACTTCTAAATACTAGTACTATATAAAACAAAACTTGAAAGTTTCACAGGTACTACTACTTAACAAAGGCAGTAACAGTTCTTGAATTCTTGGAGTAACCAGAAACTACATAGACATGAAAGCAAACATTACCTATAGATACTTATCACTGCTAAAGCATCTAATTTCTTATGATATTAAGTAACAAAGTAATCTCGGATCAATTCAGTCTCCTCCTTCTTGGTGCACGCGAATCCCCACTATTCACCGCGTCGTTTCTTCTCCTGGAAGACGAAGTGGACAGAGATACAGTTGAATCGATTTCAATAGCGTTATCCACAGTTTGGCTCTCAGAGTGAATAACAGTAGCTATACTGGAAACCGAGTCACGTTCATCAACAGGTGGAGGCAGCTGCTCCTGGTTCCTCTCCAAAGGATTGCTGTGGAAGTACGATTCAACCAATCGTTCAACATCTAAGTTGTCGGCAGAGTTTATCGCCGAAGTAAGGTTCGACACTGTGGCAGTTCGGTGAGAGTTTGATATGCGAAGTAAGAGCGAAGAGAGTCATCGAGCATCTCCTGGCTCGTAGTTTGTGGGTCCCGGTTCAGTCAAGTCAATGATATCATCTGGTTGGACAGTAGGGGCCCTCTCCCGGCGAATCGCTCGGAAAGTCAAAATACAATTCAGAAGCGAGATGCCTCTCTCTGGGGACTCACGAGGCCCGTCCGAGTTTCGATTCTGGATTTGGGATAGTTCCCGGCTCAAGGCATATGAATTCCCAAGGCGCCTAATCATTTCTTCCATTGGGATAGTGAACACAGGTCGCTGAATTGTTTGCCTCCAGCTCTCAACTCGACGCGCTTGTGGCCTCACAGGGATTTTGAGATGTGCATCCAAGTTTGTTTCCCGCTTATTATTTCCGCGACCATAAATTGGAGTCACATTTTTCATAGTAACCTCTCCTTTGCAAACCGGGCACTCTTTCGCATCGGAATGATGGTGCAAACACCGGTAGAGACAAGGCCAGCAAAATAAGTGGTCGCAACAAGTGACAACAGGATCCTCTGCCAGATCTAAACATATGTTACAGTCGAAAAAACTCCCTTCATCCCCGTTGTTCTTCCCGTTATCTTCCTTCTTGACTAATGCCTCGTCTTCTGCACATCCGTTACAATTCTTACAGGTCTTGGCAACTTCAGTAGGTCGTTCCTCAGGGGCTACACTACCTTCACCTGTCTGAAACAACGACATATCATTCAGAACTCGCAAAAACAACTCCCCTACCTGACCTACAGTAACCTGAATTATCTTCAAAACATCACAAAACACTGAAATCACATCCTCACTCCCCGCATTCACATTACCATGACACGCATTCAGCTTATGCGATATACACGACTTCCTCGAATCCACATACAGAGTCAAAACCTGCTTCGGATCAAGCTCATCCGTGATCGCAACAGCTGCCAAGGCATCCGCGTACGCCCCAATCCCCTGCTGATCCAGCAGCAACCTCTCCCGACTCCTCTGCGAGATCTGCACCTTAAAACTCTCCACAATCTGCCACTGATGCTGCAGCAAAGGGAAATACGATAACACATTCCTACCACCACCAATACTCTCCTTACTATCAATCCAATTCGAATGCACATGTTTGGCACGAATGTACCTAGCAGAAGACTCTAGAAACATGGATTCATCCAAACAGCCCCAAATATTCTCAGGCGTATCTACCAAGTACTTAACTCTACAAGCAACGCCGTAAATACGGGATCGATTAGGTGCAGGGGCATAAACAGGACTCAATTGAGGCGTAGGTGTTTCGGATGAGAGGGAGTGGATCACGGAGTGGTGTATGGCGGAAATGTTACCTGAGATCGACTCACAAGAGGACTTCATGAGGACAATTGAATCAGCTGAGTCGATGAGATCACCGTAACGGTTGCCTATGAGTTGACGAAGCTCCTCGCTCTTGTCCTGGATCTGTTTCCGAGTTGAGGCTTCGATGTTTCGGATTTTGGAGATCGGTTTTGTGCGGAATAGAGATTCGACATCTCGGTGGTAAAAAAAAATTTTGGTACGGTATAATGTTACAGTGCCAATTTTGGTACGCCAAAACGATAGCGTCCGATTTTGGTACACATCAACAACACCCTATTCAATTGACATACATTTCGCAATTTTCCGGTGAAATTGGACAGCTGGTAGCCGGAGACAAAATTTTGACCCATTAATTTACAATCCATCCCCTGGCTCATCTCAAATTCCCAAAAGGGCAGCCCTTCAAGTTTTTTCAATCTTTCAAATAAATCCTGTGAATTGCATTGGAAAGGCTGTATATTCCAAACTGATATTGTTTTGGGTAATTAAATTCAAATTTCCAATCTTTTTGTTTGACAATATGCAATACTTAATAATTTTAACTTCCATATCTTGCACTCTAAATTGAATCCGACAATATATATATATATATATATATATATATATATATATATATATATATATATATATATATATATATATATATATATATAACCTATGTTGGTCCAGATAACGGCAGAGTAAAAGACTAGAGGGGGTGAATAGTCTTTTAAAACTTTTCTGATACTTAAATTCAGAGCGCGAAAGACTTTAAGATAGGTAAGTGCAGAAACAATAAGTATGTGTGTGCGCTTTGCTGAAATGTAAATACAGAAAGGTAAATGACACAGCAAGTATAGTGGTATCTGGAGGTGGCGTAATCCTCCAACCAATCCACTTCGATCTGTCTGAGACCTATAATTCACTAGAACAGATAATTGAGTTCACCTTACAATAATCCTAATCTAAGATTCATAAACAAATGGTTCCCAACCAAATGTTCCCCCTGAGTTATTCCCCAGCTCCCAGAGCTAAGTACTTCATCTACTCAGATAACCTTGGAGTTATTCCTTGATTTCCCAAATCAAGTACTTCCTCTACTCCACGCCTTGATGGTGTTGGTTATAAGGTTTGTCAGCGAGAGGCTTCTCGTATAACTTTTCAGTTATGTTTTCAGAGAGCCTAATAGAACAAGACTACTTAATACACTTGTTCAGTGGATGGCAGTCTGCTCTTTACTGACCCAAGAATTGATGTCCGTTCTGGAGAATGAGCTTCAAAAAGGGTATCTGATAGTTCAACTCTTTCACGAATAACAATCTCTTGTTAAGGTTCAAGACAACTTAGAACTACTAGTGATTCTTCGAGCAACATAAAGCATTCAGAAAGGGTAGTAGAGTGCTTGAGAGAATACTTTGCTTGGTGGTAAGTTTGCAATATAGAGCGTTCTAAGGTGTATTTCTCAGCATCTAAGTGTGTGATATATATAGATAAATTTGAGAGTTGTTGGAATGATATCCGTTAGAAACAATTCAAATTCAGTCCATACTTATCTTGAAATGAGTACTCAGAAGTCCTTGTCTCATGTCTCAAAGAGGACCGTGCTTCAGCGGCTTTTATGCCGATGCAATTAATGCACTTGTACTATTTCTTGTCCTGTAGTCTTCATCGGATACATGAGCCTTTCTGATGGCTTGCATGCTCCATACTCATGATGTCATATGTCCAGAATCATATTTCAAAAGTAAGTAAATACACTTAAGAAAGGATTAAGGACATAGTCTTTCTGAGTTAGACTAAACCTTGATATCTTCATAAATCTTGTGCAATCTTCAGTCTTCTAATCTTCAGAAAAGCTCCATTGATAGGATTGATCTCCATGGTCTTCTGGAAATAAAAATTACACTCAGAGACCTATAATCCTAATACAAGATTTACTAGACTAATCACACTCAGTGATTTCCTTTTTTACAATGTTCAAGTGAACCAGGAGTACTTAATCACCTTTCTGGCTAAGATAAGAACATGTGATGAGTGATCAAAATACTAACAGATATTCCTAACAAATTTCCCCCTTTTTGATCAGTCATCCATGACTATCTTTTAAGTCCTATTACAAATTTGTAACCCTGGAAGAGAAAACAATCCACCACTTAATTATTTCAAATGATATTCAATTTTAGTTGAATTAAGTGCAGGAAGTAAACATCAACCAAATCACAAGAAGTGATCTTTGCTGATAAGTTGTCATCTATTAGAATGTATCTGAGAGTATGATCTTCAGATAGGTACAGTTTACAGAATAAGATGCAACTTTTACAGGTAGAGAAATTCAGAAACAATCAGCAAGATTACAAAAAGTAACAAAGCATACTAAGTAAATTAGAACAAAGGAGAATCCAAACTCCAAGAGAGTATTATAATGTTACTTTTTGATCATCATCAGATCGACACCTGAGCACATACTGATTAAGCGTAAAAGCAGCGAAGTTGCAGCGATTGATTGAAGAAATCATGCGGGCCGAAAACCAAGGAAAACAAGTTCGAAGTTCTTAAATTGAAGTTTCAAAACTTCAAACAAGGTCCCACTGAAACTCTGGAAGAACTTGATTTCAGGTTTACTACACTTATGAGTGATATGGCTGCACTTGGTGAAAGCAACAGATACTCCCAGCCAGAAAAGATTAAGACTATTATCAGAAGTCTCAATCACAACTGGGAGCACACTAAGTTCTTTTATTTCAACCAAGGGATGCCAAATATTACTCCAGTAGAGCTCTTCTCTCATCTTGCTAATGTAGACTATGAGACAACTCAGAGAGAACAAACAGCTGAAAAGTTGCAAAGTGTTGCTCTAGTTTCTCAAGGTACTTCTGAAAAGAAGGATACCAGAGATGCATATGAAGAAAATGCTCTTGCAGTAAGACACATGTGAGTCAAGAGATTGAGAGAAGAAAAGCTAAAGAAAAGCTGAAAAAGCATCTTGGCCCAAACTATCATCAGTACAAGAACATACAAATGAACAACTCTCTGAACACCCCCATTCAGAAAGGTGTTAGTACTGAAGCTTCATAAATAGGAAATGATATCTGCATCTATTGTCAAAAGCCTGGTCACTTCAAGAGAGATTGTCCTGCTTTAAACAAGCTCAAGACAGGTGACAAGAAGGACAGAAGAAATTTCAAGAGAAATCAAAGGGCCTTACTGACTGAAGAAAGGAAGAAGATTCAAATTCAACTTGATGCTCTAGACATTGAGACAGATTCTGAAGATGGAGATTCAGATGACTCAAACCTACCATCACCAGAATTGTGTGGAATCGCCCACGATGTAATCGACTTCGGCCTTAAAAAGAATGAAATGTGTGGAATTCTTTGAGATTCGGTCCAGACATCTCCAACATTGAAATATGTCTTATGGCTGATGAGGTAACTAACAATTCACAATTTATGTACTATGAGAGTGATGATGGAATTGAGGATATGGAGTTGGTCAAGAGTGAATTGGATCGTTATGAGAAAGAATTTCTGGAAGCACAATCCAAAACCAGAATTCTAGAGGAAAGCAAAGAAACTCTTGAAAAAGAGGTTTCTGAGCTAACTAGAGTATCTGAGAACAAGAACGCTGAAATAGCCTTTATGAAAGCTCAGATACTTGAGAATGAAAATTCTCACAAACTAGCCTTGGATGAACTTAATAAGAAAATGATGAAGCTGCTTTCTGAGAATGAAGAACTCAGAAAGAAAGAGTTATCCTTCCAATCTTATGCAAAGGCTAGTGACACTCTCACTGGGGTTCAATCATATCTGAGAGATCCCTCTGAGAAAGGTGGACTTGGACTTGATGAACAATCAAGTAATTCATCTCCTCTGAAGAAGAGTGATGAAAGGTTGACCTTTGTAAAAAGTCAATGAATGATTCTTCAACCACCTAGCATTGGTCGTAAAGCTAGGGTAGTTGACAAAGGAAAGGAGTTGCAACCCACCTTTGAGAGAACAACAAGTTCACAAGAAACATGTGGATAAGGTTTACGAAAGAAACCTGACCTCGGATATGCAACCATCCACCTCTTGCATTACTAGGAAGGGAAGAATTGCTTGGAATAGGCAAATTCTTTCTTGTACCATTTATGAAAATAAAGATGGTGCGAAACTAGTAAAACTTCAAGAGCGCATTCGTAAAGCCAAAGGTGTTGAAATGGCATTGGCTATCGTCTATTGAAAAGGTCCTTTTGCAACAATATAAGGAAGGACAAGAACAATGGCGCAAGGCGATATTTGCGTAGCAATAGACAGAAGTGGAAGAAATCTCAAGCCACTGAAAAACTGAATGCCAGAGCTAGAAGGAACCTGGCCAGAAAGGCTAAGTTTGCTGAAAAGCAACCCCAGAAACCCAGGGTCCAGAAAGCACCAAAGGGAAGCACCTTAATTTCAGATGAATTATAATTGCCGAGATGTATTGAGCTTTGCACTCACTAAAGTTGGATGGGGGATTTATAGGATTTGAGGTTCACATATGGTCAAAAAGATAAATTGTGATTTCCTAAAATCATGCCTTAATTATTATATTGATAGCAATACCCCTAAATATAAACACGTTTGGTTTTGTTTGATCTAGTCAACCAATTTGCTTTATCATTCATATAGAATAGGTTAAAGTAATTAAATGGTATAATTAACACATAATTAATCGCTATAATTAAAATCAAATGGTATGAGTTGTTGAATTTCTCGAAATTAAAGATCTAACTTTCCATACAGCATACAAAACAATCATAAAATGAAGAAAATAATTAACATAGATTTTAAAATAAATTTTAAAGAGGCTGAAAATATCACGTTGGATTATAACACATGTGGTAATAGCATAAGGCTCTGTTATTTTCAACTGAAAACTCTTTCGATTCGATTCGATTCATTCGATTCGATTCGATTCGATTCGATTCGCCGTCTTGATTCGATTCATTAAGTTCATTTACACACCCGATCTTTTGTACGAGGAAAATAAGAAAATTTATCCAGTTGAGTTATTTTTAACTTTTTTTCTAAAATTTCTTTTTAATATGATTTTTAGTAGATCAATGAAATAAAGAGTATAGTTACAATTTGAACTAACAAAAAATCTACATGTTCAAAACTCCAAAACAAGTTAAACCAAACAAAAAGTCGGACCAAACTTTATAAAAATAATATTATATATCACAAATATTGAAAAATGGCATTTATTCCTCCATATTATCTTCCTCGGGCTCTATATTGCCTGGAATAGAGCGCCAAATTCTCAATGTTATCTCCTTGCGCACCCTGTTCATCGTTTCTTTCATTGTCGGGTTCAATAAATCATTATCCACTCCACCTTGGACATTGATATCATGTTGCAGAACTAGACAAAGACAGTTTATACGACGATTAAAATTCGGTTTTAATCGAGTTATCATTCTCATATTGTTTTCCACGCGGTTGGTTTTAAAGTTTGTTATACAATAATAAATAAAAATGTAAAGTGACAGAAAAAAGAGTAGGAAGAATGTGAGAAAGATGACAAAAATAATATATTTTTTTAATTGTGATTATATATACCATCATATAATTGTTATTATTATAACACAATAATTTATTCAGTTCAGTTCAGTTGGTTTCAGTTCAGTTCAGTTCCATTCAGTTTAGTTCAGTTCAGTTCAGTAAATTTCAGTTGAAAATAACAGAGCCTAACTCTTAATATTCCATGCATGAATTCTAGATAGGTTGAATCATAGAATTGATTGGAATTTAATTAGGATGTTTAGATGGAAACCTATTTAAACATTATTTTACACTATACAAATGTAGGAGGTTTATATAATAGTTAGAATTGATTGACATTTTGTTAAATTATAATGATGGTTTGTTAGGGTAATTAGGCTCTGTTCTATTCAATTGCAATTTTCTGAATTGAATTGAATTGAATGAAACTGAACTGAACTGAAATGAAACTGAAACGAACTGAACTGAATAAATTATTTCGTAATAATAATAACAATTATATGATGGTATATATAATCACAATAAAAAAAACATATTATTTTTGTCATCTTTCTCACACTTTTACTACTCTTTTTCTGTCAATTTAACTTTTTTATTTATTACTGTATAACAAACTTTAAAACCAACCGTGTGGAAAACAATATGAGAATGATAACTCGATTAAAACCGAATTTTAATCGTCGTGCAAACTGTATTTATCTGGGTTTTTTTTTTTGAATCGATGAAATTTATTACAACTTGAAAACGTTTACAAGAGCATAGATAATGTTCGACAAATAAAATAATTAAAGCTTAACCAAAATCACTAGTCCACAAACCATGCACGAGCTCGTGCCAACAACTTTACATCAACACTCTTCCTTACCATGTTCTTGTGAACGATGCAAAAGAACATGTAGATTTTTTGTTAGAGATGTACGTACTGAGTATGTGAACCAGATTGTATGGTACTCTCAGGTTCCTGTAGTTTCTTATCTTAACTCACATTTTACGGTAGAAAACAAGGGTAATTCAAATTATAACTATACTCTTTATTTCATTGATCTACTAAAAGTCGTATTAAAAAGAAAGAAAGAAATAAAAAAAGTTGAAAATAACTCAATTGGATAAATTTCTTATTTTCCTCGTACAAAAGATCGGGTGTGTAAATAAATGATAAAATACTACTACTACTACTACTGCTACTACTGCTACTGCTACTGCTGCTAATGATAATAATAATATTAACAACAACAATAATAATAATAATAAAAATATGAATTTAATGAATTGAATTGAATTGAATGTAACTAAATTAAACTGAACTGAATGAGTTTTCAGTTGAAGAAAATAAAGTCTTACCAATGATATAGGAGATGTGATTGAATTATCTCTCCACTTTGTTACATAACTTGATGTTCATCGAGGGTTTTTTCTACTCTGACGTGCTGTTTCTTCACGATCTTTAATGTATTGCACTGCATAACATTTAATACATACTGAAATACGTAGACAACCTTTAAAGCAGTGGTAGTGCGGCGTCTTGACAGGAGAGGAAACCTCCATCGAGTAAGGAGGCTATCAAAATTAGTATTGATAGTTAATATAGTTGGTTTACTCAATTTTTGAAGGCTGGCGTTGACTATATAAATAATTAAATATTGATGAATTATAAATCAATGTTTTTGAGTTTCCATTTGGCATGTATTTTTTTAGCATATCTCTTCTATATATATATAGTGACATATACATTTTGTTTGTACTATTTCCTTTCTTTTGGGCTCTTCTCTGCTGAGGTTTTGAAAAAAAAAAAAAAAAAAAAGAGACACATAGCTGCTAATGAGAAATCGTCCATTTACAGTATATGCTCTCTTCTCTAAAGTTTTCCAATACTCTCTTCCGTACAAGTCTCCATCCGATTCTAGGTTACTTCTTACTGCCGCCATTGATCCGCGGAGGAGACTCCACCAAGGTAAAATGCTTTCTCTTCTGTTATTTTCTAACTTTTCAATTTGCAGAATTTCATCCTATCTCCATTGCTAGCTGTCGTCTGATATTTTGGGATTAGGGCTGAGATTACACACTGTTGTATCTGGTTATATTTGATTTCTTCGTCTTAATTTGCTTGATGAACCAGTGCCTGGTCGATTGGATTTGAAGGAAAACGAAATTGAGCCAGATACTAGCAAGTTTGAGGTCAGTTTGATATTTGATCAATGCTGGTGAATTTATTGTGGACTATTGTGCTTATGCTTACTATTCGATGATAATGATTTTAAATCTGTCAATATTATACCTGAACTTGCTGTGTGGTTGCTGTTTGAATATGTGTGGGTTTATGTTTTGTTTGAGCTGGATATTTGATCGATGTTGGTGAAATTGTGCTTCTTATTTGATGATAATGATTTCAAATCTGCCAATAGCATACCTGAACTTACTGTGTCGTTGCTGTTTTAATGTGTGCACGTTTATTTTTTGTTTGAGCTGGATATTTGATCGATGTTGGTGAATTTAATGTGCTTATGCTTACTATTCGATGATAATGATTTCAAATCTGTCAATATTATACCTGAACTCGCTGTGTGGTTGCTGTTGAATATGTATGGGTTTATTTTTTGTTTGAGCTGGATATTTGATCAATGTTGGTGAACTTGTGCTTATTATTTGATTATAATGATTTCAAATCTGTCAATATAATACCTGAACTTGCTGTGTGGTTGCTGTTTGAATATGTGTGGGTGTATGTTTTGTTTGAGCTGGATATTTGATCGATGTTGGTGAATTTAATTGTGCTTATCATTTGGTGAATAATGATTTCAAATCTGCCAATAGCGTACCTGAACTTGCTGTGTCGTTGCTGTTTGAATATGGTGTGGGTTTATTTTTGTTTGAGCTGATGATTTTAAATCTGCCAAGATCATACCTGAACTCACTGTGTCAGTGTGGTTGCTGTTTGAATATGCGTTGGGTTATTTTTGTTTGAGCTGGATAATTGTATAGATATGTTAAAACTTAGAACATTGTTGAACTTGCACTTGTGTGAATATGTGTTGATTTTGTCTGGTGAGCTTCAAATACTGAAAATAATGAAGAGTAACAGTTATTTCAATCAACCCAGGGTAATCCTGCTGGAGAAAACATATCCGACGAGAAGAAGCTCTCGAAGAAGGAACTGGGGAAGCGTGAGCGCATCCAAAAACGCGAAGCCGCTGCCGTTTCCGCTGTCTCAGTCGATGCCGATGACCCACTGGCAGTCAACTACGGCGATATTGAAGAATTACAATCTAAGGCAATTTCCGGTAAGAAATGGACTGAAGTGGAGGAGTTGACGAGTCAGCTCAAGGACCAGGTGGTGTTGATTCAAGGCCGAGCCCAGACGATCCGTGCTGTGGGGAAAAAGATGGCGTTTGTTGTGGTGAGGGAAGGGATGTTCACTGTGCAGTGCATTTTGACTGTTGCAGCTGATTTGGTTAGTACGCAAATGGTCAAGTTTGTTACTAGTTTGAGCAGAGAGTCTGTTGTTAGGATTGAGGGGATTGTTTCCGTTCCTGGCCAGACAATTACAGGAGCAACTCAGCAGGTATTTTCTGATTCTATTGTGCAACTCATTGTTATAGTAACATCTATCAGTAATTTTAGGTTTTGTTTCTGTAATGTGTGGGTATTTTTGTTCTAGTTTTGTTTCTGTAATATTGTACTCCCTCCGTCCCAGTTTAATCTTCCCGCATTCCATTTCGGTCCGTCCCAACTTCATCTTCTCATCCCTTAAATGGAAAATCTCTCTCCTACTTTATACACTATATCTCCTACTTTATTCACTATTTGTCATATCTCTTTACTACTTTATCACCATCTCTCCTACTTTATTCACTTTTCTCTTAAATCTTGTGCCCGGGGCCGCGGGAAGATGAAACCGGGACGGAGGGAGTATCATTTATGTTTTTTGCGCCTTTCAGTAAGTGCTTATTTATACAGTTTAGTGTAGCATTGTTTTTATTGTATGCTTTATATTAGATTGTAATACTTACGGTGAGCTATGCATTTTCATTTATGTGTGCTCTTTTCCATATGCTATTTTGCTCTAAATTGGAGAATGTCAACTACAGTATGTCTAAGCTTCAAGCAAGATTGTGCAATTTAAAATCCTGTAGTTAACTACTGGTTCACAGCCTTATTTCAGTCTTCTTATTCAAAGATTTATTCTCCAAGTGAATAGTACATATTTATCTGTTAGCACAGTCAACATTTGTGAGCGAAAACTAGTTGCACTTGTTACAAAGTCACGAGCAAACCATCGCATTGGTGTGGTCCAGTAAGATTTTGTGTTTGTACTCAGGGCTGCAGGTCAATTCTTTAGGAAACCAGACAAGAGCTATCAGCAACAGTAGCAACAAGCCCTAACTATAACTGGGAACTTAAGAAGCTATCACTGACTATCTATTATAGCTCTCGTTAGCACTATACAGGTAGTTGATAAGAGTCAGCGACTCAGAATTGCAATTTATTAATCCTAAGAAAATGAAATATTATGCCTTTGAAGAAGACTACTACAGCTGTATACATGTTTCCGACCTCAAAAATTTTAAACTAAAATGGCAGTCATCTGTATCGATCATACTTAAACTGTGAATGAGTAAACAGTAACTGACCCCAAATATAATGCTTTTGAAGAAGACTACAGCTGTTTACATGTGTCTTACCTCAAAATTTTGAAACTAAAGTGTCCGTCTTCTTTACTGATCATACTTAACTGTCAAACATTGTAACCTTATGTTATAACATGCATATCTAGTTTGAGATTTTTATTCTCATTTTCGTGCCTTTCAGTAAGTGATTATTTGTTACAGTTTGGTCTAATGTTGTTTTTTATTTTTTACTTTAAATTAAACTCATAAATGTTTTAGGCTTTGTATCAGACTCGCAGTTCATTTTAGGCATGTAGTAAAGTATCCATACATTCTAGAAACTAATACTTTTGGTGAGGAATGCATTTTCATATATGTGCGCCCTTTTCCATCTGTCTATTTCACTGTACCAAGTTAATTGGTTGAACATATTGGTTTTAGGTTGAACTTCAAGTGAAGAAATTTTATTGTGTGAACAAGGCAATTCCGACACTGCCTATTAATATTGAAGATGCAGCTAGAAGTAAGGCGGAGATTGATCAGGTAACCATGCGTGTATTTACGTGTTATTGACTTACTTTATTTTATACCTACCAACTAAAGGAGAAGTTTCTGTAAATGCAGGGTAGTGAGCAGTTTGTCCGTGTTAATCAGGACACTCGTCTGAATTACAGGGTCCTTGATCTGCGCACTCCTGCAAATCAAGCCATATTTAGAATTCAGTTTAAAGTTGAAGATGTATTACTCCTGTCTTCTTTCTATATATGTGGGCCGTGAGGATTTACCAGTGCGCACCTGAAGGGTGGTGGCTGCGGATTTACTGCATTTCTTGCATACTAATTACAAGTCTATCTGATGTCACGCAGATATTTAGGAGTTTTTTGGTCTCTAAAGGGTTTTGTGGGATTCACACCCCAAAAATCATAGGTGGTTCAAGTGAAGGTGGTGCGGCCGTTTTCAGATTTGATTACAAAGGCATGCCTGCATGTCTTGCACAGTCTCCTCAGCTTCATAAACAAATGTCCATCTGTGGTGGTTTAGACCGTGTTTTTGAGGTTGGTGCTGTTTATAGAGCAGAAGATTCATTTACGCACAGACATTTGTGCGAATTTACGGGCCTTGATGTAGAAATGGTGATAAAGGAACACTATGCAGAGGTACCTATCATTTTATAGAAGCTACGGGATAACTTGTTGATTTGGGATTCTTGTTGATAATCTACTTTATTTTGTAGGTGATGGACATTGTTGATGAGCTATTTGTTACAATGTTTGACAGCTTAAATGAGAGATGTTCAAAGGAGCTCGAGGCCATCAACAAGCAATATCCATTTGAGAAATTAAAGGTCATTACCTGATTTAAACTCCGAATTCAGTGACAATTATTTAAAATTATTAATTTTTTTATTATGCAATCTTCTGTCAGGCAGAACTATTTGTTCAATTCTCATAGATGTGTTTTGATCATATATGCAGTACCTCCCAAAGACTTTACGGTTAACCTATGCAGAGGGTGTTCAAATGCTTAAGGTAAGCAGATTAGCAGAGCAACGAGCTTTCCTATGTTTTTCATTGTTATACTGATCATTGTTGTCTTTAACTTTAAGTGATGTTCGTAAAAATAAGAAAAGTTCACTGAACTTCCACACTGCTATATAGTAAGTATTTGTTTGTTTTTTTCACAATTGAATTGCTGTAATTGTTTTGGAGGTAAATACAAAGGTCAATTAATGTTGAATGAGGGATTCTGAATGAGTTACATCAATACCTTCTGTTGGCATCTTGCCAAAACAACTTACATTTGTATTGAAATATGCGATGTCAGAATTCTACTATAGAAATTTTAAACTGATGACCTGGTTTATCATTTATGTGTTATACAACTAAGGACGCTTTAGTAATCCTTGCATGTTTCATGCTATCTGAAAGAAAATGTGTTGCTTTTATGTTGACAATCCTTGCATATGCAGGAAGCTGGTGTTGAAATTGATCCATTTGGAGATCTGAATACAGAGTCAGAGAGGCGGCTGGGCCAGCTTGTCCTCGAGAAGTATGCTGAGTTTGCCTAATTTTTTATTTGATTGTTTGTCTTTGGGTAAATATAAGTAAGAAGATCACTGGTGACTTAAGCTTTCATCACATTTTAGTGTTGCACACCATGAAGTGCAAACTAACTACTTAAAATCAGTAGTCCAGTATCTCTAGTGTATAACAATAAGGTCGGACTGTCTCGGATATGGTCATCCTAATTTTATGTTGCTGCTTTGTTGGACATGTGTTAGTTGAAGTTACGATATCTGCATTCCTGATTGTAGGTATGGCACTGAGTTCTACATACTTAACCGATATCCTTTGGCCGTTCGGCCGTTCTATACAATGCCATGCGATGATGACAAAACTTATAGCAATTCATTTGATGTTTTTATTCGAGGTAAGTTTGACTTCACACGTGTTCCCAGACCACACTATTACATGTGTGGCAACATTTCTTTATTTTGACAGAATGAAAGCTTTCGAGCAAGTAATGTACATTCTACCTGCAGGAATATGCATTCTATGCCTCTAAACCAATCAATAAATTTGTTCATTATCATCTTGAATTTATATGCAGCACGTTTGTACTGAATTGATACTTCAGAGAAAAGTTTTATGTTCTGTAGATGTGTAAGAACATAATGGCACAAATTTTAACTTAGTTGTAGTTTCCGATGCCATTTTGAAGTGTCAATTTTTGCTTAAATTTTGAATTCTAAATGAAACATAAGGAGCACATTTATTGTGAACTTTCCAATGGAAAAGCACCCCCCTTTACATTTTCAATACATTTGTTTTAACCTGAAGGCATTGGAATTATTTTAATGATGTCTGAATGCTGCTCGTTGTCATTGTTATAGGTGAGGAAATTATCTCTGGGGCTCAGCGTGTGCACGTGCCTGAGTTACTGACTCAGCAGGCACAAGAACGTGGAATTGATGTCAAAACTATACAGACATATATTGATTCCTTCAGGTATGCTTTTAAACCTTTCTGGTATTTGAATACAATCTTGTACTTCACTGTTATCATGTTTCCTTGTGTTAATGACAGTTCATGCGAAAATTCTGCGCATAGTAATGTATTACTCTATATTAGCTCTTTAAGAAACACAATCACACATATATAGTTTATAGCTAAGAGTGGTAAGAGATGACTGGCTAACAGCTATTTGGGGAAGAAACGTTGGTTGATAGATAATCTACATTAGTATCTGACTATCTATACTTTTTTTACCCCCCTACTTTTTCCCACATACAAGTAGACATAGTTTATTGTTTAGAGAAGTTATAACTGCCAATTTTCACCTCTGGTCCACTTTTTTTGTCTGCTTCATTGGTTTTCGAGGTTATAGGAATCTATGCCATGCACGTAACTTGAATCATGTTGATTGTTAAAGTCTATGAATGCTTCACCCGTTTAGGGTAACTATTTTCCTGAAGTACCAATTCATCCAAAGTTGAAGGATGGTAAACTGTATCTGCAGCACATTTTATTTTCGCAGTATATCTGTAATTGCCATTTGCCACTTGGTGTTCTAGATGTTGCAGAAAGATTAGGTTTCTATCTGTTTTTGGCAACTGGACATACTCTTTCTCACTTTCTCAAAGTATGACCTTGGGGAATTCCTTCTCTAATACGGTTATAATCCTTAACCAACCGGTTAACCTGAAAGTGTTGGTCATATTAAACCTTTGGAGTTTTTGTTTCCCCCTTATTTTGTAATATGATATAATAATAGAGAGCATCTATGCATAATTATGTATACCTGTTAAAATTGCTATGGTTTTATCCTGGATTTGATATACTTTGTGGTGTGGTGAAGGTACGGCACTCCTCCTCATGGTGGATTTGGAGTTGGTTTGGAGCGTGTGGTGATGCTTTTCTGTGCACTTGACAACATCCGCAAAACGTCACTCTTCCCTCGTGATCCTAAAAGACTCGCACCATAATTCAGCATCTTATGTGCACCTTGCTACCTGTCTAGTTAGCATAGTTATGTTCTGGATGCTCGTCAATTGTTTTTGCCCTAGGTGACATACGGATTAACGTGGAAGCTACTAATTCATCGGAAGATTTGGAATCTTAACTGCAATTTTGTCACAATTGGCAAGGTCCTTTTTTGAGATTATTTTAACAAGTAATATTCGCAGTGTTGGCATAATTTTGTATTCAAGCAGTATGTTGTTGGGCTCGTTATTTATAAAAAGTTTGTTAAAAATCACCATTAGAACTAACTGATGAGCTCATTAAGGCTTGTATGTTTAGGAGTTTATCTGAAAACTTAACCACGCGGTTTTGTAAAAGTAAAAGAATACAATCAATTAAGGTCTCTATCTGGATACAGTCAATTAAGGTATCTATCAGGATTGACACAAAGTACAGATCATTGTATTCTCTATAGGATTTACTTATTATACAAATTTATAGCTTTGAAGCACTAATAATTTCTCATTGGTTACTTCTCCTGAAAATATACTTTGGAGTGATTTTATAATATGGGTTCATTTGGTTTGAGGGAAAATGGAGGAAAATAAATAAAATAAGGAAAAATAAGATTTTCCTGGAAAATGTGAAGGAAAAATAACTTTCCTTATTTTGTGGAGATAGATATACTATTTTATATAGATTTTTATAAATTTTCCAGAATTTCCTGGTAACTACCAAATGGTGGAAAATAAAATTTTTCCCTATTTTTTTTCTTTTCTCCCATTTTCCCTCGAAACAAATGAAGCCTAAAAGTAAAAGGAAAAGTGAGTAATAAGGTCTCTATCGGGATTAACATAAAGAAGATAATTCATTTGAAAATTTTATTCTGTACTCCCTTCGCTCCGGAGAACTTCATATGATATGGTTAGCGCTCAGTTTTATGCGAAAATTTATAGTAATGATAGAATATAGAAAATGTGGAAAAAAGTGTACTTTCAGTGGCAAATTGTGTAATTTGAGTGTAAAATTAAAATTGTTTATTATTTGTTGGGTTGGGTAACTTCTTTTTTTGGTAATGTATGAAGTTCTGTAGGACAGCTAAAAATGTCAAATGTATAAAGTTCTACGAAACGACTAAAAATGTCAAATGTATAAAGTTCTCCGGGGCGGAGGGAGTATTGCATTACCAAGATTTTAATTAATATAGTTGCTCAAAAAAAAGATTTACTTGACATATACACAGGTTTGAAATTCAATTGCATCACTACCCATGCACACTAAAACTGTATTTGACATATCTTCTATACAATCTACAGATCGCCCCTAAAAAATGGAGCCCCAAAAAATGAACTCGAGAAAGTCCCTCCCCCATTAGGGAAGAGAGTCAGGAAGCATATAAGATAAAGTACACAACCCCATGCAAATCGGTCATCTCCCAACGGGGTAATCTCATCCTTTGCGGGTATCTCCTCTCCACCTCGGAAGAATGTGGCGAATAGGCCCCAAGCCAAGCACAGCACGCTACCGCTTAGTCCACCAATACCGAGCAACAGTGAAGTAGCAAAAGATAACAAATTGGCTGTGTTTCTTCCAAACATTGCTTGAGCAATTCGACCTCCTTCAAGTCTTCCACATGGGAGCAAGTTCAAAGAAGTCACGACCATTCCTGTGTAGAAAAGATTAGTATAGGTTCCTCTATGAGAGATTCTTACATAAACCATGTCCACGATGAGATTGTCGTTTGAAATTATCCATGTCACTCAAATTTGCACTAAATGCAGACACATGCATATGACTATGCCAGTGGTATCTCAAACCACAGGATCAAGTTGATTCTTGCATGCATTGTTCAAGTGGTCTGAAATCATCTTCATCACTCGATTTTATGCATGACCCACAATCACATGCGTATGTATATATTGAGTGTTTAACACCACAAGGTCATAGACCCGGTACATCTCTTGATCCCAACCATGCTAGAGCTACAGGTGCAACTTGAAGAAAATAATGAATGTTCAACTAGTGAGATTACCTAATAGTCCTGCAAAAGCAAGAGGGTCAACAGGAACTCCCACACCCTCGACTGCATATGGCAGCACGTTCCCAAGATCATCCGTATAAGGTCCAATTACGTATTGGATAAAAGAGAGAAGAGGATTATTGTAGAAGAATTGAGGCCTTATGTACCTACATAACATAAACCATTACAGTCAATAATGATCAAAAGAAAATAGTTTATGGGACATTGTCCGAAAACAATTCGTGTATGCGGCACCGGAATAAAAACATAGGAATGGAGAAGAGTGCTTACAATGCGTTGTCACCACCATTAAAACTACCATCAGCAATAAAAGCAGCAACAGCAAGGGCCAATGAAGTCAGATATGCACTCGCTGTTCGTGCAACAGGAATGTCAAACAGAGCCTTTTTGTTGGGAAGCAAAGATTCGTAGTTGTTCATAACACCTAGACAGCCGGTCCAGTTTGATGGTACGAGAAATGACGGACTGAGTTTAACATCATATTTAGCTGCTGTGATTCTTGCTGCAATCTAAAGACATTTATATAATTAAAATAAATGAAACATGATTTTAATAATCATATTAAACGCAGTGGGGGGTTTAGTATGCTTGCAGTTTCTAAAGCATGCCAAACGCACTAGTCCATTATTACATTTCCAACTTTTGACATTCAAAAACAGTAAAAAGGCAGAGATAAAAAGGCTAGCCTAAAAAAGATCGAACGAGTAATATCTCCATTAGTTAGTCTGATTGATAAAGTTCATGATTTGTTCATACCTCAGAAACTGCCAAAATGGTTAAGAATCCACCGAAGAGAGGTGCCACATTAGCTATGTAGTCATCAATGGTAGCATCAGGTTTCAAGAATAAGCCACTTGTCAAAGCAACCGTTCCAAATGTCGTGACACATAATGCTGCGGCACTTATATAACCCCAAGGAGTGCTTAGTTTTGTGAACTCAAACTGGAGATCAATCTCAGCCTTCGGTTGAACCACACATGCCTTGAAAAATTGTAACAACGAAAAAAACTGTAAGCATCAAATGAATGTATACAATGCTTAGCTAATGAAACAGGGAGAAAACAAGCAATAATGAATATCAACCAAACTATATCTGATAAGTTAAGATCAAATTTGGAATAATTATCACATCTTCAGTTCATGATATCTCTTCGTTTCAGATAAAAGGTGCCACACTTTGCTGACCATATAGTAGCAGATACTAGACATCATTTAGTTATACATCCTATGCAAAAGTACATGACAAAGTACATCTTCTGAGTAAAGGCATATGTAATGAGATAACAAGCATTTTCACACGATTTTAGGCCAAGGAAGATGATAACACTGTCAAACTGCTCATGCAATCATGGATTACATTAAGAATGTTCTTCAGTCACAAATACACAAAATCACCGAATAAATTTGTACAACCCAAGAAGATAATCATATTGAACTCATGTCATGAATCGATTAGAATGCCAAAAAGTAACTATAAACTACCACTACTTCATATAAAATCATGTGACATGCATGTGATAGACTTAAACGTACCTGTTTTGTAATGTCATTAGCCTTTTCCTCCATAAACCACACAACGACCTCCCTCCCTGCAGCTTCCGACAACTTCTTCTCCAACTTAGGTATTACTTCTTCTATCGGTCTCCTCAAGTTACCGATAAATACTCCACCATCTCCAAACCTCCTAACATCCGTAGCAAAGAACGTATCAAACCCAAAACAGCTCTTCAACTGCAATTACCCAATACCACAAACAAGTTACTACTACAACCAGCCACCAGTACATTACATATAATAGAACAACAACTTCAATATGTCATACAAGAAAGAGCTAGTTATAAGCTAATAACCTGTCAAGCCATTACCGTTTTAAATTCGATCAGTGAAATCTGTTAGGCCAATGAACTATTATGCATTTATGACATTACCTTGTTAAGATCAATCAACATATGATAGAGGAAAAACTTTTTGAATGTTTGCACAAAAGTGATACTGGCTCCGTTTCATTAAAAATCTTCCTTTCTTAAACTTACTAACCCATAAAAGTAAAGTTTTTATCGCATTTATCAATTCTTTATTATTTCTATTTCTAATCGCTACTTTATCTCTATCTTACTCACTCAATTACCACTTTATCAACATGATACCCCAAACAAACAACTTTTTCATCAACACAAACAATTCTTTCATCAATTTTCCTAAATACGAGATAAAGTAACTTAGTAAGTTACTAATGGAACGAAGCTAGTACTAGTATAATATTACTACCTTGTTAATATCAAGAGCTTTGAAAGCCTCTTCTGCCTTCTCCAACCTTTCTTTCTCTCTAGACAAACTGCCACGAACGAAATTCACAGCTAAACCAACAATGGGATTGTCACTCCTTTCTCTATCAAGAGCCTTAAGCTTCCTGTCAGCCCTTTTCTTCTCAAGCTTTATAGCAGCCTCAATAGACGGATTCCCCATGAAATTCTTGAACTCTTCATCAGTCTTCCAGTCCATTTCTTGCAGCTTTTCTAAATCTTCCTCATCCTTATGCTCTGGCTCCGAATCACTTAACTCCTTCTTCTTCTCATCTTTCGGCTCTTCCACTGCTACAGATGATAAAGAGGGCTCGTCTGTATTCTCAGCTTTGACGCAAAGATTCAATATTTTCGCCTTTCGGCAAAAAGGGTGTGTGAAAATTGAAGACGGGTAGCTAATAGATGGTGTTTGAAGTGGGATTTTGTTGATTTTATGTAGTGAAGAGGATGGGTGTGGAACAGAAGTGAAGATTGTGCTTGCCATTGGATCAGTTTGAAGTAGAAGAAGAGGTGTGATTGTGAACTGAAGAGTGAGTGCATTGTTGTGTGAGCAAAGATGGTTTCTTTTTGAAGGTGTTGTTGGATATGTCTAGAAAGCTGCAGAAGTTTCTCAGGGGGAATAGGTGTACAAGAGGTTGAAGATGGTGAATGAGAACTGGAAAGAAGAAGAAACACGAAATATACAGAAATGGCCAGGAATTTATTTTTTGTGGAGGAGAAGTTGAGGATGGGACATGGGGTCTCCAAAATTAAATATACAATCTACTACCTCATTATATTGTTCTCTTTCAATTTAGTCCAATAACTCTCATCATTATTAGAATGTTTGCAATACTAACTAAGATCCATTAAAATCACCAATCACCATGCCTTCCCTCCTGGCCCCGGCTCCGACTAGGGGTACAAATGAACTAAGCGTTTGTGAAAACGTTTGGTCCTTAGTCCGTGTTTGAATTTGATCTAATTAAACAGTTCACGAACATGTTTTTTATATAACGAACCGAACATGAGCTTATATGGTGCTGATGTTTTATAGTTAATAATTATATATACTAAATAAAACCTGTCATCCAGGAGCCCCGACCCAAACCAAACACTTGGATTGTAATCGAATTACATACCAAACGGCTTACTGCTGGTGCTGGTTTACAAGATGAGGTGGAGTTTCGAGGTGTGAAAAGTAGATTGAATATGGATTCAAGAACTAAGAACGAAAAAGAAATATACTGCAGTTGGGAAGTCTGTTTTGGTTTTGTTCTTTATAGACAAAATCGCATTGCTATAACAGAAGTTGCGTTTCTTCTTAACAAAGTTGTTACTAGCTCTGATTGGCTGAGATAGCTTTTGTTGACGTGTTGATGTGATAATGAAATGCGCGATATAGCATACTTTTACACCCTCGTTTTTTGTCCTAGATGCAATATTTGTATCATTTTATGGTTAATTACCAATTTTGCGTGTTTTCTGTAGGTCATGACCGCGTTTTTGAGGATTTGCACGATTTCAGGCACAGAAACGGCATAATTGTGCCAAATCAGGACAAAAACGGCATAATTGACCGTTGCACGGAGTTCTAGGGTCAAAACATGTCATGCGACCAACCAATGCGAAGATAATTGAAGATGCAACAACTTTGTAGAAGACCACTTTTCGAGAAAACGAAGTTACGAAGCCCGAAATTGAAGAACAAGGGAAACAGATTCGAAGCTGGAGGAATCGCACTCCGTGGTCTATTGTGGACCGCAGTAGGGTGCTCTGCGGTCCCCTGTGGACCGCAATCATGCCTCTGAAATCCTCCTGGGCCATTTTCCTGGCCTGTCAGGCTAAGGCCCGCCTTCCTAACCTTCCTTAATGAACAATGGCGGTTTGAGCTCGAGATTTCACCTATAAATAATACCTCAGGGGTCTCATAATTCTACACAGCTCACAAAGCAGCTCTCCTGAAAGAGAACCAGTCATCGGGGAAGTGAAACCCCAACCGTGGCGTCGAGCACCGAAGGAGAAACCACAAGCGACATCACGAAGACATCAGAGACTGAGCTTCTTCTTCCTTTCTTCTTAGATTTTCGATTCCTGTTCTAGATTACTATGAGTAGTTAACTTTCTTTTGTAAAAGCGAATCGCCGTAACTCTGCTTTTACTACTTCTTTATATATAGTGATATATTAATGAATTAGTTTTAAAACGTAATTCGTGCTTGTTATTTATTCGTTCGACTCTTTATGCGGAAAATCCTTAATAACTACGACTTGGTAACGGATTATACTTTATCCTATGTGATTTGTCTGAAAACGTGACGAGATAGTGTGTTGAGTGACACAACACATTGTTGGTTTAGTAATGGTGTCTGGATTAAGTACGACTTGATCTTTTGGCATGTTTCCTTGCTACATGTAGACGGCTAGTACGTTGTTTGATTCTAAGTAGTTGGGAATAGCATAGCGGAGGGAGGTTGGGGAACCTTTACGCCTGTCCATTATTGATTTACAATAAAGCGATTTAGGGTTTACTGCGATTCGATTATTCTGTCTGAGATCAAACTGTTTACCTTTCTGCATTCAATTACAAACGTTATTTGCTTGTTCCTATGCTAAGTGTCTGTGGAGAACGACATCCCGGGTCAACTTTCCGCTATAAACTGTGGATTTGAGGACTTCCGACTTTTAAATTTAATCTTGATTGTGTTTAGGGATTACAGGTTCTACAACGGAAAATGACATCTTTGAGTGCACATCACGTGTCAAGGCGGGAGAAAGGAGTATAAGTGATCTTGCGCTTTCTTCCTTCTCATTATGTTTTCTCTGTAACAGAAAAAATAATTGTCATCTTCTTCATTCTTCATTTTTCTTCTTCAGTTTCTCTGCAGTTTCGTTTGAAGTTTTATTGAAAAAGCTTTGTAATTGAGTGTTGATCAATAAAAGAATCTATGATTGCTCCCCTGGATGTAGGCATTTGCCGAATCACGTAAATCCGTTGTTTTCTCATTGTTCTTGTTGTTTAATTGGTGTTGATTCGGTTATTTTGGAGGTTGATTAGTTATTGATTTGGTGTTCAATCGCAACAATTGGCGCCGTATGTGGGAAATCGAATTGATAACCTGGAGTATTGTTATAGTTCCTAAGAACACTAAGCTAATTAATTGGCTGCAAATGAATCTTCAAGAAGAAAGATGAGTCAGCTATTGGTGGAAATGTGAGATTCAAAGCAAGATTAGTTGCTAAAGGATTCACACAAAGAGAATGTATAGATATTATACAGAATTTTTTTTAGTCCTGGCAAACTTAATCCGAATCCGAAATCCGATCCGAAATTATCCGATCCGAACTCCGAATTTGATCCGAGTTGACGAGGTCAACCATCCAAATAGTCATCCGAAATCTGATCCGAAATCATCCGATCCGAAGTGACCCGAATAAAAATGACCCGAACTCATCCGATCTGAAATGACCCGAATTAAATTTCATCCGAACTCATCCGATCCGAATTAAATCCGATCCGAAATCATCCGATCCGAACTAATCGAAATTAAATACAATCTGAAATCATCCGAATCTTTGAAATATTTGCACATTTTCAAAATTCTTTGATCCAGTCAAGGCCATGGCTTTGCCTAAGAAATGTGGTGCTACGGTCCCAAAAGTATGTATCAAGTGATTTTTACTCCCATCCGTAACCATATAATGTACTACTCCGTATTTGTTTGGTATATCATTGGCTTTATGATATACTACTATACTGTGTTTCCCTTTTTATCAAGTTGAAATGAATGTGTTGTTCTCTGTTTTACAAGGTCAAGAATACTACTACTGCTACTCTTTCATGTTTCATCTTATTGGAAGCCTCTGATGCAGTATATGAATACCATTGTGTTGAATCCTTGAATATTTAAAGTATATGAGATGAAATGAAACCAATTTATTAAATGAGTAAAATGCTGGGAGCTTATTGATTTTGAAAGGACATTAAAAAAAATTGGCTTTACAACAAATGAAGTAAGAAAAACTGGAGCACACTAATGAATCATTGATGTCAATTTATCAGTGTATTTAATTCATTAATAATCTGTTGCTACTTGTTCCTGAAATAAGGATACATTAGCTCCAAGGCCAATTGCCTGCTGGTTACTATTTATATCTAATATCCATAAGAAGAAATATAAGCAATCATTCTTTAGCCAAAGTTACAATAATGTCAATTACAAGTCACTGTTAAAAATCAATTCCAATTGAAAAAGCTTAGGCCAAATTCACTGGATGATATAGAATTAATCAGAAGCAATTCCCACAATTTATCACCTGTTATGTTATAACATGAAGAGCAAGGTATAAATACAATGAGAATTCAAGGTATAACATGAAGAGCAAATTATCATTACATTACAAGCTACATGTTGAAAATAAGAAAAGCACTCAATCCGAGTTCATCCGAATCCGAATTAATCCGATCCGAAATAGTATGAAGTATTGGAATCCGAATAAGTCCCAAATCCGAACAACAATTGAACCGAATTGATCCGATCCGAAATAACATGAAGTTTTATCATCCGAACATGATCCGTATCCGAATAAGATCCGAATCCGAACAACATCCAAATCCGATCCGATCCGAACTCGATCCGAAATAATTACACATCCGAACAATCCGATCCGAACCATCCGTTTGCCAGGACTAATTTTTTTCACCTGTGGTGCAACACACTTCTATCAGGATTCTGATGTCAATTGTTACACAATATAGTTTATATCTGCAGCAAATGAATGTAAATTGATACTTTTGCATAAGAGATATTTGGCAGCTTGTGGTGAAAACCACCTTCCTAGTTGTACTTTTGAGCGTTTACTCCTATCATAGACTTGTCCAGAAGAGTGAGAGTTACTATATATTTACTTGTGAGGGACTATCGAGTTAGGCTTAAGTTCTCTTTACTTTGGAAACGAACTAGTTTGATTTTTGCATGATTTCCCACCAACGTTTGTAATAACTTAAAATCTTTGCATCTTTCGAGTTTGCTTCTTACAAAAGTAGATTCGGTAGCTTGGAGGTCTGACTCGTTCTTTGTTTTCTTGTGTTTAGAGTCTAGTTGCTTATTTAGATTTTTCGTTTGCTCGAGGACGAGCAAGGGTTCGGTTTGGGGAGTTTTGATGATTCGTTTTTAGAACACCTCATCTAGTTACTTTTACCTTGTTTTTACTAACTTTTACATTAGTTTTTCCCTTTATTTGTATATATTTTATCTTTTATTTTGTGTTTCGTTTGTTTCCACACTTCATCCAAGTTTTAGGTGTTTTCGTGAAGAAATAAAGCCAAAATAATGCATTTTCATGCATGTTATTGGAGGACACAAGCTCCAAAACTTCGACTAGTGGTTACGGAAGTTCACGTATGCTAAACGGGTCAAGGAATGGACTAGAAGCCGGATTTGGAGCTCGGAAGGATCCGGGCGATCGCCCAAGTGTCTGTACGCAGTGGCAGAGAGCCCCTGTGCCAGACAAGGAGCGAGCGATCGCCTGCCAGACTGGGCGATCGCTCGGTCCAAGTGATTGATGTTCAGTTGAACCGAGCATTTCAATGAGATCCCTAACAACCTAGTGATGTTCAATTCCAACTTCATAATGCAGTGCAGTGAAACCTGTGTTAGTTAGAAACTTCATCAAATCATAAGTAAAAACACACTAGTCAGGAAAAATCAAATTACCATAAACATCTTGAAGAAACAATCACATTACCATAAACATCTTTGGCATTCACGTCGATGTACATTTCATTCACTAGGTGACGACATATCATGTCTTCGTCCTTTTGCAGCGAAATGCATGGCAATTGCCTCATTGTAATATGTCAATGGTCTTCGTAGACCTTCTCCATTGTCAAGTTCATGTGCAAGCTCTGAAGCGAATAGAAAATGAATAAAACAAACAAAAAAATAAGCGCGAAAAGCATACAAAACAACTTTGGAAACACTTACGCTGCAGAAGTGTCAAATTCCCGTGGAAAGCAGCTTCCAAATAACTCTCAACTTTCTTTAAACCTAATATATATTCCAATTGCTTGCATAATAAGATATCGTTTAGATGAGGAATAAGTTAATATGTATACTATTAGAAAGACTTGTTGAGCCAAAATTTATCCAAGAAATCTTCTTGTTCCATCTAATATACTTAACAAATATTTTGGAAGACAGATCCCTAGAATAGTAGGCATTAATATCACAAAACGACTAACTTAACAAATCTTTTGGAAGACAGATCCCCAGAATAGTAGGCATTAATATCGACTGACTTAACAAATCTTTTGGAAGACAGATCCCAGGATAGCAAGCATTAAAATCACAAAACGACTGACTTAACAAAAGAGAAGACAGATCCCCAAGAATGGTAGGCATTAATATCACAAAACGACTGACATAAGAAATCTTTTGGAAGACAAATCGCCCAGAGTAGCATTCATCCAGTGATTCAGAATAGGACCAAAGTTCATATCTCAACATAGTAAAAAAAAATCATTGTATATGATAATGTAACGGAGCAAAACCTTTAGGTCCACGATCTACCAGGGTAGAATGTGTATTGTTTAGCTTCCGCATACTAGCAATCTCCAGGGCGTTGGTTGTTGTAAATTTGATACACTGGTAAGAAAGATCAATTAGGCTGTTTATGAGAAATCCTTTCAATTATACTCATATCAGAATAACTTATTCCTTGGACCAGCTTGTTAGAGGGATACAAGCTTCCAAGAAATCACTGACATGGAGTCGGCAAGAGCAAAAATATCCCCACAGCTACGTTACATCAATAACTATATAAGATTATTTCTAATGTTAAGGGGGCAAAATAAAAATTTATCGAAAAATCATACAACGAACCGAACATAAACATATTTATAACTGATTTTACGACAATTAACGATTATATATACGAAATAAATCTATCATTCCATGAGCCCTAAACCGAATGTTGGAATGTAATCGAATTACACACCAAATGCTAATGGACTAACGCGAGTTTTTTGAAGTTTTAATGAAATAAACACGAGAAAATGATTGAGATGTTTGTCGAATAAGAACACGTTCCAGACATACCGTATATTGAGCGGACGTTCATTAAGTTCATTGGTCGATTCGTCCGGTTTTTAATAAGTCCACAAAATTTCCCAAATGCTAAACAAGTCCACATAAATCACAGACAAACTGAAATTAACAGCTAGCAAACAACCTTCCACTTCTACTACCGGAGCAATGGCGGCGACCGCCGTAGCTCTCCATCTCCGCCCTCATGTTCACCATACTCCAAGCACTTCCCGTCCTCGCTTCACCTGCATCTCCCATTTTCCCCAATTTCGGCTTATACACGGAGCTCGAAATTCAATCCAGAAAATGCGCATTTCCGGCAGCCTGAACTATCGAGGTGGAGTAGCGATGGACGATTTATACAGCGATGATGTCGATGAGGATGATGATGACGACGATGACGAAGAGGAGGACAGGAGTTTAGACCTTTTGATTAGGTTTGTGGAGAATATTTTTAAGAAGGTTTCTAAGAAAGCTCGCCGAGCTGTTAAATCAGTTCTGCCAGTTCCGATTTCGACTCGATTGGTGAGCAGAGTTAGCTGTTTGTTTAGCTCCTAAATTGAATTAGGATCAGAGCTGCTTCTCGCGGTTTTCGAATGATGTTATGTGTTCTATGTGCTAGATGTTGATTTAGGCTGTGATTGGCAAAATGATAGCTGACTGTAGCTGATGAAATTAGGATCAGAGCTGCTTCTCGCTTGTTTACGATTTTCAAATAATGTTATGTGTTCTATGTGATAGATTTTGATTGAGCTGTGATTGGCAAAATGATAGCTGACTGTAGCTGATGAAATGAGGATCAGAGCTGCTTTTCGCTTGTTATGGTTTTCGAATAATGTTGTGTGTTCTTAGTGCTAGATTTTGATTCAGGGTGTGATTGCAAATGATATCCGACTGTATATGATGAGTGATTATGCTAATAAGGTGATGAATTGGAACTGAATCTGAGAGCTGATTTGAACAGATTTGTTTTGCAAATTAGTTGATGAGGTAGCTGATGTTCTAGTTCCAAAAGGCGACAGCAGTCACTGATGATGTATTTATAAAAGTTAAGTGATGAAGTGACACTGAACATAGCTTTACTTCGATGATAATAAGATGGTGTGTATATGTGATGCTGTGTATCCGATTAGTGATTTAATACTTGATGATGTGTTTCATGTTAATGCTATGCTCTGTAACATTAGCTTTTATTGTCTTCTTACTTTACTATAAACGAGAATTCTAATATGCTGACGGAGTTGCCAATATGTCTGTGCAAGAATTCAATGTGAGAGTATGTAGTATGGCTACTAGATGAGTTAACAGAATGTGCTTTTGCTTTTTGTGTGTTTATTACAGCTTCAGCCACCAAATACGAGGATGTGTTTAATGTTGGTGTTCCTTATGCTTTATTCCTAGTGCGTGATTCTTGTGTAGTATTTGGTTTTATAGTTGGTTTTTCATTTCCTCTTTGATATAGGTTGGTTTTGCTGTCAATGGAACCATTATTTTGACATTTTTGTGGGTTCTGAAGGCCTTCCTGCAGGTTATTCCTCTTCCACTTTCTCAGATGCTTGCAAATTTTCGATTGGAAAAGAATATCTGAATGAGTTTGATATCTTTCTAATTTCACATTTGTCAGTTTCTGGTCTTTGTAGACCTTCTGTCATGAGCTGTCTTACATTTAGATTTCGCCAGATTCAACCTTTTGTTGTTTAGAAAATTTTGAAGAGTTTTTCTCCTAGTGTTTCAGATGAAAATATGCAGAACCTTGTTTCAAGAAAGTAACCGAGCTCTTTCTTCCTCTTGCTAGAATAGGACTTTAAGGTAGTGGTGGCTAACTTGCACTTAACATTATTCTGCAATAAGAGGAATTGGTGCACTTTTTAAATCTATATTTTTTACAAGAAATTACAAATAAGTCCCACACTAATTACAGGCTACAGTTTGGTATTACAGTAGTTGACTGGCAGCCACCACATACAAATCCTGTTACTCTAAGGAAATTGGTATTTGACATTTCCATATCTAACATTGGCCTTGTATACGTCTTCTTAGTTAGGTATCTACTATTCAAATCCACGAGTTCAACTTCGTATTCTCCTCCCAGTGTAGTAGTGTTCAAAATATTTCAGAATGTTTACATTTTTGTAATTAAGGAGAATTTCAGTTTTTCACCGCTGCTGTTGTTACCTTTTTAATATTTGGCTGTGATCTGGATTCGTTCACTCCATAACAGAGTTTTCTTTTCCTGCACATGTAATCTTTGGCATGTTAGGTAATTTGCACCCTTGGAAGTGTTGTCTTCACAAGTATTTTGCTAATCCGTGGCATATGGACTGGGATTTCCTACTTGCAAGAGAGCCGCAACTACAGGATGGATGACGACGACGAGCCTCAATCATGGACTCGCACGCGGCCTGCAATGTGAATTGTGAGAGATGGGCGCGAACAAGAACTATGTCCACAAGTACACACTACTTAATATACAAAGGTGAATACGAAGTAGTCAACTGCTCTTTGCTCACTTAACTGAGGTGGCTCCCGGTCCTTCAAGTTGGTTCTCACTTCTTTCAAACTTGCAAACTCATGCAGTGACAAAGGATAAAATCACAGCTCGTCGATCCAGATGTGTTTTCTTCTCAGTTGAGGCGAAGAACAAAAGTATGTTGGGGTCACCAGTTAATACATACTATAGTTTTTATCATGGAATATAACGAATACTGGAGATTCATTGGAAATATTGGTCATGAGTCATGACAGACTTTCTTCAAGTTCTCTGTTCACATAAGTTAAGGAGAAAGAATTTGCAGGGTGGGAGTTTGTTTGTAAATTGTAGAAGTAATATCAGCTCATGTATTGCTCCAAGTCCAACCAGTTCCACACGCGAAGGTTGATCATGCAGGAGGAAAAATGTTCTGACATGTCTCGTTAATATAGTATTATACATAAAATATTAAAAAAGTAAGCTCTATTAACAATTATAGTTTTTCTTTCCATAATATATTATTTCATTCTCCTATCTCTCGTACTTTTTTCATTTTTCCATTCTTTATGATTTCGCTCTACGGCAACAAACAATAAACACTATATGACCTTTAAAAAGAGTCGTGTCATGCAAATAAGAGTCGTATTTCAAAATTTGAGTTGTAATTTTAAAATTACGACTCAAATTAGTAGTCGTATTTATTTACCTTCTTTGATTTAATTTTAAGGCCTTTTTTAGTCCATTAAATTAAATTTGTTGTAGTGAAACTATTTATTTTCGTAAAAACAGTGTCGAAAAGAAAGCGGACATGTTTAGTGGGACGGAGGGAGTAAGTAGTAAACGTAACCTCCTGATGCTTTGAAGGTTACACCACGTGTATTAAATGTTACACTGTACGACACATTAAAACATCAGGAGGTAGTACAACAACATGCAGTAGGTGGAAAAACCTAATCAGTAAATCTTATTTAATCTAATAAAATATTATATTAAATCATGTTTATTGTGTTCTCAATTTTTTAAAAAATATGAACGCAAGTGATTTCTATTTTCATGTGAAACTTAAAATTCAGGAGGGAGAGAATATGAAACCCAACTACAGTAAAAATTCAAAACCATTTGAATCTCATCGCCAAAACCACCATGGGCAGTTGGCAACCATATCCCATTAAGAAAAAACAACTGCTATAATATCACTCTTCATACTGAAACGCAAAAAGTCCACAGCCATAAAGATGAGTAACTCTTCATCACATGCAGAAACAGAAGCTTCAGTTGAAGATGAAGCTCGCAAAAAAGACCCCAAACCACCAATCACTTCCGGCATTTTTCTCTACACAAACCCTGACCCAAGAAGAAGCATATTCCAATATCCCCCGGATCATCCTTGGCTATTTCTCCATTCTATCTGTTGCGTAATGTTCTTGAAACTCGATCACCAACAATAATGATCAATCAACTCAAACCACATCAAAACAATCGATGAATGTTATAGCAACAATCACTACGACTGTTATATCAAAAATCAATAAAACAAAACTCAAACAATAACTCCAACACAATCGAAACACGGCGATTTACGTGGTTCGGTGAATGCCTACGTCCACGGGAGAAAACTAGAGATTCTTTTATTGAGTAATGCAATGACAAAGATACAACCAATCCTAACAATGTCGATTGACAGAAAATCGAGAAAACAGAGCTTAATCACAAACTAGAAGAATAAGAAGATTTCGTTATGGAATAGCAATTCTCTTGTGTTGTGTTGTGTTGTGTTGTGTTGTGTCTAATGAACATGCCAAAGGCTGTATATATAAGATTTCCTACGCCTCCTACATCACCCTGAGTTAGTAAAACAAGATTCAATCCTTTCCCAGCTCAGATAGGAAACCTGATGTTTCTCTAACTGTTGTTGTAACACTCCTTATTTCTTCAGACTTCTTCCTTCACTCTGAATTCAATCTATCTCCACAAATCTCCACCTTATATTGAATTCCTTTCTAGCTTCTCCAAAACACTCCTACGGTTGGAGTAGACCCTTCTGTACTTTCATCAACAATGAGCACAGCTGAAACTTTGAAACAGGCAATGCTTTTGTCAAGCTATCAGCCATGTTCTCTAATGTGTGAATCTTCTCCACTTTAATGCTTCATTCAGCTATCACATCTCTGATGTAGTACAGTGTCACATCAATGTGTTTTGTCCTCTCATGGTACACTTGGTGTTTAGCCAACTGCAAAACACTTTGATTATCACAATAGATTGTGACAAATCTCTGAATTATTCCTAGTTCCTCTAACAATCCCTTCAACCACAATGCTTCCGTCAAGGCTATAAACTCAGCCTCAGTAGTTGATAAAGCAACCACAGATTGTTGAGAACTTTTCCAGCTTATTGCAGTTCCATATAAGGTAAACACATATCCAATATTGGACTTCCTTGTATCCAGATTAGAAGCATAGTCAGCATCAACATAACCTACCTATGGTTGATCTGTGTGCTCTGCAACCTTGAAGTATAATCCATGATCTTGAGTTCCTCTGATAAATCTCAGTACTCCCATAACAGTTTCCCAATGAGCACAACCTGGATTGCTCATATACCTGCTAATAACACTCATGGAATAGGCCAAGTCTGGCCTGCAGCACACCATGGTATACATGATGCTCCCCACAACACTAGCATATGGAATTGATTCCATTTTCATATTCTCTGAATCAGTTGTGGGACAATGAGCACTAGATACCTTTATGCTTTGATTTAGTTGTATAGATGCATGTTTAGCCTCATGCATCTTATACTTTTGCAACACTTTGGATATGTAACTCAGTTGGGTAAGAGTTGTAACTTGTTGATCTTTGCTTCTGTATATGTCCATGCCAAGAATCCTTTTTGCACATCCCAAGTCCTTCATCTCAAACTCCTTGTTGAGACTTGTCTTCACATCTTCTATCATAGTCATGCTCTTCCCAGCAATCAAGATGTCATCCACATAAAACAACAAGTATAAGAAACCTGTATCATGTCTTCTAGTTTGATATATGCAGCTATCATAGGTGCTTCTCTTGAAACCCAAAGAAGTCACAAACTCATCAAACCTCCTATACCATTGTCTTGGAGATTGCTTTAATCCATATAAAGATTTCTTGAGCAAACATGCCTTTGTATCTGCATTACTTACAGTTACACCATCTTGCACTTTCATGTATATCCTCTCTTCAAGATTCCCATGCAAGAAAGCTGTCTTCACATCCATCTGATGTAGATAAAGACATCTTGAGTAACAATAGCCAATAGTATCCTGATTGATGTATGCTTGACTACAGGAGAAAAAATCTCTGTGTAGTCCAAGCCTTCCCTCTGTGTGAAACCCTTAGCCACAAGCCTTCCTTGTATATCACTTTCCCACCAATAGCTGCTTCATCTTTCTTCTTAAAGATCCACTTGCATCCTACCAACTTGGTATTCCTTGGTACAGTGACAATACTCCAAGTATTATTCTTGTATAGAGATTCCAATTCTTCCTTAATGGCTTCCATCCATAATAACTTCTCTTTACAAGTGACTGCTTCATGGTAGCTATTTATTTGGTTAGATAATTAACCTCTTCTGCGGCCTTTCGAGCATAAGAGACCATGTAGGACTTCCCTACTCTTCCAAAACCATACAAGTTAGGTGCTGATTCTCCTTGTTACCTTGTATTTGTTGTAGCAGATTGGATCAGATTGCACTAACGATTCTCAAGATTCCCCAATTTCATGTACAAAAGTGTCAAGTACCTGTGTATCATAAACATGCTCCACCTCAATCTTGGCGTTATCATCTTCACCTGTTGTACCGGTTGTAGTAGAAACCAATGGCTTTGTCCCTAATTCAGTCTGAGGTTTGAGAGGCATAATTCTCTCATTGAAAGTAACATCCCTACTCAGAATGCACTTCTTCTGATCAATACTCCAAAGCTTGTAGCCCTTTACCTCAGTTGGATATTCCAGAAACACACACTTCAATGCTCTTGCATCTAACTTGTCTTGTTTGGTGTGAACAAGACCCAAACATCCAAACACCTTCAAGTGATCATATCTGGAAGTATGACCAGACCATACTTCCTCAGGTGTTTTGAAATTCAGTGTAGAAGTGGGACTTCTATTTATCAAATAGCAAGTTGTATTTGCAGCTTCTCCCCAAAATCCCTTTGAGAGTCCAGAACTGATAAGCATGCATCTTATCCTCTCCAAGATTGTTCTATTGTATCTCTCTGCAACTCCATTTTGTTGAGGGGTTCCTGGTATAGTCTTGTGCCTGATTATACCCTTTTTTCTGCAAAAATCATTGAACTCTCCTGATAGATATTCCAGCCCATTGTCAGTCCTGAGATACCTTAGCTTCCTCCCAGTCTGATTCTCAATCTCAATCAGCCAATCTCTAAACTTAGAGAATGCTTCATCCTTAGATTTCAACACCATGAGCCATGCCTTCCTTGAGTAATCATCAATGATAGACATGTAATACTTCCCTCCATTCAATTAATGTCTCAGACCTAGCATGTCCCCATAAATCGGAGTGAACATAATCCAATGGTGCTTTAGTTGTGTGTTTTCCAGTTTCATAACTTGTCTTGTGAGCCTTACCAAGAATACAATTCTCACAGAAACTCAGCTTAGACACTTTATCACCACCTAGAACATCTTGCTTTGACAACTCCTTCAGTCCCTTTTCACTGACATGAGCTAACCTCTCATGCCACAGTTGTGTCTTATCATCCATTGTTGCAGTAACAGTTGCACTGACAGTTGTACAAACACTTGAAACAATAGATGCCATACCAGACACCACTTCTCCTTGCATGATATACAGACCATTAACGTGGTTTGCTTTGATAACTGGTGTATTCCTCTTCATGACTTGCATAACACCATTCTCAGACCCATACTTATATCCCATCTTATCAAGAGTTCCTAGAGATATCAAGTTCCTTTTCAAAGCAGGTATGTATTTAACATTGGTAAGAATCCTAATGACACCATCATGCATCTTCAGCCTTATGTTACTAGTTCCTTTGATACCATAAGCATAATCATCTCCCAACAATACATTACCCCTGTTTCCATGCTTGAAATCCTCAAACCACTCTTTTATAGGACATATATGGAATGAACACCCTGAATCTAGAATCCAATTTAATCAACACTTAGACTCAGTGATAGAGAGTACCTCAGCATTGTCAAATGCATCAGAGGATTCTGCAAGATCTGCAGTATTAGCTCTACCTTGCTCAGGTGCCTTTCCTGTTCTCTCCTTCTTCTTTAACAAGTAACAATCCTTCATCAGGTGACCTGGTTTCTTGCAGTAGAAACATGCCCTCTTCTCTGTGTTGCTATTCCCACCAAACTTGGACTCCTTCAGTTGTTGTTTTGGCCTACCAAGCATCTTGCTTTTTCCAGCTTGATGTTTGTTCCATGCTTGCTTGACAAACAAGCTCTCAGCTGCAGAATCAGGTTGGTTGCCCACATTCTTTTGATCCATCTTATTCCTTAATGCCTTTTCAACATCTGCAGCTGTAAGGTCATCTGGTTTGGTCATAACAATAACATCAATGAAGTATTCATAGCTTTTGGGTAGAGAGCTCAACAATATCACTACCTTGTCATTGTCTTCAACTTTTACTTCCAAAGATTCAATGTCCATGCACAGCTTGTTGAATTCATCCAGCTGATCAATGATTGATCTATCAGCTCTCATCTTGAATGAGAAGAGTTTTTGTTTCATTTGCATCTTACTTGCAGAAGACTTCACATGATAAAGGGATTCCAATTTATCCCAAACATCCTTAGCAGTCTTCTCCTTAATCACCTCTACCAAGACTTTATCTCCCAAAGACAAAATCAGCGAGCTCCTTGCATTTCCTATGATGCGCGTCTTCTCAGCCGCATCAAAATCCTTAGGAAATCCAGCATCTCTAAGCAACGCCTGCTCTAATCCTTGTTGAACCAGTAGAGCCTCCATCTTTGTCTTCCATAATGAGAAATCAATTTTATTTGTAAGCTTCTCGATGTCAAATCTTGCCATTGCCATAATTGCTCTTGAGTTGATTGTTCCTTCTTCCCACAGACGGCGCCAATTGTTGCGTAATGTTCTTGAAACTCAATCACCAACAATAATGATCAATCAACTCAAACCACATAAAAACAATCGATGAATGTTATAGCAACAATCACTACGACTGTTATATCAACAATCAATAAAACAGAACTCAAACAATAACTCCAACACAATCGAAACACGATGATTTACGTGGTTTGGCAAATGCCTACGTCCACGGGAGAAATCTAGAGATTCTTTTATTGACCAATGCAATGACAAAGATACAACCAATCCTAACAATGTCGATTGACAGATAATCGAGAAAACAGAGCTTAATCACAAACTAGAAGAATAAGAAGATTTCGTTATGGAATAGCAATTCTCTTATCTTGTCTTGTCTTGTGCCTAATGAACATGCCAAAGTCTGTATATATAAGATTTCCTACGCCTCCTACATCACCCTGAGTTAGTAAAACAAGATTCAATTCTTTCCCAGCTCAGATAGAAAACATGATGTTTCTCTAACTGTTGCTGTAACACTCCTTATTTCTTCAGACTTCTTCCTTCACTCTGAATGCAATCTATCTCCACACCCTCAACGAATCTGTTTGCCCAAGTTCTGCAGAACCTGCTAAAATTTTCGATTTTATACGAACTCCTACAGGAACCACCGGTTTAGAAATCTTAGGTTCTTGTAATGAATTGATTCTGTGCTCTTGTCGTTTGGATACAGGGATAGAATTTTTTGACAGTTTCTATCTGGTTTGCAATCCCACAACCCAGAATTTCCATATCATACCCGTACCTGAATTATTTGGTATGGATTTATATAGTACACCCTTCACAGTCATTTAAGTTCGTTTTCGTGTTTTTAATTAGCAATTTAGCAGCGTACTTGAGCTTGAATGTATCATGTTAACAATTTGTGTATATGCTCTTGGTGGTGTTAAATTGAGAGAAACTTCTTTTATATTGAGATCAATCGTGTTTTAGTGTTTATATTAAGTGAGATTGATCTCGATTTAGCACTACCTATAATTTATTTATCAAATGGTTTTTTTGCTCACACTTTGTTCTATATGATATAGGTACTGGTAAACGCATTGTTGGTGTGCATTTGGTACACGATCCATGTAAACTGACGCCTTACTTCAGAATCATATTAGTCACGAGGGAAAAGGCATTTGAAGCACCTGCTGGGGATAATATGGTTGAAATTGGGTTTCAGATCTACTGCCAAGAAAATTGTTATTGGTATAGCTGCTTTTGGTATTATGAGGTCCCTAGGAATGTATTGTTTGAGAATGGGGTGTATTGGAACGTCAACATTCACTATATTAATGAAGAATCGGGAAAGAAATCTTATTATTTTGCGGTCGCTGATGAGAGGTTGAAGACTCTGCCTCTGCTGCCTTCTCTTCCAGATGGTACTGATCAAGATGTAAACAAACCGCAAAAGTATTGTTGTATCTTTTGTATTTTCAGACCTGAGCATGATTTGTCTTTGCCATGTTTTAGTTATATTGTTCATTGCGAAAGATGTTAGATGGCTTTGTTTAGGGAGATTCTGGTAAGTTAGTTTATTTCGATGGAGGTGTTTAGCGAATTAAGCTAGATTAGTCGGAAGCTTATTTTTCGGCAGTTTAGTTGGTGTAGATCTTCAAATCAGTCAATAGCTTAGGATTATCTAACATGTTTATTTCAAACATCGAATAACCTGATATAGGTTTTAAGACTAACAGTTACATTTGATGTGTTTGTTGTACAATTGTCAATAAGTTACAATTACGACTTCATAGTTCATAGGTGGTTGTGTTTTGAATGTCGATTTGACTTGAGTCAACAGGCGCTTTGCACAATCTGGAGGTCATATGTATTTGCTGGGTTGGCGAAGGAACATGAATCCGTCATTTATCATATATGATGTGATCGAAGACATCGCCAATTGGAATCCCTTGTACCCGATTCATACCGAAGAAATCCAGTCTGCATTGAGGGAGGCAGGACATGACAATGTGACACACGGGGCAATTTCTGCCGTTCCATTAGGCATTGTAAGCACCAACAGTGATGATTTGTTTGAGATAGTCTGTAGAGTATCCAATGGTGTTGTGAGTTATGATCCTAGGAAACGGGCTGCAAAACAGCTCCTGCATTTGGAAGAAAGCAGTGGAAGAAGAATTGCTGGTGGAACAGGGTTTACTAGCTGGCTTAATTTTGTTCAGTTAAGTGAAACTCTTGTACCAGTTGATTAACCCCGAAGGAAAATAACACGGGAAGGAGAGGAAACTGGAGTAGCGCGTCTAAAATCCCCAGGAATTATGTCGTTTAATCTATGTTATGCATACACTAAACTTTTGTTTAGTTTGTGTCTTTTGGTAGTATCTGTTTAAGATACTCCTTCACTGCTTTTTTCCTCTTCCGTATTGTACTTGTGTTTACACAATTGACTGATGAGCAGATTATAAGTTTTCTTAGTATCTTATTCTTGCATATGCAATTCATGCTCAAATTCTGCCATGTAAACTCTTACGGTACATTTTAAGCAGGAAGGAGGGCATCGGTGTAGCCAAGTGTATAAGGTGTAGTTACTGGTGCACATATTATGCGTTCTTATGAAGTTTATACAAGTATTTCACATGTAGTTCAAGATGGGAAACAAAAAGCCAAAGTATATCATAGCACAACTAACCAACAATTACAAGACTTGAGAATGGCTAGAATACAATATACAAATAGAAGGAAGGGTAACTTATTGGCAGTTCGAATTAATAGAAGTGATGGCAAGAACATGCTGCAGCAAGGGAAAGGATAAATCACCACCTAAAGTTGAAATTTGGGTCATTCCTTGTGTAAGACTTGAGGGACTTTGATGTATGAATCGTCATAGGATGGGATCGAAGCTATGATAGTGTCCCTGAGAGACCAGAGTTCAGAATACTTCTCAATCTAGAAACAACAGAACAATTTGGCCAATTGTAAAAAAAATACAAGTTGTACCTGTTATCAAATATTTCAGGTACGTCTTTGCGTAAGTTGTCACCTTCAGTATCTGTATGTCAAAAAGGAAACTTATCGTCAGGATAGAATTAGATTACTTAACAATGCCACAAGCTAGAGAACCTTGAATTGCAACCTAAAAAACATGCGTAATTACACAAAGTAGCAGCCCTCAAACTTATAAGAAATAGTCCCCCAGTATAAGAATTATGCCCCAAATGCTTGTCCTCTTCTCTAGAAAGATAATAAACTCAGATATTTATTGAAGTTCAGAATTAGAGTCCAAGAACCTGCTCTTATAGCTGGTTCAACACTCTGAAGGTCAACCGCCTGAAGTTGCCCAAACCTGTTCAGAATTTACATCAAATGACAGAACACATAATTAAACAAGCATTAACGGTACAGCTCTGCAAATGTATTGTATTAACTTGCTTATAGTAGGGGAGAAAATGTAAAATGAAAGTATATTTCTTCAACAGACTTGGTTCGAAAAAAATGATGCTTACAACACGTCATAGAAATGGGCTCCTCTATCTGCTCAAAACGAAGTCCATGGCAAATGATATAAAAGTATCTTTACTAACCTGACTTGGTTCTTAAAATGATGATTACAGCATTTCATAAAAATGGGCTCCTCAATCTACTCGAAATGAAGTCTTTGGGAAATAAATAAAATGTGTATTGAAGTTTCAGGACTTCAGGTAGTGTTTATAATGAGAATAGATCAGCAGATAATTCTCTCCATACATTTTTCTTAATCCAGTATGCATACCATCACTATGGTAAACTTGGCAGCAGCTGTTACGTGATATCATATTCTCATCACATCATCAATTTTAAGGACTGATTAAAAGACAAAATAACACACGTCCAAAACGTTTGAAATTTCCGTACTGTGTGTTACTGAACCGCAGAGGGCTTCGTAACCATAAAGATCAATTATCCCAAAGATTGTCAAATGGATGACTGAGTGTCGAATTTACATGTCTTTACTTCTACTAAAACAAGAAAGTTGCAATCATATGTGTCTGCCTACCCGTCCACTTGGTTTTCTACAAGTTTCGACTTCACAAGTTAACCTCCCCAACAAAATGAACCATTACTATTCAGATAAGAAAACATATCAGGACCAAAGCAACTTCTCGATCTCGATTAAGCGCCTTCTTCAATCAAATTTATAAGCTCCACACTTCAAATTTGTTAGAATCACCACAATTCAAACTTGTTAGAATCACCCCCATTCCAACTTATTCTGTATATTTTTATCAGAATTAGCAAACACAGACTAATCAGCTACTTTTAGCTTATTCCTCTTCATTCAATCACTTACCAAAAATCCAAACCTATATCTCCCTGATTCTGCCTTCACATAATCACTCCAGAGAATTTTTATCTTTATGCAAATACGCACTAAAAGCTCGAACATACGGAGAGAATAGTTGAATCAATCAATTCATATTTACCGATAATGCATACCAGTCTACAACTTGGCGAATTTTGGGAGCAAATTCTTCAACCTGCAATGCAAATTCAAACATATAAGGTGATTGAAGATAAAGCAAAAGCGGAAAAAGGCGCGAGTTGTGAATAGTACTTGTTGAGGGGTGAGTGAAATCCGAGCAGTTTCAGCCAAACGCTCGACACTTGGGGGTTCAAGACATGACTTGACCGCAAAGAATCTCTTGTTGCGTGAGCTTACACGCGCCGCCGGTGGCGTTGCTCGGAGAACCAGCTGAATGGCTTTGCTTCCCATTGTAGGAGTGAATTCACAATCTCATCACCACTCTCCAGTAATCTATTGGGCTACCTATATTGGGTTTCAATTAGTTTGGGCCTAACCAGAACCACCATAGACAACTTTTCTCGAATTGGACTACGACTCATTAGTGCTAGCATAATTAAGGTGATTGAACACTGATATGCTGTTGGAAGATCATAAGGTGACTGAGGTAGCTGCGATTTGAGACTGATAAGGTGACTAGATATTGATAAGTTAACTGAAATTTGAGACTGATAAGGTAACTGATTTGAATCAATGTATTTGGTAAATTTGTCAACCTGGCTGATAAGTTAGTTGATGCTTAATTTCAAGAAGAAAAAAAAACTTGTGGCTCATTTTTTAATAAGGTATATGAAGTACCTTATTGTTTAAGTTATCTTAGAAGTTGATTGAAAAAAATAAGGTGGGTATTTACCAAACAACCTTATTTTAGTCAAATCACCTTATTATGGTCAAGTAAGGTGAAATTGACTTATAAGAGACCTTATAAGCCAAACATACACTGAGGCCGAGTAGATTTGGAGTAAGCGGATTGGATGTGACTCAGATTGTTACCTGCGTGTACTCGGAAGTTACAATTTTATTCGGATATTGAAGGGATTCATATCGGAATATATAAATAAAGTACTTAGGTGGCCAACTTCTACATGCATTTGGTTAATTGTCCTGAAGGGATAACAAACACAATTTCATAGTAATTGATGATTACATTCTTAGCATTCTTTCTCCGGGTAGAAAGTTATACTATCTTCGACATCTATTAAATTACTTAGAGAGAAAGATATGCTTTACTCCTCATTACATCTTACAAAACAAGGATTTTTATTCTAATATGTCGATGGTTGTTCGTGAAAAGCAAGGATTACTTAGGGAGAGAGAGATATGCTTTACGAGCACGATCATGAAAAGTTCGATGATCACGAGCTGGCTTAAAATTCTGACGATCACTGATCCATTAAGACAAAGCTCGGCTCGTTAACCGTCCTAATATGTCCTTATATTATATGGAGTAATTACTATGCAACACTATAGATCACGGGTGAACGCAGAAAAATTATCCAGGGGTAGCGAAAGTTAAATGGAAAAAATTATCAATTCTTCTGCCCAATACCATATATCAAACTCGGAATATTTGCAAGCAAAACTATTTAACAGAGTATTTGAGTTGAAGGTAATACATTTGAACTGAAAAATTCCAAGCAAATATGGTCGAATATTAATCTTTTTACTACAATTTTCCATGGAACGCAACTTTTGGCCTTCCAGAGATTTTCCAGATTGTTCCACTTAAATGTGAAGATGTAACCTCCCCACTAACATGCTGCATTACTCTGAGCTTAAATGTTGCAGCATCAATTTGGCTACTAATGGTGATCAGAGCTGTTACGTTTCTACAGCTATATATACCACTCCCTCACTTGACAAACAAGCACCAGAAATTCTTCTTCCCCCCTACTCTTCTCAGTTTCTTTCTGCACTTTAGATATTCGAGTGTTCTTCACCACAAAAGTTCGACAGAGCTTCTGCTGCTGAGCTTCCAGTGGTTGCTGAGATTGGACGTTGTACCTTGGGAGCTAATTGTCCGAGGAAGGCCTGAAGCTAACTAGAGGCGGACAAATTTAGCTTAAGGGGAAGTGGTCTCACTACTGACTCGTCCGGGATTAAATCCGAACCTGTGTTTTTATTTTTATTTGTGTAATCAAGTTTCAGTAAGTGTTGATGCTTTTTATTCGCATCATTGTCATATATATTTCATATCGACTGTTGCAATTTAAACTTATAATCTAACCAATGAAACATTGGAATTATAGCTTAGAGAATAATATAATGTAATAAACAATTAAATTTTGTGACAAGTATGGGGCTTTAGTATATACGTACGACTCCTCCTGTCCCCCAACTTAAAGAGGGTCTTTAGTGGAAAAAAAACACAAATCATATAGAGACACTTTTTCAGCAAAACTCACATAATTACCACTCACTATCCCATTACCAATTTGATCTACACAGTACACCGCCTCATTTATTAGAAGTTCAAGAATTCTTCAGGAATGTTCCAATTACCACTCACTCTCCCCAATTTATCCTCTCTCTATGATATAGAACAAAAATGATGCAAAAATCAGAGTTTAGGGTTCTTACCGAGTGAAAAAAAGAGGAGTTGGGTGAGATCGGAGTTGAAGATGCCAACCGTGAAAGAGATTGATGGAGATCTGTTGCAACTTTTTATCCTTTGTTAGTAGTTTTTGAATTTATTAACCCTGCTATAGATATACGTACTTATGCGTTTTTATTCATGAAAGTTGACGTGTACAAATCGTCCAATAATTTGTAACAAAAAATGATGATCTTTGGTAGAATTTCACGGCTCCAGATCCTCTCACCGTTTTTCCTCCAACATCACCTCCTCCATCCGTTGGATCACTAACACGTGGATCTTCACCAAATCACTAAACAACTTATACATACGTATTTTTCTATGAACTTTGGAAACTTAAACTATTGCCTAACTTCTGTTCAATTGCTGAAAATCATTCCATATATATCTCAATTGAAGGTTTTTGTCCTGTTATCTTTCACCTAGTATCACTGTATCAGCAAAATAATCATCATCTGCTTCATGAAATCAACTCTTGAGTCTTAACATAAGCCAAAACGAAACAAAATAGACAACTACAAATAACAAACTACATGAGATCGGCACCTACTATTTCATCAAAAAAGCTTTGGGGTATTTCATCAAACGTGTGGTGGAGTGAAAATGTTGTGGAATGAAAGAACTTATTTTACCGTAATAATCAAAAGGAGCAAATCTCAACAAATTTGAGTAACAAATTCTTAGAATTTCTTCTGAAATTTTCCAATCCAGAATCGAAATTATGGCTGCATCGTTTGTATCATTAATCAGTCGGCACTGCAAGATTGGGAAAGAGGAAAGAGTTGAGATATGGAGTAAGAGTTAATTAGAAAATAGATCGAGTTTCCAAAGTTAATTGAGAATGACAGAATATAATTTTTCAGTCTTTTTGTTGATCATCCACGTGTCAGTAATCTAACGGGTGGAGTAGGTGATGTTGGAGGAAAAGGGTGAGAGGATCTGGAGCCGAATTTCACATCCACCATATGGCATGGCGGCAGTTGTTACTCTTAAAAAAATCAAAAAACTCAATCATGATTAGCTACTTATTAGCCTTCTAATTTGTCCAACTCCAACTATGCAGCTAATGAGCATACCATTATTACCTGGCATTGTCCCACCCAACAACTTAACCGTGGTTAAGATCAGATCCGCCGTCCGCTTCACTTCAAAACACCTAACCATGGTTAAATATCAAATGTTTTTCATCCTTGTATAAATCTCCATCACTCAGCTCCATATTTCTCTGCATCAAATTTTCGAATAGGCGTCTTGATAAACGCCGATTTGAAAAGTTACCCTTCTTTCTACCTCTGCAATCTCAACCTCATTTCGTGTTTTTTTCCGATCGAAAATGAGAGAGTGTATCTCCGTTCACATTGGTCAGGCCGGTATCCAGGTCGGAAATGCCTGCTGGGAACTTTACTGCCTCGAGCATGGCATTCAGGTAGCATTTCTGTTTCATTTATCCACAGATCTAATCGAGCTATGTATGGTTGAGTTTTTGTGAATTGAGGTTTTGTTGTTTGAGATTTTGGTATAGGTGATAGATCTGTGAATTTTGAATGTTGGAATCATGGTTTGTTGCACGATTTAGCTGGATATTGTTGTGCTTATGCATTAGTTTTGTTTGAATGTTTCGATTATGCGGTTGATCTGATTAATCGACGTCGAAATGTGTGAGAAACTAGATAATAAGTTGAGAAATGGTGTGATCAGATGCTTTTAGTTAGCTGCCGTCTTGATTAATTTGACATGGAAATGTGAATGGTTTGCTAAATGGTATGATTGTTCAGCTCGATTGTGTAATTTAACTAATTATATATGAACGTTGGAATTTATGTGAATTGAGGTTTTGTTGTTTGAGATTTTGGCATATGTGATAGATCTTTGAATTTTGGACGTTGGAATCATGGTCTGTTCTACGATTTTGCTGGGTATTGTTTTGCTTATGCAGTAGTTTTGTTTGAATGTTTCGCTTATGTGGTTGATCTGATTATTTGAGGTAGAAATGTGTGAGAAACTAGATGATATATGTTGAGAAATGATGTGATCACTTTTTGGATGCTTCATTTAGCTGCCATTTTGATTAATCTGTTATGGGAATGTGAATAGTTTGCTAAACGGTATGATTGTTCAGATCGGGTATGTAATTTATATGGATACATTGGAGAAGTACTTTTTGAGCTCACCTGGATAGTGCAAGGTTGATTTGAATAAGCAACTCCGATAAATTAAATTTAAATTTGCAGTAGTTCTGTTGATTAGTTAAGCTCATGCTTTCTCATGAAAGAGATTCTAGAGTGTAATGTGTTAATCGAAGCAACATACGAAGTACTAAAATGACAGGAGACATAATATGATTTTTTGGTTGGTGTAAGTTCACAATTCTGATGCTGCTCTATTCCAGACATGAAAACGATATGAAATTCTGTACACTCATTTTTAGATCTGGTGAACTTTGGAGATCTGACATTTTACTTCACTGTCTCCAGCCTGATGGCCAGATGCCAAGTGATAAGACTGTTGGAGGAGGCGATGATGCCTTCAACACTTTCTTCAGTGAAACCGGTGCTGGAAAGCATGTACCACGTGCTATCTTTGTGGATCTTGAACCGACTGTGATTGATGAAGTCAGGACAGGAACTTACCGCCAGCTTTTCCACCCTGAGCAGCTCATCAGTGGAAAGGAAGATGCTGCAAACAACTTTGCCCGTGGCCACTACACAAGTAATAATTTGTCATTGGATTTTATCTATATCATAGTGTGATCTGGTTTTGTTGTAACAATATTGATTCGTTTATCTCGTTTGTGCAGTTGGCAAAGAGATCGTTGACCTCTGCCTTGACCGTATCCGAAAGCTTGCTGACAATTGCACTGGACTCCAAGGTTTTCTGGTCTTCAATGCAGTGGGTGGAGGAACTGGTTCTGGTTTGGGCTCCCTCCTACTTGAGCGTTTGTCTGTTGACTATGGGAAGAAGTCCAAGCTTGGCTTCACTGTCTATCCTTCCCCACAAGTCTCAACATCTGTCGTCGAACCTTACAATAGTGTTCTTTCCACCCACTCCCTGCTTGAGCACACAGATGTTGCCATACTTCTTGACAATGAGGCCATATATGACATCTGCAGGAGGTCACTTGACATTGAAAGGCCCACCTACACCAACCTGAATCGCCTCGTCTCTCAGGTATCACTTGTTCACAATAACAACTCCCTTATAACAATGCAATTATATTTCTGAAAAGAATCATGTTTCTCAAACATTACTCTCTGAAGGTGCATGTGGTAGGACCTTACTCCTTTATCATCAATTCGTGAATCGTTGTAATATCTTTCTTCTCACTACTCTTCTGCATTTCAGGTGATCTCATCCTTGACTACATCCTTGAGGTTTGATGGTGCTCTCAATGTGGATGTCACTGAATTTCAAACCAACCTGGTACCCTACCCCAGAATCCACTTTATGCTTTCCTCCTACGCACCCGTCATTTCAGCTGAGAAAGCATTCCATGAGCAGCTGTCCGTTGCTGAGATCACCAACACTGCATTTGAGCCTTCGTCCATGATGGCCAAGTGTGACCCTCGTCACGGCAAGTACATGGCTTGCTGTTTGATGTACCGTGGTGACGTTGTGCCTAAAGACGTCAATGCTGCTGTGTCCACGATTAAGACCAAACGTACGATTCAGTTCGTCGACTGGTGCCCCACTGGCTTCAAATGTGGTATTAACTACCAGCCACCCACTGTTGTCCCTGGTGGCGACCTTGCTAAGGTGCAGAGAGCAGTTTGCATGATTTCCAACTCAACTAGCGTTGCTGAGGTATTTTCTCGCATTGACCATAAGTTTGATCTTATGTATGCAAAACGTGCTTTTGTTCATTGGTACGTGGGTGAGGGAATGGAGGAAGGTGAATTCTCAGAGGCTCGTGAGGATCTTGCTGCTCTAGAGAAGGATTACGAGGAGGTTGGGGCTGAAGCAACTGAAGATGATGGTGAAGATGGTGAAGATGACTATTGAGGTGTTGAGATAATCTGTGCCGGATGCTATCTTGTTGATCTCTATGTTTAATGCTGGGTTATGAGTTATGACCTTCTTGTTTGGTAGTACTATAAATGTAACTCTTGCTCAGTTTTCATCCTCTTTTCGTGTTGTTCGTCCATGAGTAAAGTACTATTTCAATCACCTGATACATTTGTTCGACATTTTATTAAGCTAGTTGGGGAAATTATGATGTTGGTTTTATATTGATTTCACCCACCATCTGCCAGTCATACGAGCAAGAGAATTTCTTGAACAAACCATAAATCATATAAGAACAATAACAAGACCAGAAATTTTTGATTGATGGAGGTGCGATTGGCACACCATTTTCAGTTTTGAAGGCAGTAAAATATCCTATTCACATGACCACATTACCGATGCTATACATTACGCCTGGGCCTTTAAGTTCTTAAGAGGAGCTGCTTTATAATATCCTCTGTTCTACATCCACCAAGGGGTTTTGACATACTGAGGATCAGATATGCTGGACGATCCCTTCCAGCTTCCGAGACAGACGTATTCCTGATCCGAAGAACTGCATGGGCTGGTCCTCATTTGATAAGAGGTGCTGTTTTATATATCTTATCGCCTTCAAGCAGTGCATAAGGGTCAACATACTGTGGATAATTTATCGGAGTATTACTTCCATCATGAACAAATTGAGGTCCAAAGTACTGCAGAGGTGGTCGGACGAAATATAGTCAGTAGCTTTGAAGGCAAACAAAATGCAGCATCAAAGATAGGCATGTTTAACTTCAACCTGATATATTCATCTTTGAACGCATTCATGGTGCATACATTTTCATCTTTGTACACATTCATGGTAGTATATACAATGAGCTCTAGTTATTTAAAAATGCCCGTGGCATACATCTAAAAGGTAATGAAAATGTTGAAGAAAAGAATGTCATTCATATGTAATTCATGTAAAGGACGTTCAAAGTATGAAATTACCAGGTACACAGCAGTGAAAGATGCAACGGTGACAAGAATCAATGGCCAGAATGCCAGGAAAAACGTTCCTCCCAGTGTAATTAAGAGTTTAGCCCGTGGAATTAAACCCTGAAACAAATGAAAAAGTCTTAATAATCGGAAACATGGCAGAACGAAACACGCACTCTACTCGTGAAATGGTCATCTCATGGATAATAATCCGTAAGTTACATATCAGTTCATCAGGTAATGGGTTACACTATCAAATCAATAATCATATTGGACTTTGTAAATTATACTCTAAATCTATCTATAACAAAAGTTGCAATGGCGCTTATTGTAGTACTGTGCACACACAGGAGAGCCTAAAAATGGATTATCATACTACGAGAACACAATGGCAGACCCACAACAATGCCCAAGGAAGGGGAAGAAGAAAGAAGGGAGATGAACTGACGGAGAAAGAAAGAAAGAAAGAGAGAAAGAAAGAAAGAAAGAAAGAAAGAAAGAAAGAAAGAAACAGAGTTTAAAAGAAAAGGGCTGAAACATATTTATAGACAAATCCAAGATGAACTTCAGATTCAGGTAGTATGGTTAATTGCAGCAGAACCATTGAGCTCACTGAGATAACTATCGCACTGAAAAGGAATCCCTTACCTCTAAGCCCTCGCTATTTAAAGCCATAGACTTTTCCCTTTGATTACTTAGATCCATTTCAGCATCAGTTCTGACACCATTTGTTCTTGAGTAAGTCCAACCCCCATCTTCTTCCCTGAACTTTACCTCCTCGGTTCTTTCACCGCTTTTTTTCTTTTCCTCGAGCAAAGAAGCAGGTGACATACCTCGTCTCCTTAATTCTTTCATGAATAAAGATTCTGGAGGCTCCTCACCTGATATTACAAGGTCATAAAAACTGTTACACGTCTACTGGGTGCAAAACAAGCAGTTTGGAAAAGGTACAGCAAATACGGAAAGATCTGGCAGTTTCCTATGTGCAAAGAGATCGTGCAACCAGGTGGCTCTACATGCAAGAAAAACTTGTGGCGAGACGCACACGGGTACACATGGACTCACAGAGATGCACAACGGAAGGGAGAGGAGCCTCATAGCCAAAATAAGCATAATCAGGACAAATTCCCCAGATGCACTGCAAACCATATAAGTATAATTTTGAGATATAAAACCATGCTTATATACTTCCATTTCCCTTGACTCTTTGATAATACGTGATACTTGATTAGACTTGGTATCTGCTTGCAAACTAAAACAAAATGGCATTTCTTCTATCCTCTATCAAAACATATGCTATAATCTCCACATGTAACAGAACTCTAAAATTCCCAGGATACTAAAACAGACATGCTTATAAGATATTTTCAGTTTCACATCACCGTTGAGCCCAATCGGGCAGCTCTCCAACTGTATTTCCCCATTCATAACACACGAGCTTTAACTCACTTAAGGAACTCAAACACTTCCTTATTGAGCCCAAAACTTTAAAGTAGACTTGCTATGCTTCCCAAATTAACTCGAATCGACACACTACAGAATAGTAACCTACTAATTGCCAAATTGGCAAACTTTAGCACATGCACATCAGTCATCACTAAAAGACCAAACCGATCTACAAATTCCTCAACTGACTGAACTACAGCAATTCCTACATATACCATAAAACTGAAGCATAAACTAAAAAAGCTCAGATGAAAAATGAATTAAGACTGTTTAACATATGATTTTAACAATCGGACTTCAACACATGAATAGTAACCCGATATTCATTGTACAACTCAACTTTAACAATAGAACAGTCTAGAAGAGAATAGTAATACATCAGTCACCTTTGCTTGGATTATCACGATCATCAAGTTTACAAGAAACTCTAAGCCTCCTACGATCAAGAGCAGCTAGCCTAACACCCCCTTTACTCGAACTACTTTCGAATTTCAAATGATAATTCGATGGGCTCGATTTTAGCAGCTGGATGCACGCCATTAAAGCAGTTGCAGCAATCAGAATGATCTAGATTTACTTTTGTTTATGACAGATTGGGCAATTTTAGGGATTGATTGGAGTCAAATTAGGGGTGGAAATGTTGGGCAAGCAACAGTTGTGTGTTTCTTTCTCTTTCTTTCTACAGAAAAAAGATGTGGAGCAAGTTACTCGAGATGGCGCGCATTTTAGAACTGGCGTGTTTGGTTCGCTATCTTGCACGAGATCATTGAGCGCAGTATAGAAATAGCGTGTTTGTTTGGCTATCTTGCGCGGAATCTTTCGGCGGCACCTTGTGGATGGAAGTCTCCCATGTCACTGCTTCTTTGGGCAGATGACGTCGATTAATTTATTTTTTTAATTAGGTAGTGTCGGATAATTTCTTCCAATGATTGAGTTATCGTGCTAAACCGTTTTCTACTCCCGGATAACTTCATATAAACTTCATACATCACTACAAAATGAAGTTATCACACATCCAACAAATAATAATAAACACGCTTAACTTTACTCACAAATTACACATTTTACCACTTTAAAACATTAACTTCATTGGCTTCATTCGATTCGATTGATTCGTCTTGATTCAATTTTTAAGTTCATTAAATTCATATTATTATTATTATTATTATTATTATTATTATTATTATTATTTTATCATTTATTTACACAAAATCTTTATGCGAGGAAAATAAGAAAATTTATCCAATTGAGATATTTTCAACATTTTTCTTTCTTTCTTTTAACACGACTTTTAGTAAATGAAATAAAAAGTATAATTCTGATTAATTCTCTTTCTACCGTAAAAGTTGAGTTAAGATAAGAAACTACGAGCACGAAGTCATTCAAACCTGGTTCACATACTTTTTACATCTCTAACAAAAATCGGCGTATTCTTTTATTGGAAGATATTAGACAATAGAAGTAACTCGAAGCATCGTTGAGTTTTTCAAACTTAATAAATAAAAAACAAGTTATACCAAACTAAAGTCAAACCAAACTCTACAAGTCTTTCAAATGACTCCCAAAACTCCAAAACAAGTTAAACAAACTAAAATCGAACCAAAACGACATTATCACAAATATTGAGAAATGGCATTTATTCCTCCGTATTAGTTTCCATGTTATCTTCATCGGACGCTATATTACACTAACAATCGATTTTTCTAAGGAGAATTTTTTTCTCGAACTTAAATAGTAAATTACTTGCAAATTACGCACAAAAAAGTATAAAGCAAAGTTATGTTAGTCAAATATACTTAATTTATTTTTATAATATAATTTTATTATATTCTTTTGTCGTGTAATTTGCGAGTAATTCTGATCAACGTCCGAAAAAATCTCCTTAATTTATTAATGGGAATGGATGTAGTATTCATTATTATTAAAAAATGGGACAAATGTAATTTCTTGATTCGTTTGATTTGATTCGTTTGATTTATTTCGTTTGATTTGATTCGATTCATTCAATTCCATTCGATTCGATTCAAGATAAATTTCAGTTGAAAAGAACAGAGCCTAAAGGTACATTTTTCTCATTTTTTTTTTATATCTTATCATTACTTATTTTCACGTAAAACTACGCATCAATTCTAATAGATGAAGTTCTGGGACTAATGGAGTATTTTAATACCCACTAAACAATTTTATCATTGTTTCTTTATATTTTTCTAAAAAATATCAATAGAGACAGCAACTTTTGTAAGAGACGGTATCTAAAAATATTAGATCAAACATCGCTTATTTAGTTATAGACATCGCATATTTAACTACAAACATTGTAAGGTTAGAAATACAGGTTATATTGATCCGGTCTTGCAAAGATACGGTATTTCGAGTAAGTTTGTACGTAAAAAAATGGGTATAGCTTAATCGGAGAGCTTCATGAACAGGGGCGGACCTGGGGGGAGGGCGTTCGCCCCCTGAAATTTGGAAAAAAAAAGTTTTATAGGTAATATTTTCGAAAATTTTGAATTTCGCCTCCCTTGACTCTCGGAAAAACCTCATATATGTAATTTTGCCTCCCTTGAAATCCTAGGTCTGCCCCTGTTCCTGAAGAAAAGACTTCAAAGGTTCCAACTTCCGAATAGGTTGTTTGGAGATTTTTTTGTATAATGCGATTTTATTGATTTAGTGGTTTTAAATATTATACACAAGACAAAGTCTACTACCAAATAATGAAACCTACAAAGTTAAATGGGTGAAATAAATTGGAGAATGGAGTACAATTTTAGGACACACATCCATTTTTTTTTAAAGAGACTGAAGATGCCTTGCGAAATTAGTCTAACTATTACATACATCGTCTCCCGGAATAAAACGAACACGGGTACGAGCATCCTTAAAATTAAATCACAAAGCCAACTAGGACAAACATTTAAATTCTACGTAGTGTTGGAGCTGGACTACATAGAATAATGACTAATAATCAATTGAAAGATGATATCTAGGTTTTCACTTCTCCAAGTCCCAAATAAACACTGGCTGCAGAAGAAAAAGTTGCAATGAAAACACCTCAAATAGCTTAAAATCCACAACAGCTCCAAAATTAACTTTTCAAAACGATTGCCTCTGGGTTCCTTAGAACACCATAACTCGGAAAATTGTCAACAGAGAAAAAAACATTCCCACCAACAGCATAAGCACAACCATTACTGATGATCTGCAAAATCAGCGCGAGAAGAGAGCAGATAATACAGAAAAGAAACAGAAAGCCAGTCATATAAGAAAGATATTTCCTTCGGCATTCTCAAAACTTAAAATATACTGCTAAATACTATCAAATCACAATTCAATACGAAATACAAACCTTCAAAAATCAACTCGAGTTAGAATTTTGAGTTGAGTGCCAAACACTCGGAATATAACCATAAGTCCTAACTACAAGCTTTTATCAAAAAATAAAAGGCAGGAGTTCAATCGTACTATCATAGTCTACCAGGAGACCATTAAGCTGAACACAGCAACTCAAGACATTTTTTTGGTCTGAATACTTTAAGATGGCTTTCCTATTTGTCACTGCTGATTGTTATAGTTTGATTAAATACAGGATACTGAAATGTACCATCCACTTGCATTGAGATACTTCCTCTTGGGGACCCATTACCGTTCACCTGTTAACTATACAACATTGCAGCTAGTGACAAATATTTGTTTGTCTCTTATGGACTAGGCCATGACTATGTTACGCCAATTAATGAACAAATAGCTGATTTTTATTATTAGCTGAACCTTGGATTTTATGAATTTTTTCATAAAATCCACATCAATTAACCTTGTTGGGGAGGGGGTTGTGATATAGTAAAATATGTTTTTGGAATCTTGAAGGAAACTAGTGAAGTTCTAGTCAAAAGGATTGTTATATCTAATGCCTATAAATTGGTAGTAACAACAGTTTCTCTCTTGTTTCTATTTTGACGTCAACAGACTTTACAAGATTGTGAAGATGCTTTGTTATCACAAGACGAAATTCCGGTGACTGGCGAAGCAGCTGGTCTTATAAAACACGAAGCTGAGGATCGCTTAAAGAAGGCCAAAGACTGCAAATCTAAGTTGCATGATGATTTGGAAACAAAATTGGCAGATGATCTGCGTACTCCAACTATATTAACCACTCTTCACAAAGCATTCAAATGTGTGAACTTATCTATAAGCTCTCTCAAGGCATGACTTCTTTTCTTCATTTTACCTTGTTACTCATTCTGAAAGATTTATTTGATTTTCTTTTCTGCAGAAGAAGCCAGAAAATCAACTGCAGTTATCTATTACAGAGTCTCTTGCTGACTGACATACAGAAAGAGATTAGAAATGTCTTGGATGTTCTTGGATTGCTCTCGAATTTGAGTTACATTGAGGTACCGCTTCAGTGAAGACCATGACTCTCCTTTATGGATCATAAGTATAAACATCTCTCAGTTTATTAGTAATCTAATGTGCATATTTCCCACTGACAATATTTTTCTTCGTAATAAGCTAAAATATTACTGTTCTTCCTAAAGAAACATATTTTGTCTGGGTATGTTAGAGGTACCATTCACAATCGACACAGCCACAGTATGGATGATTCTGATATTGTTTTTTATGTGGAACTTCTGTAACAGGTTTTGCAGCAACTCAAAGATAAAGCTTAGAAGAGAGCAGACTTAACTGAAGATGAAGTGCTAAACTTGATCAATGAAAGAATGCTAGCACGAGAAAACAAGGAGTTCTTGAAGAGTGACCAGATCAGAAGTGAACTTGCTGCTAAGAGAATTGCTTTAATGGATGTAGGGACTGGCATGGCCTGGAGGCCTTGCCAGCCTGTTCGATAAAGGAATAATAATGTTTGCAGTCATGGAGGTTCAGAGCCACTAATCAATCCAAGTTATTAGTAATATTTACAGGAGTTGTTCTCACCGTCCAATGAATCTTGTCTCCGTGTTATCCTGACCGATATGGTGTTAGATCCTTGTTGAGACTTGATGAGGTTGAAAGTTACTAGGAATAGACATCTATCTCTCTGTTATTCTGAAATTTTGGTTCTTAGCCAAAGACTGGAGAGTATGGAGGCTCTATCAGTATATAACTTTGGTGAAGCTTTTTTGGTAGAAACATATAATATAAGTTACCAAATTTTAATTTTATCTAAGGTATTTTTTACCTCACGAATGGTGCGGAAATTTCCAAGTGATTTAGACATTTTTTGACCATTTAAAGTAACATAACCATTGTGCAACCAGTAATTTATTTTGCTCTCTGGGCAAGCAGCACAACTCTGAGCAAGCTCATTCTCGTGGTGGGGAAAAATCAAATCCATCCCACCACCATGAATATCAAAAGTATGTGTCAAGTACTGAGAACTCATTGTGCTGCACTCAATATGCCATCCTGGTCTCCCAGGACCCCAGGGACTGTCCCATTGTGGCTCACCGGGCCTTGCAGCCTGACAAGAAACAGTCGAATTCAACTTTCTTACCTTCCACAGGGAAAAATCAGCAGGGTTCCGCTTTCTCTTATCAACAGCAACTCGTTCCCCTGCTCTACTTCCAGAGGAACTCCAAACGTAAAATTCCAAATCATAATCAAACGCAAAACTCAGCAATTTCTAACAGTTTAAATCAACAAAAACAGAAATCAAAATTGAGGCAAACAAAAAAAAAGAAAAGAAGTATACCAATAGAGAACATCGAAAGCAACATAAACACGGGTGTAAACTCTCAGAAATCGAGAGAGTAATTTGTATTGAAAATGAGAAGGAAGCAAAAGTGAGTTATAGGAGTAGATTGTTCTGTTTATATAGAAAAGGAGACTATCTTATCCTAACTGCTAGGTACAAATATTGAAGATGAATGTACAACTGTAATTCTCTCAACTAACTTGTACAACTAATAAAGTTGTAGGTACAAGTGAAATCAAACTCTTCCATTCTTCATTCCTTCTGTTGTATATCTTGTTTCTTCTGTGATTGCTGTGTAGATATATCATAACATCCCCTCAAGATGGGAGTGGATATTCAAAACACCCAGCTTGGAATGAAAATGTTGAAACAAAGGTCGTGGAAGTGGTTTTGTTAATATGTCAGCAATCTGATCCATATTTGTAATGTGAAGCAACTGTATATTGCCGGAAGAGATGTGATCTCTAATCACATGGCTGTCAATTTCGATATGTTTGGTCCTCTGGTGTTGTACAGGATTGTGTGCCAAGTGATATGCTGAGAGACTATCTGTGTAGAGAAGAGCTGGTTTCGAATGTAGAATATGGAAATCTGTCAAAAGATATCTTAACCATTGAAGTTCACAGGTTGCTAAAGCCACAACTCTGTATTCTGCCTCTGCACTTGAACAACTAACAGTAGTTTGTTTCTTTGAACGCCAAGAGATGAGAGAATCTCCAAGAAAGACAGCATAGCCTGAAATGTTGCGGCGTGTATCAGGGCAAGCCGCCCAATCACTGTCAGAAAAACATTTGAGGTGCAAATCATTGTTCTTGGGATAGAATAATCCTTGGCCTGGTGATTGCTTGATATAACGCAAGACATGATGTGCTGCTTCCATGTGTGTCTTAGTTGGACAGCTCATGAACTGGCTCAAGGTCTGCAATGCAAAAGAAAGATCAGGACGGGTAATAGTAAGATAAATCATTCGACCAATGAGCCTTCTATATGGTTGAGGATCTGCTAAGAGATTAAGATCACTCTTAACAAGTCTGGATTTGGCATCCATTGAAATGACTTCTGGTTTTGCAGCTAAGTAGCCAGCTTCCTTGAGTAAATCAAGTGCATACTTCCTCTGGCATAATGAAATTCCTTCAGCTGTGCGAGAAATTTCAATGCCAAGCATGTACTTTAACTCTCCAAGATCCTTTATAGTGAACTTGTCATGTAAATGTTGTTTAACTAATTGAATCTCATGTAAATTGTTCCATGCAAGTATAATATCATCTACATACACAAGTAACACTGTAAAAGTATGTGAAGTAGATTTGATAAAAAGAGAAACATCAGAAGAAGAATTTACATAACCAAGATCAATCAAGGAAGCTTGTAATTTAAAATACCACTGTCTACTTGCTTGTTTAAGTCCATAGAGACTTTTAACAAGTTTGCAGACCTTGTTACCAGCTTTAGTATAACCCAAAGGTGGTGTCATATATACTTCTTCATGAAGATCACCATGGAGGAAGGATGTGTTAACATCTAACTGGTGAAGAAACCAGTCTTTAGTAGCAGCAATTGCAAGAATGCACCTGACAGTTTTTAGCTTGACAACAGGTGAAAAGGTATCAAAATAATCAATACAATTTTCTTGTGTATACCCTTTTGCTACTAACCTAGCCTTGTACCTCTCAATTGAGCCATCTGCCTTGAATTTGACCTTGTAAACCCATTTTGAACCTATGCAATGTTTATCAGCTGGTAAATCAACCAACTGCCATGTCTGTGTTACTTCCAATGCATCCAACTCCAATTGCATTGCCTTGACCCACTCAGCAGACTGAGATGCTTGTTTATAAGTCTTTGGTTCATCAATAACAATTATAGCAGCTGTAAAACATTTACATGCAAAAGATAACCTACTAGTTGACAAATAATCAGATATAGGATATTTAACTTTAGAAATAGCAGCTGCAGCATTTGTTCTTTTATGATCAACAAAAGGAGGTAAAGAATAATCATATATAGATAAATGAGAAGAGATATTCTTAACCCTTGAAGATCTTCTGCAACTAGTAGAATCATCAACAACTGTTGTTTTAAGTGAACTGAGAGATGGAATAGTAGGGGCTGCATCTCTTGTTTCTGTAATGACCGGATTAGATTGAATATTTTCAATCTCTTCTGTTTCTGCATTATCCATGCAAGACTCAAGAGACACATTAGATGGAGAAGAAGAAAAAACATGCATATCATGAGTATTAGAAGTCTGAATATCATCATTAACATCAGTATAAACATGTGTGGCAGGCATTACAGGTACTATAGGCACTGTATGAACAGGTTTAGAAGATACCGGGTAAGGAAACACTTGTTCTTCAAACTGAACATTTCTAGAAATAAAAACTTGTTTTGTATCAAGATTTAACAATTTATAACCCTTGTATCCAATAGGATAACCAAGAAACACACATTTGACAAATCTCTTGTCAAATTTAGACCTATGCACCTGTAGAGTAGAAGCATAACAAAGAGAACCAAACACTCTAAGATTAGAATAGTCAGGTTTAGTGTTTGTTAATACCTCATAAGGACTCTTACCCTGTAAAACATCAGTAGGCAATCTATTGATGAGATAACAGGCAGTAAGTACACAGTCAGACCAAAACTGCAAAGGAATATGAGATTGAAAGAGAAGAGCCCTTGCTACCTGTAGCAAATGTTGATGTTTTCTTTCTACTCAACCATTTTTTTGAGGTGTCTCAACACAAGACCTTTGATGAATAATGCCATTAGTAGAATAGAAAGAAACAATATTGAATTCAGGACCATTGTCAGACCTCACACACTTTATTTTGCTGTTAAACTGTGTTAAAATCATATTATAGAAATGTTGCATATGATTTTTAACTTCTGATTTTTGAATCATTAAGTAAAGCCATGTACACCTGAATTTATCATCAAGAATTGTTAAGAAATATCTATGTCCATTATATGAAGGAGTATGAAAAGGTCCCCATATATCAACATGTATAATATCAAAACAATTTGCAAAAACTGTAATACTTTCATTAAAACTCAGCTTCTTTTGTTTACAAAAATGACAAATGTCACAAGGAATGGAAGTAATACAATGTGTTACAAAAATCTCAGGAATACAAGCTAGTTTATTGAAAGGTACATGACCAAGCCTGAGATGCCACAGACTGGCAGAGCTCAAATTTGAAGTAGAAACAGTATTAATAGCATAATTGGTTCTAGTCTGACAAGTACTGTCCTTCTGTAGATGAAACAAGCCATCTTTAAAATCACCAAATCCAGTCACCTTTCTTGTTGTCATATCCTGTAAGATACAATGATATTTATAGAAATGACAAGAAAGATTCTCATAATGAGCAAGATGATGAACTGAAACTAGATTGAAAGTAAAACTAGGAACAAACAACACATTGTGCAGCATAATAGAAGGATTAATCTTCACATCTCCACTTTTAGTGGCAACAATTCTATCACTTGTAGGTAACTTAATGTCAATATGAACAATAATAACATTTCCAGAAAAATAACTCTCATCACAAATCACGTGATCAGTGGCTCCTGTATCAAGTATCCATTTGTTAGATTGACTAACAATAGACATAGAAGATAAAGCATACCTAGGTGTACCTGCATGAGCAGATGTAGATGGTATCTCAGATACAACAACAACCACTGTATGAATAGGACTTGCACTACCAACATTGCATGATGCATAACAGCCTGATTATGACCTATCTGTGCCTGAAACTGAGAAGATTGCATGAATTGCTGATAAAGCTCAGGTGACATATCAGGTACAGTAGTAGGCATTGGTTGAGTAGTGGGCACAACTTGACCAGTAGCCTCCATATATTGCTGCAGATTCTCTGTAGCCTGTGCAGCATGAGCCTGTGGAGTGTGAGACCCTTGAGGCTTCCTAACTCCTTCAGGACCTTGCCAACCAGGAGGGTACCCAATGATCTGATAACAAGTCTTATAAGTATGACCAACAATACCACAATTTGTACATTTTGGCCTATTCTTCTCTTTATTCTGAGACTTAAAATATCCATTCTTTGCAAGAAAGCCACTGCCTCTTGACTAAGCTGACCCTGACCTTGACTTTGTGTCATCATTGCCATTGCATCTTGACTACTCATCACAGCATTAGAGCTCAAACTCCTCTGACTCTCTTCTTGATGTAAAAATACCATAAACTTTAGTTAAGTCAGGAATGGGAACTTGCATCAACAACTGACTACGAATTGCAGCATAAGACTCATTTTTAATCCAACTAAAAATTCCATTACTCCATCATTCTTCCGTTGAGCAATCAAATCAGCACTACCACCACAGATACACTTATCCAATGGTCTATGAGCCAAAAACTCATCCCATAGAGTCTTAAAATCAGCATAATATTGAGCAATTGAATTAGCACCTTCACGAATAAATCCTAAAGATTTTTCCAAATGATACACTCGTGGTCCATCACTATGAGCATAACGAGTAGCTAATTCAACCCATAATCCTCTAGCATTTTTAATAGTCAAGATACTACTGCGTAGCTCAGGGGTTAAAGAATTAACTAACCAAATCAAAACCAGAGCATTAGCTCGAAACCAAGCTTGATACAAAGCAGGAGAAGCATTTGAATTCGGTTTAAGAATTGTACCATCGACAAAACCACACTTATTCTTAACCGCTAAAGCCATCACTATCTGAGCACTCCAAGACTGATAGTTCGAACCATTCAAGAATTCCATGATCAGAGGAATACCTAGTTGATCGTTCGATTGAAGAAAGTACGGCGATGAATGATCAAGCACAAAAACATTTGAAGCAGCACTTGTTGCGCCATTGTTGACTGGTGTTTCACCATTATTCACCGGATTACGATCACTGGAAGTCGAATTTGTTGCCATTGCAACAATAATTGCTTAGAAATCAAAACAAAGAAGACAATCGGAGCTGATTGCGAAATCGATTTAAGCAAAGAAACAATCGGAGCTGATTGTAGAGATGACGATTGCAGTTGCAATCGGAAAAAAATGAAATTGCGGAAAACGTCACTGGCTCGATACCATGTAACTCTCAGAAATCGAGAGAGTAATTTGTATTGAAAATGAGAAGGAAGCAAAAGTGAGTTACTGGAGTAGATTGTTCTGTTTATATAGAAAAGGAGACTGACTTATCCTAACTGCTAGGTACAAATATTGAAGATGAATGTACAACTGTAATTCTCTCAACTAACTTGTACAACTAATAAAGCTGTAGGTACAAGTGAAATCAAACTCTTCCATTCTTCATTCCTTCGGCTGTATATCTTGTTTCTTCTGTGATTGCTGTGTAGATATATCATAACAACGGGCACGGCCGGTGTGGCTGAAGTTGTAGGGAGTAATGCCGCAAATGTACATGCCAATTTTTCCCTCGACAATGGGCTTAAACACTTCCTTCTTGCCCGTCAGCGTGTTGAAGACTCAAAATTTAGCCTTTCTCTCCGCCATCTTTCTCCTATGAACAAGCTCAAGCTCAACTTTAAAGAATGAAATAAGAGTTCCATTTTATCTATCTTCTTCTTCTTTTTCCTCTTCGGTTTCTGATTGTATCTGATATATCCGACTAATCTAGTAGAGCACTATCGAGGTTTTTTTTAGGGGCGGCTCTTCCAACGGTATTTTTTACACCCACTAAGATCAAACTCGATAGCTTATTTTAGTGGACTCAAGTACATTACGAGCCAGCAGCCGTTGTTAGATCCTATGGTGTTTAGTTGGGATCTTAGAACGTGATTTTCATATGCATTTTATTAGTAAAACATTACTTTCCTATTGATGTTTTTCTCAAAAAGATTTGTCTATTTTTAAATTAATTACAATGTGGTCCCATGCACAATACTCTTGTGTTTGTAATTTGGAGAGAAGAAATAAAAAATAGAGAACGGATCTGGTTTTTAACCTGATATCGACTCTTTGATTTTTAATGTGTGAATCAACTAGCAGAGTATATCAAATCTTCAGCAGACATAAAAAAGAGAGCGCAGGGAATAAGTGATCATCAAATTTCATGACTCGTAAAGAATTCCTTAATATCGTAGCACAAAGAATATTAATTGTCATCTTCATCTTATAATTACGTATGTTTCGAATGATTCCAGAAGCACAGGGACCAGTTTGCAATATTCAGAAGTGAGTTGGTTGGTTGTTAACAGAAGTCGGCACAAAAACGTGTTAATAAATGCGTTAAGAGTTATGCGCTTTTGTCACATCCATCGGATGATCTTTTTTAGTCTGTTGTGATCGTGTTGTTCCTGCTGCTTAGGCCGTTATTTCTTCTTCTCCAAGCTATAAAAGCAGAGACTGAAGAGTGTTTCGTCATCATCGTCTCAAATTCGTCATATTCCATATAGTTTTGTTTCTCTGTGAGTGAGAACGGTTATTGTAGCTGTTGTTGTGAGTATTGTAGAGTGAATTCGGAGCTGTAATTCTTTACAATTTCTTTGTAACAAACTATGTAGTTGGAAGAACAAGAAGTAATAAAATCGTTGATTCTCCGTGGATGTAGATTGAAGTGATTCAATTGAACCACGTAAAATTCTCTGTGTTGTTTATTGTTCGATTGCGTTTTGTTATTGTTGAAATAGTTGATTGTTTGTGGCGTAATTATATCGAATTCCTAACAACTCCACCTCTAGTTGTATGATTAATGCAAAATCTGTTTTCTTAACTTTACAATTACATATTGTCATTGAATAAACTACAAACTCGATCCACATCATCAAGACCAGTGCTTGAAGCCTCTGCGTTAGAGGTCTTAAAACTCATCGATTCTCGATATCCTTGTTGAATTGTAATGAACGGAAGATCACAGTTGCAGAACAGCCCATAGTGCCGGTCATCCGCGGCAGATGGAGGGTGATAGTAAAGTCGAGCCGTCTGTGGACAGTGAGAGTGAAAACGTGCTGCGATTCTCACCCCGAAATCAATCATTTCCAAATATTTTGCCATGATATCTCTTTTCAGGGAGAAAAAAGGGTTGGTTTATTGTTGTTGAGGAGTGAGTGAGTCAATGAATGAATGAATGAATGCATGAATGTGGTTTTGTTTGTGATTTGGTGTGTGTATATATACTAGCGTGGGATACGTTTGGTGGACTAGTATAAACGTCTTTATAGTTTTCATTATTATACCATACATATATTGAATTGACTTCGTTGTTTCGGTCCTATATTGAATTGACTTTGTTATTTCGGTCCTATGCCTTCATTCGTTTCTTCAGCACGGTTTCTTTGTTATTTCGGTCATATAAACACGTCTTTATACCATAGTACCATACACACGTTGAATTGAGTCATTGACCTTTTGAAACCACAATCATCAACATGCGCGGTGTATTACTTTTACATGATGAAAATCAAAGCTCTGGTTCTCAATAGTTTTTAGAAAAAATGCGGAAAGTGTGAAACGTATAAGATTCATGACATCGTACGTGCAGCCCGGCGTATTCGCCATACCACTATTTTGAGGGGCCCAATTTTAAATTTGGGGTTATATATAAATCTGTTTCCATGTAATGAAAAAACATTAAAATATCTTTCTCCAAGTGGTAAAGTTGGTATCTAACTTATAAAAGAGCTCGTGTTCAATTCATGATGGTGTAAATTTTTTTATTTTTCATATCTTGAATATTTTTTCTTCTATTATAATCAATATTTTTTATTATTAGGGGTCCAAATTAAATTTTTTGCACAGGACCCCCTAAATCTCTAGGCCGGCCCTGCATGACATGTGTGATGCTGCACCAAAGAATATTATGATCATGTATGAATGTAAACTACAGTTTCCCGTTGATTAATAATCTTATAAGATTTAATTAAACAGACAAAAAGTAATATATTGAATAATGACATAAATGAATATATTTGACAAATTTATAAAGCTGAGTGTGAGTAGGGGCGGATGCAAGAATTAAAATAACGTATGAATAATTATAATCGAGACAAAATCAATTTAAAATTGCACTATTATTGTGGTGGATTTGGTGGTACATATGCAGGCGAATCGGTGGGTCAATTAATATATCCAAAATTTATTTAGGTATATACAAATACAATTATAGATAGTAAAATTGATAATACATAATTATGTAAAGAATCAAGTGTAATTCTCAACAAAGTAGTTTACAAATATGTGCATGAACGACAGAACGAGTGTAATTACACCAACTTGTGCACATCGAACTAACAGTCCATAAACTTTAGATATAACCAACGTGCAAGTTATTAGTTATACTTCTCATCTGTGAAAAAAAAAAGTCCCAATATTATTTATTCAAATATAATTCACCCAAACCTTACAATCAAATAAAAAAGTTCATAAATAGTTGTTTGAAGAAAAACGAAACACTTGGAAAACAAAATGGTCAGTACTCATTAAATTTATACTAGTATTACCATAACTAAGTAGCCAAACAAAATGCAATATCTCGGTTGAAAGTTGGTGATGAATTTCCTCTCATGTCAATTGCAGGGATGAAACACTTCATGTCTGAGCTTCTAATAAAAAATACTTTCCAAGTAAGATGTTTTTATTTTACAATTGAAATATATAACATACTCGGCATGTTAGAAACTTACACAACTGATGAAGTTGAGTCGCTTCTTAGAATTCTCTAGTATAGGGTATAGGATAAATGAGAGTATGAGGTTGGTGATGAATTTCCTCTCATGTTATTCACGGTGTACGTTCAAATAAGAAGTCCTCACATATCTCAGAGCTTGTAGTGAATTTATGACCCATTCAATTAAGTGGCTAGTTATACGAATTTCAACACTCATTTGGAGGCTGGAGCACGCCAGACATATGAGCTCAAATCTATTTACTGGCTAGATGCACAAATACTATTAAAATAGATGTCATAACGGTGAACGCCTACTCTATTGAACACCTCCTTATCTTGAAAAGCAAATCAAGAATCATCCTAGTCAAGTAGAGCACTTCAGCTAAATTTGTGACATCACATGTGAATATGATAAAAGGAAAATGGGATGGTACATGAAAATGATACATTTCACGCCTAAAAAGTGAAAAGGGGGAAGAAAGAACATGAGTGGAATAGAAATTAGGTTATAACACTTCAGAATACCTAAAAGACACTATTACCACAAGAATCATCAACCCGAATATCTATCCATCTTCATGGGTCAACATAATAACAGAATATGCTGTCAGCATAAATATATTTCCAAAAAGGGTAAACTGCATAATACCCCATCAATTATTAAATTGTGCCAAACTCCCAGGGTTATTGAAAAGTTAGCGCGAAACCCCCTGGCACGGCAAGTGCATTACACACGTCCGGAAAGTCAATTTGAGGGGGTTTCGTACAACTTAATGATAATTGAGGGGGTTATGTGCAATTTTATGATAGTTGATATACATTATGCAAATTTATGACATTTTTATAAAAATATCATGAAAATAATTAACATTAATTATTATATGTTAAACTATTTTTTGTAATTTGTCATAATATTTTTTCTCTAATTATAATTGACAATAAATTGTCTTTTTAATACTCCCTCAATCCCGTGAATCTGCACCCTTATTCCTTTTATGTACGTCCTACAAATCTACTTCAGTTACAAAAATAGCAAAAATGTACACCCACTAACTGAACTATCTCTCTTACTTTTTTTTTCATTCTTTATCATTATATATCTTATCTCTCATACTTTTTCCATTCTTTATCATTTCTCTCCCCAACAACAAATAATAAAAAATTGAATTTCTTAAAAACAGTGCCGAAAAGAAAAGGGTCCAGATTCACGGGATGGAGGGAGTATCTATTATCTTAAACAACTTAATTTAATTAACACCATAAATATTAAATTAGTTTAATTGATTTAGTATATACTCCATGGTTAGTTTTGTTAAACAAGGATTTTATGTATAATTTGTTGAATAAAATTACTTCAATTAAAGTTTAATTGTTAATCCCTCACTTTTTTTTTTATATTGAGGTGCCATTTGTTTTTATATCGAGCTTTCACAATTATATCCCTCACTTCAAATGAATGTATTATAGTGCTAAAGTTGTTATTTTCGTTATACTCTTTTCTTTTATTGTTGTTTAGAATTTTTTTAACTTTATTTATCTTTCATAGTTTAGTAAAAGTACTATTTTTATAGATATCTTATAAAAAATATGGCTAAGTTGCACAAAACCCTCTCAATTAATATAAAGTTGCAAGAAACACCTTAAAAACCAACATTCAGTCGCACTAACGGAGAGTGTAGTACACTCTCCATGGTAGGGGGTTTCGCGCTAACTTTTTAATAACTCAGAGTGTTCGACGGAATTTTAATAATTAAGGGGGATTTGGTGCTACTTTTGAATAACTCGATAGGGTTTTATGAAGTTTATCCTTTCCTAAAATGCTCTGAGCATTATTCCATATTTCCATCCCCAAATATCCCTTTTCACATCGAAAATTCAATCATCTATCATTTTCCCGCGAAAGGTACAAATGATAATGTGTGTTGAAGTCATCAAATGCATCTCCTAAACAAAATCATAATCTTTCGCTTAAATCCATCTATAAACATGAAAATATGATTTTGTGATGCCGTATTTATAACTATCGGAACATACGTTTTATGTGTAGGGGTTATGCATGTATATGAAACACGCGATATGTAATGTGCATAACTCTCTGGTAAATATATTACTTTAACATAAAAGTTAACATCTTATTCGATTTTGATTTGTTGCCCTCCCACAACTCTTTTGAACAAGGACGCCTTCTCATGTATATCAAACTATGACGAATCTTGATACAATGTACTTTAATATTCTTCAATAAGAAAATTAAAAGACACACGTCACTCTTACAAATATGCCACACGAGTGCCCAATGAATCTCCCACCCTATTTTGTACCCCATGTCGTTAAATTCATAACCACCAGTGACTCATGAATCGCACCTACTACCGTGTTCAGAGCAAGCAGGGGTATGACGTAGGTCCTCTCTCACAAGGTTGGTACTAGTGGTTCTCAGGAAAATGACACACCTACCCTCGGTAATTAACCAGTAAGCAGTTTTTTTTAAAAAAAAACAGTATATCAAAGAGACAAAATTAACATCATATGTTTAATTACAAACATCAAATTAACATTAGATGTCCAGTTACAACTTACAAGCATAATGTGTTTATGATTGCATTACAACATATGTATATCAATCACGCAAAGTTAAACATGTGGCGTCAATTATATCAATCGTAGATACTTTCCCACAAGATTGGTACTGGTGGTGCGTCTTAGGAAAACGACATACCTACCCTCATATAATTAATCGGTAAACAACTTTCCCAAAAAAAGTACATTCAAGAGACAAAATGCATGCATGCATTGTATTACGGACACAATATTCAAAGTTTAACATATGATGTTGATCTCGTATATCGGAGATACTATATAACAGTCCGCAAAAGCTTTTACTATTACAAATTAGAAACTACAAAAGCGAAGGACAATCTCGTCCAAAGAAAAATTCCGATTTTACAAGCTTCCAAACAGAACCTTATTCTGGACACATCTCCATCACCGAGCTAAATAAGAATACTCTCTTTCACACACCCACCGCATATAAATTACGCATTAGATTCTGTGTGCCTGTATTGTGTGCTATTCACAAAATCATTCAAACTGAGCTCCATCCGATAGATAAATCTCTGTAATCTCCATCTCGATATGAATTTGCTACCATTTATGCACAAATGATTTTGATTCGAAGAGCTTTCTGTCCATTTATCGAAGCAAAATTGGTGAATTAGGGTTTGTTTTTTCCATTTGTTGAATCGGAAGAGGAAATAGTGAGTTCTGTGGGTATGAAATTGAATGCACATTCATGCGCAGAAGACGAGGGTGTAGTAGTAGTAGAGGAATGCGTGATTCCGGCAGTGGCGGTTGTGGTAGGTTATGCTCTCACTTCGAAGAAGAAGAAGAGCTTCTTACAGCCGAATCTCATTGTCTTAGCTCGGTACTGTTTCTACATTTCACTGTTTCGATATCGATTTTTTAGATGATTAAGTAGTGAGCTAGTGTTCAGTTACTATCGTCGACCTGCTAGTTGAACTGTCTGTTGTCTATTTTGTGTATTCATGGCTTCTCGTGAAGTAGTTGTTGCTTTTGATCATGACTTGATTTGTTGCCTGTTTTGGTGTTATGTTATGTTATGTTATGTTATGAGCTGAATAATACGTATGGAATGTTTACGGACTTGCACTCGGTGTGTTGTTTATGATCCATGATAGATTTTGTATTAAGATTTTTCATCATGTGAAGTGGCCATCTGTTTGTGCAGTGGAGGAGCTGGCTTTTTGTTTCTTTTTTTTACGGTGTGTTCAACTTATCCGTTGCTTTTGAATTGGTGTTTATTGGCTTTTATAGTTTTAGATGCTTTAGTGGGCATATTCTGGAATATGTGCTAGCGACCGAAGTCAATATTATTAGATGATGTTAGGGTGATGCATTAAATGCCGAATATCTCTTTGCTTTAGGGAGATTCAGTAATGCTCATTCTGTCCAATGATGAGAGGTTGGTTGTAAGGACTCGTTATTACTGATAAAAGATCTACGGTTAGTGAGCCCCTTGTTCTTTCGTTTATAACATCGAGCCTGATGGAGACCGGATCCTTACTACTATAGCACTGTTAATTTTGTGCTTCACTGTCTGTTGATGGAAAGTCTATTAATAAGAGGAAATACTAAAACTCTTTAGAGATTTTCTTCATGCCTTAAAATGAAAGTCTAGTGGAATTGCTAGGAACATATCTAAATGATATCAGATTGTAGTTTGTCTCTGGTGCTTACTACTATGCTACTCTCATTTGCATCGATTAATTTTAATTACCTCCTCTCCTGAAACCCGGAAAACTGAAAAAAATAAAGATATAGTTTGTACTGCAACTGCATCTGTGGCTAGGTAACAGGTTCCATTTCATCTGATGCAGAAGTAAAGGGATACAGTTTGTTTCTGTCGATGTGAAGAGGCCTTTATCAGAGCAAGGCCCATTTGACATCCTTTTGCACAAGGTTTGAGCTGATATAATTAGATACATTCTCTGTAGGTTTCAGTGAAGGCCGTTGCTTTGTTCTAATTGCAGTTTAAAATTTTTCAAATGCAAGTATTTTCCTCTATCCTTGGGTATTGAATCAGTTTAGATATGTATGTTTTAATAAATGACATAATAAATGAGGTGGAGGTTGCGAAGTGGGAGATGTGTACAGATAAAATGAAGGAAATATAATGAATACTGGATGACATTGACGAAATAATCGGGAAAGTTGAATGAATCTTTATCAAGTAATTAGATTTAGGGCACAAGTCCTAATTAATGTCCACCACATAAGAAAGACTAAACCTAAATAAGAAACACAAATCTTTTAAGACAACTTCCTGTTTCGTTGACTTTTCTTCAGTGGTCCGTTTAAACATAAATTAATCCTAAATCATATCGGAAAAATAATTAAGAAGATTATACTATGAAAGTGTAATGATTAATACTTTCATAATGTAGTGTTCTTAACTAATTCTCCGGTATAATTTAGGATTAATTGGTAACATAGCATAAAAGAGACAACGTGAAAGCTTGTTCCTGGACGGAGAAAATATTAAAAGTCTAGGATACCTCAAATATCTACCCAATTCTGAATCATATAACATGTGAACTTCTAAATGAAACGAACCACAAATTTATTTGTTGCTTAATTCATAGTCTTGGACTTCCATCACATGGGCCACTTCAAGGGTTAATTTCATCTTGGTATAGGCCCAGACGGAACCTGCAAATGCTATTTGCACAACTTATTGTTTCTTTATTTTTTTTCTTTTTAGTATATTTCATTTATTATCTTTTTAACTTTCTGGGCTTGCTCAATATTTTCCAACTCAGGAATTGAAGGGTGGTTCCAATTTAATCATCCAATAGGATGGATTCACTATTAGAAAAATGCTATAATTTCACTCTCATTGGAGATGGCTTTTTTATTAATTTATGTCCTTGTTTTGTTATCAGTTACGAGGAAAGGATTGGGCCCAGGTTATTGAGGTTTGTGCTCCCCTTCAAACTATATGAAAGACCCAACCCTGATGGAGATTTTGCTTCGCAATTTTATCATGAATATTAAGATCTTGCATGTTCTGCCCTCAAAATACTTTTGGTATGATTGCCACCTAATGGTAATATACAGAAGAGCAAGAACATTGGTGGTGAAAAGGCTAAAAAACTGTCAAACTTTCCTTATTAAAGAAGTGTGGAACTTGCTTTCGAAATTTAAATAAAATGACTAGCAGACTAGCTATTTTCAAGAGCACCTGCAACTTGCAGACTGTCTTATGCATTTTTTTTTATTAGCGTGTGAGAAATAACCTTTTTGAGCCCTTGGTTAACGACTAGCATTATATCTGTAATATCGTGGTTGATATGTTTCTAGTTTCAGCAAGTTGATTCATATTCTCTTTTCTGGTTTTCTTTTTATCCTGCAGGATTATCGCAGAGATCATCCAGAAGTAATAGTTGTCGACCCACCTGGTGCCATCGAACATGTACACAACCGTCAGTCTATGCTCAAGGATGTCGCTGATCTGATATTGCCTGACAGATATGGTACTTTCCAGCTTTTATGTGCTTGCTCATTTTACTATACGAGAAACCTTACAACTCCTCCATTCACCCCAAAAATTCTGGGTATTTCTTCTGCTGATATATGTGGTATGTGTATGTCCATTTATACTATGTATTAATGCTGTTTGTTTGCTGTGAATTGTTGTAGGCCAAGTTTGCATCCCAAGACAGTTGGTGATATTAGATGATCCAGCTTTAATATCTGATGAAGTTTCAAAGGCAGGATTAAGGGTACCTCTAGGTAAGATGATTTTCATGATACCTAGGTAGTGCATGGTCTTCTTTTTACAATCTTACTTCTTCTTTTACCCTCAAGGCATTTAAATGCTTATTTTCAAAATTATAGTGGTCAAAAAAATTTGGCTTGGTTTGTTCGTGAGGAACTTGGAAGATTTGTGTTGCGTGCTAGAAACCCACAAAAAACTAGCAGTGTAATATACTAATTTCAAAGTTAGTAGAAGTGCAAAGTTATACATGAGTTTAACATTTACTTACCTTACTGATCTGGGTACCGGGTAGAGTGTGACAGTGGGATCGTCGGGTCGTGAAAGAGTATGGGGATACAACGTGAATTGAATTTCACTTTCAAATTAGATTCTCATCCAAGCTAAAATTGTTGACTAGTCCTCAGCTTAATGCAAAGCTCTTACACAGATTTGCCCAATATCTACTGTTTCAGTTGTAAAGCCACTGGTTGTGGATGGAAGTGCCAAGTCACATGAGCTGTTCCTCGTTTACGATCAATGTTCCCTCTCAGAATTGGAGCCGCCGGTGGTGTTGCAGGAATTTGTTAATCATGGTTGGCCTTCTATACGTTTCTGAATCCTTTTCTGCTGTTGTGTTGCCTATTGAATCTCATCACTGCTCCTCTCTAAAATAGGTGGCGTCCTCTTTAAAGTTTATGTTATCGGTGAGTCCATAAAAGTTGTCAGGCGCTTCTCCCTACCTGATGTCACAAAATGCGACTTTTCACAGACCTCTGGCGTCTTCCCTTTTCCAAGAGTTTCTTGTGCTGCTGCTTCTGCAGAGGATGTTGATCTGGATCCTTCTATTGCTGGTAAATTTTGAGTCTCCATGTACTCAGTTCATGTTTCTCAGAATAACTGTTAAGGTGGTACATTTGCACGTTTTTTTTTTTTGACATGTTTCATTTTTTAACGCAGAACTTCCTCCCCGGCCTTTGCTTGAGGAGCTTGCAAGAGAACTTCGGCAAAGACTGGTAAATTCTGGCCTTGTCACGTTTTCATTAGTGGATGCATCAACTCTCCCGTTGATTCTGGAGCTTTGGGTTGGATACATGTCTATTGCTGATCTGTCTTTGTTATGTTTAGGGCCTCCAGCTGTTCAACGTAGACATGATCCGCCAGAAAGGGACTACAGATCTCTATTATGTTATTGACATCAACTACTTTCCTGGTCAGTTTCATCTATTATGGCTTAAGTTTCTTTAAAAGGTGCTGAATAATAAAAACTAATGGATAATAGCAGCTTTGCCAGAATCAACTTTTCCAAGTTAAAATTAGATGCTTATATTTCTCAAACCCTCAAAATGGTGTGGTTCTTTTTTCTTTTTTTAATAACCCCCAAGTTTGGGAAAAAAATCTTGTGCAAACAACTATTTAATGTTAACTCATCTCTCTCTCTCTCTCTCTCTCTCTCTGCATGAACCTTATTTGCTGAGCCGTATATCTCTGGTCAATAAATTATGTTTAGATGCATATATATTTATTCCTGGATTGCATGTGGCATCTTCATCACCTGTTGATGTACATATTCCCAAATGACATTTGAGTTCCAGGAGAAACAGTCTTGGGCTCTTCGCTCTTTCTTTTGGATTGTTGAACCTAATAAAGTTTTGACATTTGTTGTTCACAGGATATGGGAAAATGCCAGAATATGAGCATATATTTACAGATTTTCTTCTTAATCTCGCGCAAAGCAAATATAAACAGACACCTGTTGCATAGCTGAGAAACATGTATAGCTTGTATATCTCTTTGCATTCGGGTTTAGCTCATTACCTTTACATGAACTTCTGTACTTTGGCCTGGGTCATAGTTCCTCCTCAGGGTAGCTAGAAGTTTTGTTTCTTTGTTGAACCTAGTAAAATTCTTAATTTTCAAGCACTGGTCTTCCCTTTCTTCCTTTCATTCTCTTTTTTTTGTCACTTCATTAACAATTCATACTTATCTCCTTCAAAACATATCAGGTGAGGTAATTGTGCAGTAGTCTTTTGCATCCTCTATAGTGTCACCGAAATTGTGGGTTGGACTGAAAAGTAGGAGGACTGTTGTTCAAGTGACCGGGATAATTAACTGTTTTGTTAGAATCTTTTTGCTCTATAAAATTGTTGATAAAATTTTCATTGTTTACCCAAAGGTCCAAAAGTCTTCATCTTTGGAAGCTTGGGAACTTTTATAATTCTCAAATATGTTTGCTTAGTTTGCAATTTAAGTTTTCCAAGTTCACTGAAAAATTTGAAGAATAATATGTCAAATTTTGGAGACTGTTTTTTTCCAAGGGATTGTGATTTGTACATAAATTTATACTCTTAGTGGAACGTTTTGAATCCTGTTTTAACTGAAGAATTTGAAGAATAATGTCAACTTTTGGAGACATTGAACTTAATAAACTTGAGATTTGGTTTTAGAAGTTTAATGTACTCTTGTTTTAAAAAAGATGCATTTCACTTTTGGCTCTCTAAGAACAACATGAAAACAAATAAATGCACATGTTATATATTGTTTAAACTTAAATCCGGCAAATACTTTTAAAATTTAGTGTGTATGAAAATAAATAAATGCACATTTAATACAATATTTACAATCCCAGCGAGTAAACTTCATATGTACAAAAGACTGGTACTCTCCTCGAGCACTTGCATAATCAACATAAACTAAAGCACATGCTGAACAGACCTATCGAACAATAATTTGTACAACATCACAGATAATCATCTTACGCGCCATATTTACAAGGTAGGAGAATGGATCTTTGGCAGCTAACGTTTACACTCAGGTCTTGGGGCATATGCAAGTTGAGATCTCCCGACTCACCAGAATGGACACCACCTGAAACCAGAAAAGTTATCAGTTGCACAAATGAACAAATGCAATATGCTACAGGTGCTTTGAGGGAAGGGCAGGTTATACAATCTAAAAACATACCCGACATAGTTTTGGCACAAATTTTCATGTGATGTTGCCTGAAGAATAAGTTTCTGAACTTGCACTTTGACAGATAATCCATGGTCAGCTTCACGAGTATCACCAGGTATCAAGCTACTATGTTCTTGGATGTAGATATTTGGTACCGAGGAACCAGGAGTGAAATCTCTTCCTGTAAGTTTGTTGCTCATGCGGGCCATGACAATGACTGCTCTCTCATTCAGAACTTCATTAGCATCGCCCAGTTGGTTGACAGCCTGAAAGAGAATTGATATCATAGTCAAATTAACAAGATATTTAACACATGCTCGGGTGAAAATTAACATGTTCAGTTAACCAAGGGCCTATTTTTTTGGGCCAGTAAATTGATTAAGAATTTTGGCGTCAGGGATTTTGTAAATAGTGAGTGGTCTCTGGAGGAGTTAAATTTCAAACGAGCTATACTGTATTATTATCTCAGAAATTGAAAGTGCACGGAAAATAGGGTAGAGAATCAAATCAGAGTTTGGGCATTTCACCGAGTAATGCACTCTGGACATATTTAAGCATCCAAATACACCAGAATAGGTATCGACACATACCTGAAGGATCTCCTTCTCACGAACAGCTCTTTGTGGTTGAGCTGGCTCCCTATTTGAAGCAGAATCCTCCGCATTGACAACAGGTGCATTTATTGGCATTTGGGTAACTTCGTTAAAGTTGAAGAGTCGCCAGTTTATCAATGGGTCATGCACAAATGCCTGAACAGGTCATGGACAAGGAATTCATTATCTATACATTTCATTAAATGATATTTGGATCCTAGAAATTAATTCAGTATGCGCATCCACATCACAAAAGGACTACCGGCTCATGATAGTTTGAATGATTATTAAAAGCTGCATAGATACAGCACTCCCATGATAAGAGCATAATGTTATAAAGGAATTTTGGAAGATGAAAGCAAAGACAGCACCATGGCCTAAAACATTACATTCAGCTAAGAGTGGAACTTATACCCGCAAAGAATGATGTAACAACTTCACGCACATAGAGAACATGAATAAATTATGTATGATAATAATTACTATTCTGGGATGAACAAACACCAAGTGTCACTGATAGAAAAGGAAAGTGGGCAAATATTAGTGGGATGAAGAGTGTAAAAGAAGATGCATTTGGATAAGAATGCCATCCATTAAACAGGTTTGCTGGCAATGTCTATTAACAGTGATTTTATGCCAGACGAAGAAGCTTGCCAAGTATCACTTCTGAAGAATAAAATGCAAACAAATTTTAAATGCACACACGAAGAAGCTCCCCAAAGAAAAGAAGAGAAGATGAATGAGGTATTTACCCCCAAAAGCAAATGATTACCATACATTTAATTAGTCATACACGGTGTCAAGTTACAAATGGCATAAAGTTCACTACGGAAGCCTAACGATACAACTATAGAAGCAGCAAGTATAGAATATACCTCCATCATTGCCATAACACTGTCTTTATTTGTACGCAGAACCTGCATTACACTTTCACAAGTAGAGCGGAAGTTTCCCTCGATACCACTGACTTCCATTGCTTTGACAAGCATTCTGGTTAGGCGAAATGGAACCTACACCAATCAAATTATATATGGTTCATATGGGATTTAACATTGGTCTAGCAAACATGTGGGGCACCCTGTTATCATTTTGCTGAAAGCTATCAGAACATAGCAGGGTCCCTAACCTTTTCGGGGAACTTCTCCCGGTTCATTGAAGCTTCAAAGCAATCTCCAAAGTCAATGTGCAAGATCTTCCCACTGATAGACGCAAAAATATATATGAGTGGGGAACACGTCCCACAACAAGCAAAATTTTCAGAAGTTGTTACCTGTAGCGGTGCAGCATGAGGTTGCTTGGATGTCGATCGCCCAGGCCAAGCAAGTAACCAACCTAGAATGAGTGCAGCTCATGATGATGATTTTCGATGGTCTTGAATAAAAAGTAAGCATTTTGTGAACTTAATGAGAAAAAAATGTTTGAAGTTCGTCTCACAACAACCTTCTCCAGGACACAAAGCAGATAGATATAAAGCATAGAGTGTGTGTGAGAGGGGGGGGGGGGGGGGGGGTAAAGCAGAGACAGAAGTCACCGGTGACCAGCAAAAGGTGTTAATAGGGAGTCTAGATAAAAAGTCATTACCATACTCATTACAGCCAAGCTTCTGGTGTAGTTTGTCCTCCTGTCTAACCAAACCTCAGAAGTACGACTTTTCAACCACAGAACCTAGAATTTTCAGAATTATTACATCAGACTGTTAGAGAAAGGATCAGTAGTAAGTTTCTTAATACTACTTACCCTAGCAAGGTCATTTCCCTCTGTATTTTGCAAGGCATACTCAAATACCTCCACCTTTGCTATAAGAGGTAGATGATCATAGTGAGGAGCAAAAGCAAGCATAAACTTATGCTCTTGGTTTAGGAGGACCTGTATAACAACAATTATGTACATTAGGAAGTTGAAAGAAAACAATATAGGCAAAACATCATTTTGTGAGGTGTAATGTTGGGGAGTATCTGAAGCAAACCTTTCTGGCATCCCTGTACTCTCGGATTAGTTGGTGAAGAGTATCACATTCTGGGACCCATCCGATGAGACCACTGTTCGGGGACAGTGGAATTACGGCGTATCTCTGGATCGAGAGATTTTTCTCAAATGTTTTTCTAGAATTTCCAAGTAGGGTGTTTACTAAACCAAAGAGCTGGCAAAGAAGAAAAGTTCAAAGCGTTATTTCTTCAGTAAGAAACAGAGTATAAAATATGATTTGATGGCTCTAATCTCGATCAGACAAAATATATGCATAGCTTCATGGCCATTGTTATAACACTTCAAATGAAACTAAAAGAGCTAAAAAGATCTGAGCAAGACCTGCATGACACGCTCATCTTGGCGCAAATCCTCATGTCCCTTCAACAAGAAAGCATAATCTTCGCCATCACTTCCGAGTATTGTCAACTTACGAGGTCGTTGCTTGGATGTGATGACAACAAGCTGGGGTGCAAATGATTTTATAGTCACCACTGGTGTATCTGGGGAAAGAAATATCACTCGCACAAATGAATAACCAAAATTTAAATCGGATGTTTTTTTGTGAAATGATAAGTTTGACTATACCAGCTTTGTAAGTTCCAGGAATGGCTAGTTTTAAATCGCGGCACTCCAAAAGTCCGGGAGACACAGACTGATTTAAAAAAGAAAATATTATTTAAGAGTTCATATGCAGTATAAACCAAGGGAGACGAAAGCATAATAAATTCTTGCCTGTAAGTCCAGGGTGGTGAGACTCGCAAGCTGCTTATCAATCCGCCTAAATACATGATAATAAAGATCCCAAGCCTGGTGGAGAAATAGAACAACTCATTAGCAGTTGTGCAAGCATAAAAAGAGTTAACAAGCGAATCTACAGAGTGCTACCAACCTAACACTAAATTTACGCCCTTTAAATTTCACGGTAATATGTTTTTTCATGTCAGCAAATGAACACGCGTCAAAGAATATTAAAAAATAACCTGAGCACTATGGCTGATACAAACTAAAAATGATCTGCTTCCTGTGTTTGAGTTGATCACTACGGCTGATACAAAGTAAAAGTTGCTTCGCATGTCTTTTACCGTAAAGTTTAACATATGTTAAGTGCTAAAAATGAATAAGCAATTGATGCTGAACCTAATTCAATTATCTTCTCCACAAGGTGCTATATCATAACTGTACTCCAAAAGGAATTTTTAATTAATACTCTTACATTATACTCTTGCATTACTAGTTACTCCCTCCGTCCCATTATTCAAACGACACTTCTTTAGTCGGGTATTTCAAGGAATATGAATAAACAATGATAAAGTTGTTTAGTGCGTATTAAAGTAGAATCAGATAAATGATAAAGAATGGCAAAAGTACGAGAGATATAGATAATAAAGTAAGAAGGGTGGTTTGTGGGGTTTACTTTAGAATGGGTATTCCAAAAAAGGCAAGTCGGTATTTAATAGCGGGGCGGAAGGAGTATAATTAAGGGCACACACCAACTTAGCAACTAATGCCTCCTACATAATAGGAAACGAGTCTGTAATTCGTGACGGGCAAAAATGGCAACAGTCACCATCTTATAGGAATGGACGAGAGAGTACTAATTAATTTCCTTTACAAAAGTACCCCATTCATCATCACATTTCTCAAGTATTGTGAACTTCTATGTAGGATAAATTTCTTTTGCTCATCTGATTAAAGAATGTCTACTTTAAGAGGACTGTAAAACTTTATGGGCTGTTTAAGAACTTAGAATAGTTCGTGAGTTCGCCAGAAATGCAATAAATCAATGACACAGTCAGAACCAACACAATATTATAGTTTTTTTTTCTTTCCTTCTTTTGGGAATCTATACCTGGGTCAATTCTGCAGTTCTTCCAGTTCGTCTGTACTTCATGCAGCATTCGTAGGCCTCCAGAAGTTCATGACGGTATGCCTGAAACACAATATAAAGTTCAGTAACAAGTAACCACACAAGACTAAGATTTGATGATTCTTACACCGGCTCAAGATCTACAACTTTCAAGAGAAACCATCTTTTGCACTAATAAAAACGAATGCATCAAACTAAATAAATAAACAGCACCACAATAGGCATATTCCATGCTCTTAAGATGCACAGTAAAAAATTAGATAGGCTGAGAATGCAAGATGGAGAACCTGAATGAAAGATCTCTCTTTTGCGGTAGTATTGTTGCTCATTGCCCCTTGCTCAAGCATCTCATGCAACGGTTCTAATAAGTTGAGCATGCCTTCAATGTTATGTTCACCAAAATATAAGCGGCTTGCCTCTTCCAATGCTTCATGCCACGTCTCATGCCATAGTATTGCTATGCGAATTAGCTCCGTTGATACAAGTTGAGCCTTTTCCAGTTCAACATATAGGTCAGATAACAACGAAAAAAAGACTAGTAGTTTCTCAAAGCATCCAAGCTCACCTCATCAACTAGTACACCACTGTGCTGTCTAACTTTATCAACCACCTCTTGGGCCGCCTGCTTCCGCAAATTACTAATGGATTTACATGCTACAAGAAGCGGATACATAAGAGCCTGCAATATATATCATATTATATAATCAGCTATCCAATGTCACAAGTATAAAACTGTTTTAGATGTGGTTGTCAAGCTATAACACACAAATACATTTGAAAGGACAAAAACGGAAAGGAAAGAAAAGAAAAACAACTCATGAAGAGAGAGGGGGCAAGGGGTATTTAAATATCTCCAATAATGTCGATTCGAGTACTTATCCAATACACAAAACAGCATTTTCTGTTAGTTCTTTACATGGTCACCATGACCTACTGTAATGTGGAAAATAATAAAATAAATCCCAGGAGTATCATCATATATTAAACAAGTTGCAATACAATGACTTCGATTTGAGCATACAGATCTTTTTAAGTATATGTTACAGTGAAATATAAAATTCCTGGAAGACGCAGCCCTAAACAGCTCACAGATTTTGGCACGGGGTGTTGATACTCAGCGTCTCACTGCTTATCATTTGCTAAGTGACACTGACAAGGGAATTACTACGTAATGGAGAATCTCAGTCTTAAAAATGTCCGCATTGGCTTATATTTGCTAATGTTTTGAATATTGCAGTTACTCCTAATCAGCACACTTCTTGTTTTACAGATCCTAGGTACCAGTCTTCCAGGAAGAAATACCAGTCTTCCAGGAAGAAGAGCTTCCTTCCAAGTCTTTAAAAAATCATTGATGGTTATCAAACATTTAGGGGACATGGGAAGGTTGTTAATAAAAATAGTTGCTTATTGTTGCATGAGAAATAGAGAGAAAATTCTTGATATTAATTTATGCACAGAAAATTTCCATGGTCGAACATTAAGTACTTTAGGAGAGGTGAAACACAATAAGGTGATCAACTGGAAGGAATTCAGCAGTCTCACACAAATATTTAATCAGAGTAACATATAAAAACAAACCTGCGGATGTGTCTGACCAATTCGTACTAATAGAGATTGTATGAGTTTTCTGACAGCATGGTTATTGGAATGTATCCTGGCAATTATCTGAGGTAAAACAGCGAGCCAGGTGTTTATGTTTACAAGTAAAAATCCCTTCTGTAATGCAATCTGAACTTCTGATGTGGCTCCATGGTTGAACCACAGAGTGAGGAGACGAAGGATATCCTGAAATCAAAAAACAAATACTAAGAAGATACACAACAGCTTAACAAATACTGTACGTAATTGAACAACATAGATGTTTGGGAGGAATTTAAGGATATAACCAAAGAACAATGATAAACGCATCAGTAAGATTGTGGAATTTGCTGCCAAGTAAAATATAAGTTACTATATTATGAAATGATGCAGTATTTTGTTGTCTGAAAAATACAATAGCTCAAATAGAGCCGATGAACAGAAAGTATTCTCTTAGATAAATCTTATTTGAATATACAAAAGAGTCAACATGAAGTCTGTTGCATTTACTCTTACAAGTTACAACATGAAGATAAAGAGTGATACCTGAAGACTATCATCCACTCCTTTAGTATGTGCAGCACAAGCTATGGAGTGAAAATATCCATTAACTGCTGCAACAACGAACTGTCCAGATTTATTCTGGAGACCTCTTAATATGTAGTGAGACATAACTGCTGTATTGAAAAGTGCCCATTTATGCCAAGCTTTTGCCCACTTTGTTGCAACTTGAGTCACCTTTTGGTAAGCACTAAGAATTTCTGAAATCAGATAAAGCCAATTACCAAAGTAGCACTAACAGCTGCAGCAATCCTCAATTGTAGGTATCATAAGAAGATAAAACATATCAACGCGAGCATGCAGTCAAGAGAAAGAGAGAAATAGAAAGATAGACACACCCACACACCCACCCACACACACACACACAGAGAGTTTAGTTGTATGCCTTCAATAGCATCATTATCCAAACCAGGGGAAAGTGCCCACTGCCAGGTTCCTAACTGAAGATAAACTCGGGCAACAAGAGGGATGCTTGGGCTGCCAAGTAAGCTAGGCTGTGTGGCTTGAAGACCCGGAATTCTTGAGAGATCGTCAGCTAAATCCTGGAACATGGAAACACAATGTATATGAACCAACGCTTTCATCATAAATATGAAGTGTGCACTGAGACACACACCACATGTCATACCTTTAGTCTCGCATAGGCCTCTTTACGCCTGTGGTCCTCCCCAAGTGACCACTGGTACTTCAAGTAAGCAAGAATAACTTGTGGATCCCCATGATACCGTACTGTCTCAGGCGTCGTTTCAGGATCAAACTACAAATCCCAAGAAATCAAAACGGACTCCATTGAATGTAATTGATAATATAACATCAGCATTCCATACATCAATATCAATCACAAACCTGCAAGAGCTTGGTTAATGTTGATCTAGCTTGACTTATTCGGCCACTTGTACGACAAAGAGAGGCAAACTTGATCCAGGTCTCTGCATCTTCTGTGGGTGGTAGAACAAGTGACCTAACAGTTAATAGTGCTTGCCAAACCTGTAAATGAGTTTGACCATCATGAGTAGGTGTAGGTCCAAATAAAACAATATCAGGTGCAAAGAAAGACAGATCTGTATGGTCAGCACCTCAGGTGCATGGGTTTCTTCACCGCAAAATACAGAAAAATTAGCAAGGGTGATATCACAATCACACCCTGAAGCAAAATAACAGCAATGCGATAATGCCATTTATACAGGTACATACAGATAAATATGGAGTTAAGTATAAGAGAACACGCCAAAAGAAAGCTGCTCAAAATACCAGGCCCTCAGATAGAGTTTGGTCCATCAGGCGATTACAAGAAGCAGGCTAAGTTCAAACACTATCAAAGAGTATAAATTATCATTTGGAGTGGAATTCGTTCGATTTTGATCTCATTGATTCAAAGTAATTATGATTTGGCAGCTAGTATCGACTTTCTCCCTATGAGTATGTCCTTTCATTCGCTTATTACTTAGGTTTAACTTAGGCCAAATACAATTCTATCTTGCCTGTATTTTACTCGCACATATTAGTGCGAGCCTCATCCTGTCAGGAAAGCATGACCCCGCTACCCCGGAGCGTTTTCAGGCAGGTCCGGGATAGAAACCTCTATCCAGGGCTGCATAGCATCGATCCCGGTGTATCCCGCACCGGGATCCCAGCAAATTGTTGCGGGACAGCGCCGACAATAACTTTGGAATTAAATGACCAAATTACCCTCAATTTTCTCGTCTTTGCTTGTCTTCACGACTTATTATTATTATTATTATTATTATTATTATTATTATTATTATTATTTCAGTTATTGTGAGTTTATTTTACCTATACATGCACTTATGTGTTCATTATATTCATTATGTGTGTGTGTGTGTGTGTGTGTGTGTGTATACATACATACACGCCCATCCCGCTATCCCGGACATGTTGGTCGGCTGTACGCAGCCCGATCCAGGATTGATAACACTAACTACAAGTAAAAAAAATAACACAATACTATTCATTCAGCTTAGGCTAAGTCTCCAAGTCCCCAAATTTCTAAGCCAAGTCACATAGAATAAGCTATATTCAGACAAACAATAAAAGCGTGATCTGACACCTACCTACTTGCATTTTTAACTATTTTTCTTAACATTAATTATTGTTATTATCAATTCTTATTCGTACTTGCAGAGTGTCTGCCCACCAATGTTTGCATATATCAGGGCATGTTTAAACATATTACCTCAACATTCCGTTTTGTGCCTTTTATGCGTTCATTCCACATGTTTCGGATGAGGAGTCGGCGTCCCTCAGCAACAGGGTTTCCAACAGGAAGCGTGCAGTAATCAATTACCTGTTTAAAAGGCAGCCAGCAGATATTTCTCTTTTATGTTTCAACCGTCGAAGCATTGCGAAATCTACTCTTATTGCAAGTATGTTCAAGTGATAAGACAACAATACCTCCTCCAGTTCTGATAGCTGCTGAACGCGAACCATATTGCTGTATGCACGTTCATAGCTTTCAAGAACCTACCAAATGGAAACTGATAAGATCCACAGGTAGCAAAAAATGACCTTGACATGCGTACACCACAAAAGTTTGAAACCAATCGCTACGCTCAACAACAAATTATCAGGTAGCTCTGTAAAATTACTAACAACCAAAGTTGTGTACTTTGTTACATTAGCTAGAATACTGACTGTAAATGAATCGGTGAACCCCTATACTTGACAACAAAATTATCAGGTAGCGGGATTAAATTACAAACTAATGTGGAGTACTTATTTACTTTAGCTAGAATACTGATTGTATTCTGGAAAATATATTTTGGCACCTGTAGAACGGGATTTCTGACAGGATGCTAATTCACATATTCATCAATGCACAAATTCATGACTTTGAATTAGCAGGAGAAAAGATTGGTACATAGGCATTTTCAATTTTCAAGTTTGAGTTTAAATTACAAACAACTAATGTTTGAATTGTCTATGTGGTACATAGGCATTTTCAATTTTAGCAGCCAGTAGCCCAGTACCGAAAAGAAAAAAGAAAACACCAATCACCAATCACCAATCACAACGAGGATAATCATGGTAGAATCACCTAAGTCTGAGCTGAGCTATAAAAGGAACACAATGAATAAAAATTCCCGCGTTTGTTATTGCAGTTGAGACAATGATAGTGGCATGGCAAATGGCAATAATTCACCGAGGATTAAGTTGAGATCAAGATTACGCTATCAATACCGAAACAGATAAAATAATCAAGTAGGAAATGTATAAAACACAAAGGATAGTGCAGAGGTGAATGCCATTGGCCAGTTAATAAAATGGGAGAATTGAGCTCTACTTTTACCTATCCTCATCCTGGCAAACTCTCTATCAAGCTACCATAATACAATTTTACAATACATATTTGTAAAAAGACAGTGCATGTAACTGATTCTTGTGCTCTACATAACATAGAGATAGAGGAAACTAACCAAAGCAGCCACTTCTGTAGCCAAGCATTTCCTTGCTCTCTCAACGTATTCACGTGCTTCATCATACTAAAATTTTAAAGTATGGGAACAATGAGACATGTCAAAAAGATTCTTTGCAATCCAACAACTAAACGTAACAAAACTAAGAGAGACCTTTCCTCTGCGAACTAACAGAACCGCCCGGAAGAAAGTTCCATTGCTACTTCCATCACCTGTAGCGGCAGTATTACCCAAAACTCGGAGCTTGCTCTCATCTCCATCATCCAATCGAGATACATATTCTGACATCTGATCCCATTCCCCCATGTTCCAGGCAGCACTAGCAGCCTTGAAAATAAAATCAGCATTGAACAAAGAAACAAGGCAAACAAACAATCTTTTAATCTCATAGTTTGATTCCAACAATCGAATTTTCAAGAAGTTTATGATCACACTTGACAAAAATAATTGTATAAAAAATAAAATCATCAAGATTAGTGTTGAATAAATCGTTTGAATGACCTAAGTAGACTATCTAGAAATCAATTTTCATCATTAGAACTGAAATCATGGCAAACATGTTCGGATGGCTATTAGAGTTCACAGGTCAAGGAATAATGAGAATGGCCAATTTACATTCAGGAAGCACTTGCAAATGCTCTTCAGAATAAATTATCATCCGATTTTACTGAAAGTTGGGTCAAATTACTAAGAGGTAAAAATTGAGGGCTTTTGCACAACAAATAAAATAGTAGCTGAAAGCATTTTTAGATCTTTATAATAATAAGTACTTTTAAAAACATTGCAACCATCAGTAAGGGATGCAGAACATTCAAAAGGAACCAGTAAAATCATGGGAACAGAACATCCAAATTACAAAACTTACCATTGGTGCCATTTCCAATCGGGCAGCTGGCTCTGCAGGTGTCCAATACTCTTTGCAGAGATTGTTCAGCTCCTCCCACCGAGCAAGAGCAGCAAGACACCTCATTCGCCCTTGCGAAGGAAAAAGTAACATGAAACAGCTTAGATACCAATAACGCCAAATAGGGTATGTAGAAAAATAGAAGTAAAAATAAACAAACCATAGAATAGTTATTAAGATACACTACGATACGTTTACATTGTCAATGCTTTAAAATATGCAGGTTATTACACACCTAGGGTTGCCTCAAGAACAAGATGCGGTGTTGATGCCTGAGAAGCTTTAACTGTGTATGCTTTGAGAGCGTCATCCCAACGTTGAAGCTTCTCGTACCTTGATAAAAGCAAGGTCCAGTTAGTAACTACATGCCAAATAATATCATATGTCATTTTCCATAAACCAGCCATGAGGTTTTTAGTATGAATAATAAATTTAGACACAATAGGTGCAATCTTTGCAATATAATTCGATATTTAGAGGAGATCTCAGCTGCATGCCAATAAAACCTTGTGGACACATTACCAAATTATAGCATGCATTCTATATCAAAATGGAGGAGAGACCACAAAGAATTTTATTCCACACACAATTAAAATTCATCTAAATACTACAATTAGCTAAGAAACTTACCAGGATTCCTTCAGTAGAACACCCAAATGTAGCTGGGCATATGTTAATATCCCAACAGCAGCCTACATAAAGCATAAATAAATAAATAAGTAATTTACATACAAGGATTAAAATGATAAAGAGTTTTTTCATAAACATGCTAGAGGAAGACGTCTAGAAAGTTAAATGACCTCATGCTGATGTAACTGATTATTTATATGAATTAGAGCTTCAACTACTGCAACAGGGTTGGCCTCCATTCTGTTTGACTGTGCACCTTCAAACTCCATCTCTTTATAGTGCAGAGCCTTTGCAAATGCACGACACTGAGAAACAGCCAAGTTGTGTTCAGTTTTAATTTCTGAGCAGATGCCACATTATGTCAAATAGAACCTCACCTTTTCTGCAAGAGCCCCAAGAAGACGGATATCGATCGGAAGGGGTCTTTCATCATGTTCCATAAACTCAGCCTGTAAATATCATTCCACAAACTGATTGTCACAATATGATTGCAGATACAATGTTATGTGACACATAATTCTACTCAAAAAGGAAACTTTTCTAACTTTACTTTAAACACAACAGGAACCTAAGGTTATGTTCCCATACGCACAATCCCCTAAAAAATCTAAGCTCCAAAGTGTAACTTCATTCTCAAAATGTATCTATCCCATACTCCCTCTGTCCAACAAACATAGGCTTAGTTTCCTCTTTTTTTTCCCAAATAATCTCGGCACATTAACAATCCACAGTACTAGAATATTCCTATTCAATTTCACACTTGTCAACTCCCCTGAGCAAGCAGAGTATTAGGAACTTTGTATAAATTTAATACCAACCGTCCAAGCCTATGCTTGTGTGAGGGGAGTATTGCATTCCAGCCAAACAAATTAATCTATATGCCAAAATCAAGTTTGTACATCGGTAGCCAACGCAACTAAAACAAACCAAAAGTGATATACCATCTTAAGAAAAATTACTCTTGGAAGAACACGAAGTATAGAGCCAGAGAAGTCATCACTAACTTGAAGCCTGATACATACATACCAAGTTTAATAGTGTCGCAAGAATTTCAGGAGGTATGTTTGGAGAAGAAAATGCAACTTCCAGGCTCCGCACAAGATACTTTTGGCAAGATTCATTCATTTGTGTCCAGCAGCTGACAAAACCGGCAGCAAACAGCTCCCTTCCAACAAAAGGCTGCAACAACAAACTATTTAAGGCACCATTTCACAGAAACTACCTTTTATTAATGCTTCAATGGCCAAAAAAGAAGACAGTCTGGTGACAGGGCAAAAATAATCAAACAAGTTAAGCAATGAGAATCACTTGAAGCTGGGCAAGCTTGGCGCACGTTCTCAGAGCTGGTGAAGGTGATTCCTTCAGTAGCTCAATGCTAAAATGCCTCATCCACTCTGCCCAGTCTTCTTTTGTACTGCGTTGAGAGGCCTCCCCAGCAGCACGCAACCGAGCTTCATTAACCTATGAGAATCATACAAATGACTGAATCAAAACAAAATCGTCTCAAGAACCAACTTGTCAGAATTACGAAAGAATTGGATAGAGCAGGGATGCAGATTTGAATATAATGATTCCATACAACAAAAGCGTCTCAAGCATTTCACGAATTCTGTTAATGTTCAACGTTAATTAATATATTTTCATGAACCTAAAGAAACCGGGGACTACACGGCAAACTTTTGAAAATCTCAAATTTTTTAATTTGATAAACGGCGCCTACATTTAGGTCATCGCCTATAAATATGACTTCTACCACATTCTCTTGTTTTAGGTGTGTGATGCTGCTTTTGGTTAATAAATAGAAAGCTCAAAGGGGCAGGTACTGTTTAGCACATTTCTCTCTACCATATTTTTTTAAAAAGATTAATTAAGACAGACGAAATTACAGCTGATTAGAGAGAACATCTGAGAAACATGATTACCAACCGGATTACCGAGTGGCAAAATCAGGTGACCAGATCACATATATCAGCTGACTAGCAAAAGTCTATGAGAAAAAAACAAAGTACCGTATGGGGAATGTTTGGATCAATTCTCTCACGATCATCTGTATCACTTAATGGGTCACTTATAACTTCCCCAGGGATCGGGCGACTCTGTCTTTGGGCATCAGCACTACCAAGCATCAGCGGCTCCCGCTTCTGCAAGTGTTCTTCGATTGCCTCAAAATTCTTATGCTGAACAGGAAAATGAATAAATAAACAGATAACTCTGTATAGTGTCTGCTTTGTACTTCATGTATTTACAAAGCAGAGAGTCAAAGATTGAGAATAAAGGTTTGGAGCACAAGAACAATACTCGAAGGCGATGTTTCAGCAAAAGCTTATGGATAGATGGGATGAAAATGGAAAAGTCTTCCCCAAGAGCATGAGCTAGACAACAAAGTGCATCGACGGCATCCTTCCTAAGTTCATCATTTTTCCTGAAAACACACACCATCGTGCTTAATTGAGGGTAGATAAATTATAGCCAAACAAAAAGATAAAAATAAAATATAGTATTAATTAAAACTTTGTGTCATATGAATTACTCTGTCTCACTTATAACAAGTGAGAGACCTCACCCATCAACGTACATGCAATTCATCAAGACAGCAACATTGACCAAATAGAACATTAATCTCTTTAAATCTGCATGCACTACTTTCTGAAACCAAAATTAAGTTTCTTAGATGCAAGTATTCTTGGTAGAGGGATCCACAATCAAAGTGCTTGCACATTGCACGAAAATTTGCTTGGATCAGGAAGACTTAATATACTTGAACCAAAAACCAAATGCTCCGAAAGTTCTTATATAAGTTGGATTCTTTTTCCCAACTATACAAAATACTACTTCCTCCGTCCCAACGACAAGCTTCCCCCTTTTGCCATTTTAGCCATCCCACACAAAGCTTCCCATTTCCATTTTTGGTAATTATAACCTTCTACCCACTTAACTAATACTCATATTATACATTCACATTTACAGCTTTACCAACCCACTATCTCTTTTTTATTCATTCTTTATTCTTTCATCATTTAAATAATACTCAACTTTCCACGTAAACAACCCACTATCAATTTTTATTCATTCGTTATTATATTTCCATTCAAATAGTATTCAATCTCCCACTCTCCCATATTATGTTGACCAATAAAGTAAACCGGAAGCTATTTCCGGGATGGAGGAAATACAAAATATATAGGAGGTGGATGTAAAAAAGAAGTGTTTTACTTTCCCAATATCTTTTGAATCAAATACTTCGATATGAGCTTTAAGAATCAAGACATTACATAAATGAAGCAAAAAGATGTTTCCATTATCTTTTTCAGTGCATGTAAAGCAGAGGAGGGTTATATAATTATTGACATCTATCAAAAATAGAACAATCATCATTGCATATCTCGAAGTTTAACCAGATTGTCTCCGTATGGCCATATTGCCACACCAGTACCATGATATTAGTGGTTCAACGGGCATGGTCTAGACCCTACCCCTACCCATTTATACATAAATGGGCTCAGACCCATACCCTACCCAGTTAAAATTTTACCTTAACCTGACCAGGTCCCTTAAATAAGGTTAATGGCTCCGAGTGAAGACCCAAAATAACCAGGTCATAAATGGGTCTATAACCCCAAGTCTCAACTCTCATACATAGTTTAAAACTCAGTGAATAAAAAGAAAACTCCTATTTGCACCCACATTGTTCAATCTCGACTTCACCGCCTCCACCCTCCGGCCCAATACCTGACTTTGCCGCGCATCAGCAGATTCCAGTGTGGAGTAGAAGTCACCAGAGAAGAATTCCAGTCTCCAATTTCTTCAATCAGTGTTAAATGCTAATACTATATCCACCTCGCTCAGTGATTTACAAAACTACCACTTACTGTTGCCACAATAGATAACCGCTTGCAGGTCTGATTTTGTCATTCATTAATGTTTATGCCTTCAATTGGGGGAAGGCAGGTGTCATTTTTTCGAATCAGATACTAATCACATCCAATTCTGTAAGATTCTGTAAAAGGGATCTGGATCTGACCTGGATCCAAAAATCAGGTCTGATTGGGTCTACTGGTACGGATCAAATCCGGTTCCGGGTTATAAGGTCTTTAATGGGCCTGGGTCAGGGTCCGGATATTACCCTACCCATTGAGACCAATACACAAGATTGTTCCAAAGAAGTACGGAAATGTTTTCTACGAAACTAATTTAATCATTCTGGTATCAGACAATTCTACCTCTGCTTGTACAGGATAATGTAATTGCCTAAGACTCAAGATATAATGATCATGAAACTGTACTGCTAAACTAAGATTCAACGATTTAAAATTCGAATTTTCATTTTTGGCAGTGGTTGAGAGAGGGAAACCATACCCGTCCAAGACAAGCTTCAAATGATGCACAAGAGCTGATATGTGACCTGTTACCTGGCGAAGGTTGTGGGAGAATGAGTACATGTTAACTATACTTGTCAAAATTTCAGAAGTGCAAAGGATTATGGTCCAAAATCAACCTGTACGCGAGGAATCAATCTAGTGAGAGTTTTGATAGCAGCACGGCGTACGTCTACAGAAGCATCTATTTTGAAAATTCGAATCAAGGCGGGAAGAACTATATGCATATGCTCATCCAAGGTTCCTGCACAGATATGTCAGGAATTTCAACATTGAACATGCACAACATAACTGATGCACTAAAATTGACCAAATAGCGTAGGTACTGACCACCAAAAACTTCAAGGGTATGGAGAATAACAATGGCGTAAGTGTAGTCTTTAGCCCTCTCAGCATCAGTAAGGACTTGAATGCAAGATGGAAGTAATGATGGAAGATGCAGCCTAAATTCATCGTTAAGAGCCAAGCAAAGTTGCTCGAGCAAATGGAGAATCTAAAATTTCACACGAGAGAAAACAATGGTTATAATATAGAATGTCGAGAAAAGATTGACATAAATTTAGCACAGAGAAGCTAGTTCACCGGAGATCCATGCACTGGTTGGTTAGCAGCAGGCAAACTGAATGATGATGGCCAGAATTCCGATATTAAAGAGAACAATGCTGGCAGATACTTGCGAATATGCTGCAACGCACAAATACAACATAGAAAGATAAGAAATTGAATAGTGCGTCCATAGATATGGATGGCAATTCGTTTATACCTGACGAACAATAGAAACTAAAGTTCCAAACTTCCATATAATATACTCCTTCAGACCATCATCACATGCGCGGACTGTATGAAAGAGATCAGGGAGAACCTGATACCAACAAAGAGAAACGGGAGAGGATGTCATCGTCACCGCATTGTGGCAGTAATTAAAGATCTACATACTAAGGTAACAATGGACTGACCTTGGGCAAGTACGGCACGCAGCCAAGACCCATTGACTGGTCAAACAGTGCAAACAAAGGAAGCATATTAAAATTGTATTATTTAAGAAGCACAGAAGAGATTTACAGCATACTGTAAGAAAGATAAAGCACTTAAATTATTCAAACAGAAACCATGAGGACTAGAGTCTATAGTACCTACAATTGACATGTTCAATCAACTAACCTTGAATATGAACATGAGTGATCCAACCACATTCTGGTGGTAACTAGACAGTGAAGGATCTCTAAAAATTCGCATGAGAGAACTGATGGCAACCTGACCATCATCAGCAGTAAAGACAGCAACATTAAGAAGTATAAGATATAAAATGCCGCTTTAAAATATCATGGAATACAGCGTCAAGTATTACAGTGGAAAAGTAATCTTCCGATGTTGCAAACGATGGCCAAAGATCCATATTGAGCTCGTCCACAGACCGGATATGTTGACCATGATCACCAGCTCCACGAGCAACTTCTGCATGAGAGCCTGGCAAGCTCAATTGATTCCGTTTATGCACATGGGGATCTAGAGCACCCATTATACCAAGAACCTATGTAGCCACCAACAGAGTTCAAGCTTAGAATAGAAAAGTGAATTTTTTATCAGTTAATTGACTCTATTTACCTTCAGAACTTCACGCCTGGTAGACCAACCTAGCTCACCATTGAGCAGTTTTAGAAGTAATCCAAGCAACTGTGGGTACTCATTGTACGGAGTAATGACGTAACTGCACACATCAGCTCCATGGTTGTCAAAAAACTGAAGGATTACATGCAACTACTACGAACCAAGAGAACTTTATTTTTATCACAAACAAATAACAAGCCATCAAATATTAATAATAAGCAACACGCATTATTTTTCTAAATATTGGGATGCAGGCAAATTTGTGTACAGTTAGTATTCCTTAATGGCATGAGGGTCCTAGGGTCCATGCATAAGAAAGAATCGACTCTGTAAACCTCAAAGTAAAGATTTTGAGAAACCCAGTTTCAACTATGTTCTCAACAAAAACAATCACTGTTTTTTTGGCCCTTTCATTGAAAACCAGTTACTGATCGGTCTTTCAAATAATTTAGGCGTATGTATTAGTTAGGGAACAAGTGACCACGCGTAGGAGAAACTTTATCCACAGATGAAAAATAAAAGCAGTTTAACATAAGAGATGTAAAAGAAGATGACACAATGGAAGCTTTTGCATTATTACTAGAATGAAGGAGTTAATAGCATATGCACGCATAATTTACTTCACTACAGGGGAAACAGCTCCAAATGATGATACCCCGCACTATTTAAGAAATGTAAACTCAAGAAAAGTAAGCTAAGCGGGCAATTTCATTCAGCAGAAAATAATTATGCTGATTCACACTCCTCAAACCCTGAGTCTACTATCTGTATGGGAATGCTAAACCACCATACCTGCATCCAGTTTCTTTCAGATGTCAAAGAACCCCATTTCTTGCATGTAGCAAGATACACTCACAGATAAATTTGCCTTTTGTAATTCTTACAAGGTATATATCAATATACAATTATATATGCTTGGAATGCATAGAGTGACTGAGTAATCAATGAGAGGATATCTGAAATTATTTCACCCAGATAACTATGGTGAAAGGAATCTTTGCACCAGACACCCATAGAATAGACATGCAGAAAGATAATAGAAAGTTATCATACCCTGTGCTTTGTACCACTTGTCCTAGAGTTGTGACAGCTACCTCACGTTTCGAAGCAGCAGCGCCATCCAATAAAGCTTCAACAATCAAGGGCATGAGTTCTGGAATGTACTGTCTCATTGCAAAGCCACCCTGAAAATCGGAAGAGAAAGGCATGAACGTGAGCATGAAAAAGTAACAATTCATATTCTCGAGCATGAAAACAAGGAGCAATGGCATATATAATGATGCAAGGGTTTATCTACAGCAGTTACAGCGGCAGACAGTAAAGACAATTATATCCATGACATCTTCAATTTCACTTTATTTTCTCTCCTACTGCAATTCCTCAAATTCACCACAGTTTTCAATAAAGCATGAGAAACACAAAATTCACCTTTCCTAAGTTTCATAAGGTCTATGCAATCACCTAGGCATTAAACTGCAAACTCAACAGATATTGTATTGACACAGCTGATCCATATCTTTTGTGACAATTATTGTGAGGGTTAGTCATGACAACAGTGCATATATTGGCTTGCATTGGTTGGTCATCTACAAGTTATTTCATAGCTACACTGGAGACTATGAACTCAGGTCATGCAAAAAATAATAAATGAAAAAAAGATCTGATCTAGTAGGAAGTTCAAGGCAGAAGTTTGCAGCCTTCACGAGGGCATATGGACCAAGCGGAATAGGTGGAGGCTGTGTCAAACTACATGACCTTCACAGATGAATTCGCCTACCCCATAATATCATGTGGTTATTGTCATGAAATTACATAATGCAGTTTCAGTTGAAGAGATACTGTGGTTCTCTTTTTACCTAAATTTATTTGAGGTGCCAATGATATAAATAGCGGAAAATATCAAGCAGCAACAAACCATGACAAAATACCCACAGCATCGCATTTCAGTGACACTGCTGTAGCAGGCAGAGCAAGAGCATAGCAGGAAATAGCAGTGCTCTTTCATATTTCTGAACAGAGCAATTTTCTTTCTCACTTAACCATGTTTTCAGTCCATAAACGTGCATTATTAAAATGAATCAACATAAAGGACCTTTAGACATCAACCTATTTTCAGTCCATAAAATTTACCCTCTTTTGTACTTGTATATACTAATTATTTTAAACATGCATAAAAAAGTCCAGAGGCAGTCATCCCACTATTTACAATCGCATCTATAGCGTAATTTTCGGTTGGCCGCTTCTCTCCAATCTCTAGGATTTATAAGAATGAGCAGAACCAAGAAATACAGCACACCAGAGATAATCCATAAGAAAACAAGTTGGTCAAGGAAATCTATATTAAGATGTTTGATAAGATCAGTGGTAAGCTACCACTATATGCAAATTACATTCACCAAAATTTCAATCACATCTTCAAGGTACTTGTCACTACCAAATAAGTAAGAAAAGAAAAATCACCCATGGACATGGCATTCACAATTTTAACTTGTCAATTCATAAAGAATATAGTAAACAATAATGCAAGCTCAAAAACAAACATCATCTAAGGTTCAAGACGAATACTAACCACTCTGGCGAGATCCCCAACTGTTACCAACACTCCACTTATAATGCCATTATTAACATTCACTCCAGTGCCTTCGGAAAGTTTTGCAATAAGTGCCTGTGGGTGTAAGTTGAATTTAAGACATGCATATGCAGCCAGACACCGCAAACGTTCTAGAAGAGTGTGTGTGTGTGTGTGTGTGTGTGTGTGTGCGCGCGCGCGCGAGCGTGTCTGTGCGTGAAAGAAAGCAAATTGCCACATTGTAGATACTGAACCTTGTGTATCGGAGCAATATATGGGAGAATTAATCTCTCACAATTGCGAATTAAGTAACCCAACAATTTTGCACTTTCTTCTCTGCATTTACCATCCGCACTGCCAACAGAAGTAACTCTTTTAGTAAAAGTAATAAAGCACAAAATCATTACAAGCAGAAGCACATCAATTAATCACCAACTTAATAAAGTGAGGTGTTTGAACAATACCTTTGTTTTAAATGTGTTAACAACTGAATTAGATGGCGGCGTAGTGCAGGCAGAACATGCGCAGGATTCTTTTCAGATAGTCTTCCAGCCAATGAGATTGCAAATTCTCGAACCTCAAAATCCTATCCAGTGTAAAACAGATTACAAAATTTGCCTAGATAATGAATCTAAAAATGATCGTTCTATCAGATTAGTGATTGCACAGATTATATTACAAATTATTATAAAGGACTACACCGGTTCACTCTCTCTACCCAATGAAAACCCTACATCATAGACATGGGATCAAACAACGAGGGAGTAAATTACTAGAGCATATGGCCACAAATGAGATTATACTTGATAGCAACGGGTTGAGCATAGACAATATGATTCAAGTTCACTAACTCAAAATTTTATGTCATTCGATTCAATTTTTTGTTGGTTCCTAAGACACCTTTTCATTGCAGGTAAAACCAAAAGAGCATGTGGGCCTTCGGCAACAGCTAATGCTCATCTCCTAATCACTTTGTAATAAATGAGTAAGGGAGTACTCAATGGGAACAAGTACTGGCGAAATCACGGGTCCTGTATTTAAATATGCAAGCAAATTGAAGCACAGGCCATAACTACTATTCTGCATGTTGATAGTTTCGCTAGGGGGCTGTGCAGTGAACCACACGAAATGTGCTACTGGCCTCTAGATGAGGTAGGTCCACACTGGCATGCAAAACCAGCAGAAGACATGGATACATAAAGAATTCTGCCCAATTAAACTATACCTCGTCATTTAGAGCGGCGAACACAGCCGTCAAACAATCAGCCTGTGCCAGAAAATCATCAAAGCCACCAGTCTCATGCAAAGAAGAAAATACAGACCGTCGAACAGTGACATCGGCATCAGCAACAGCAGCAATGAGAAGCTTTCCCACAATCTGCCCAAGAAAAAGTTGAATGTAGCAAATGCTTCGAAAATCAAGGGCATGGAGGTATATAAAAGGTAAACACCACATATATAATATAAAGATAACACTTTGAAATTTAACATGTTATGTCAAACCTGTTCAACTAGACGGCGACGCTTTCCACCAGCACGACTGGTCCTGCTCATGCTAAATTGTGCAGATGAAACGCTAGATAGGGAATTGGTTACTAATTTGCAGCAACATAAGGCAGCATCTTTTCGTGTAGCTCCATCATCATCTTCTAAGTATACCACAACTGATTCTCTGGCAAACTCAAGAAGATCATGTCCCTGAAAGAATGAAATCTCACTAAGACATGATAAATAAGAACAAGCAGCAGGATTGTACATAACCATAAAACAAGACAAACCTTCAAATTAAAGCGACTAAGAGTCTGCAGAGCCAGTTGTACAAGGGCTGAACCACTGAGTTCTGGCACTTGCAAAGTAGAAGCCATGCTACTAGTCCGGGTGATAACAGCCGGAGGCCTTGACTGAACTTGGAGTTGTCGCGAAAGAACCCCTGAGATACATTCAAGCAAGCGTACTTGAATGGTTGGCAGTAAATATGGAATGCTGCACAGCAGAGAAGACATAGTATCAACAAAATCGACAATTACAGAATAATCGTACTTATTGAAGACCTTGTTAGATAAGGCTTGGGCTTGCCAAAGCAAGACCTAAGTTCAAATCTTACTGAAGCCATTTCCTTGGGATGGGGAGAAGGAAAATATAAAATAAATAAAGACCTTGCTGTTATTTGCTCGAGAGCTTCTACCAAGGTCACAGATAATCCAGAAGAAAACATTGCGTCCAACAGATTGCATATGTAAGGCTGCATTGAAGTTCCCATGGCTCTTGCTAAATTTCCAACACATGCCAAAGCCTCCATTGAGGGCCGCCCTCTACGAGGAGAAATCTGCACAAAAAGATGACCTAATTAGAGTTTTTATTCCATTGCCGACTCAAGTACACACTGGCAATTTCAAACTGAATAATGTATAGCTGATAAAAGACTATTCCCATACCGCATCGCGCAAGTGAGACGTTATTGTCGGCAGATAGTTAATGAGTTCACCATCCAAAGCACCAGCCATTTCCCCAAGTGCAATGAATCCACTTGCAGATTCTGCAGGTATTTTGAGAACATGAAGTATGTGCTTCATGCAAATCTGCAGGCAAGGATATTGTCAAGCAAAGACAAACATTACCATCTAAAGAGAAAAGGAGAGATAACAATATGAATAAAAAATAAATAAAAACATATGCACGCAGGAAAACAATAAATAAAATAAAAGGAACAGAAACAAAAAAAGAGAAGGAGACCAACCGTCAGGTAGTTAGTCACAAAACGGTCACGCAGGAAATGAGCAATTCTAGGGAGCAACGATGTTATGCTGAGACGAACAAGACGGTCGCGGTGCTCCAAATAACGGAGAACAATTTCAGCAACTTCTCTATATCTAGACATCATGAACTCACCAGTATTTCTGCAAAAATTTGACATTATATTTCTTGGCGAGGACAAGCAGTGATGGAGACAATTATTACTAGATAATCCCGCATCACTGATCAGATAATTCTCTCTCTCACACACACACACACACAAAGTAAGTAGTTAAGAAAATTTTGATTTCAGAGGTTTATTTCATATGATGGATAGAACACTCATGACAAAGTTGAGGAACAAGAAGAGAATTACTTAATTGCATCATCATTTCAACAGTCATTCCTTTTTTTTCTTTTCACATAAGCAATCTCAAACTACCAATAAAATCACAATTTAAATAGCATATAACAATTTGGGGAGGCGTCATCTGCAGCTGGAAAAGAAAAGGCTTCAAGTCAAGGAAAGTAAACTCATATCATTCGTTATTTCAGCCTTTCAGGATGAAGTAAAATAGCAAAAAAAGTTAAGTGTACATTACATGAAAAGATTGGGTGCTAGATAAATCCAATATTATGATAAAAACAAATGATAATGGACTGATGCATGCAGCTCAGGCTAAAAGAGGTGAGGTGACACCTGATTTGTGAAAGGGAGTCTCATAGTAGAATCGTTCTGTGATGCACAATTTTCCAACAGGTTACCACATAAGATGAGAGATGAAAGTAGAACATCATTAAATAGACATGAAAAAAGAGTTGCCAAAATGCATGTTCAAGGTAAAACAAGCAACTAAGAGCAGGACGAAGGGAGGATAGAAACTTCAATCAATTACTGCTGCTGAGGAAGAAATTCAAATATTTAGCAAATCAAGCAAACTGCACCAGAAAAAAACATTGTTGATGAGCAACTCTACCTCAGCAGTTCCCCAACTGCAAGTAGAGAACCATGTATGCAATGTACAGGGGCATTCCTGCCCAATCCATCTTGTGTAGCCTCAAACATACGGTAATACCTAACACAATAGCCATTCAGTAAATGAACCTTGAACAAGTAAAGCAAAAGACATTCAGCAGTCATACAGATAAAATATCAAAAACCAAATTCTAACGGAACTCATCCACCGCAATCATTTTCACCTCAGAATTCAAAGAAGAGATGTACAAATGTAAAACAATGAGGTACATTAATCCAAACATATCCCAGGGCATTTCTCAATAATCGAGGAAATTACTCAATCCTCTAATCTAATATTGGAAGTATATTGTTCTCAATCTCATACTGGTTCTCCACATATGCCTGAGTGATTCGATTTTTGTCCTGTCTTTCATTCAATTGTAGGGAAGAAAGAAAAAGTAAAAGAGGACTCCATTTTCTTGATGCATCCTTTTATCAAACAAATCTATAGTGGTATAATATTAATGCTGTTTTATTATTATCACACTTTTTTAACAGCACATGGCGTTGTTAGTGATGTAAGCATCTCCTCATTCTACAATAAACTATCTGGGGAAAAGCTCCTTCCCACATATCAGAATACGGTTAACATGCTCCATCTGAAGACAGCGAAGGGCATTTAAATTTTTGCCAGAAAAATCAATATCCAAAGTAAAGTCGATACTCCATTGTTCTTGACATTTATTAACACAGCAAAGGAACTCGACACACATACAAATTCACAGATTTTACGAAATCATTTTAACCAATCTCAATGCTGCAGAGTTGCTTGTTCCAACTTCACAGAAATTGCAAAAAGAGAGTTGTTTCCATTCTTCATGGAATCTTTTAATTCTGTGACATAACCTAGCATTTTTTAATTCTCAGGAAGTAAATCAATGGTCTGTTCTGTTAATTTAGATGGTCCAGCAGGACCTGGAAATTTACAACAAGGGAACATAATCATAGGCAACATCGGAGACAGTTAACCATAATTCAATGGAGAAATTCCATACTTACCACTGGACACGCCATCGTGTCTCACGTTTCTCAATAACACGAAGACAGGCACGTAATGCCTCCACAGCTCGCTCCCGGACATCCAGTTTTGGGTCCCTTAATGCAACCCAGATGGCATCAACGAACTCGGGAACATGTACGTTGAACACCGTGGAAGCATTCTCAGCCATTTCCTATGACAGGAATCAAAATTATTTTACACATGACACAGTGCCTAAAGAGACTGCCAAATTAAAAGGATAATGCTCGGAATTTTTTACTTGCAGGATAATTATGTATGAAATCTTAATATAGTGAAGGACTTTTTCTTCTTAGATATTTTGTGGTAGTGGGACAACAATAAAATAAAGAAAGGGTAAAGTGAGAACGTATCAATTTTCTGTCAGCTGAAAAAGAGACCAATGTATTTTTTTACCGATTTCTTCTGCAGAATTATTAATTCATGAGTGCAGATTAATAGTTTTGTAACCTTAGGTACTATTTATGTTTTTTATGGCTGGGTAGGTAATTTTCATATTGTCTAGTACTCTGGTTTTAAGTTATCAGCCGTCTGACTCTGGGAGTTAACACTACCATTCAAGTTGTAATAAAATCCTCCATCTGATGGTGTATGGCCCTTTTAATATAAAGATAAGTATGAGCCTATGAGGTCCAAAAATATGTTTTAATAGTTTCATGCACTGATTGAACTGCCTAATGTTCATGGTTTGGATTTTCTTTCACGAGGCATTCCTTACTTTCTGTTTGCATCATTTTTAACTGTTGTAGTCTCTTTATCCTTTCTTGAATCATTCTTCTTATTTCCTTCCTGTCATTATAAACTCTTCAACTCCCAAAACCATTTAGCAAAGAACACACTTACAGTACCTCAACAAAACCCAACTAAAAGAGTCACACTTTACTCAAATAGTTATTCAAATCAGTTCTCTGGTACTTTCAAACATTTTCTTCAGCAACTTAGCTTTCAAGCACACAGTTTAAAATTTAAAAACCGTTTCTCAAGTAAGGTGAAGTAATTTTTTGCTCCAGCACCAGAATGTAATGGTCATCACAAAGCATTATGTTTGATCTTTTGCTCACAAAACAATGAGGTAAAACAAGAAGAGTATTCTCTAGTTTGCCTAAGAGAACATATTTTGGAACATGTAACACTTCAAAATGTACACCATGCTTGTTGAATATTTAATAGTAGCAGAAACAAATACCTTTAAAATTAGAACAGCAGCAAAACGACGGTGTTCAACTCTATCACCATGAAGCCAGTCCAATGCAATTTTTACCTGGAAGAAGCAGATATAAAAAAATCAAAAAAAAAAAAAAAAAAAAAAAAAAAAAAACATACATCAGTCTCACGAGCAACATATAAGATTTTCTAAGTACCAGCCGTTCCACTTCATCTGCCGTCATTGCTCCACCAGCTCTGGCTAAATGGCCCAAAACTTTACTGGCAACAACCAAAGTTTCAGGATCACGTTTTGCCTCAAATGCAGTCCGCATATAATTTGCAATCTTTGCAACTTTCACCGCATTCTCCCCAAACCCAACATCTATAAGCTCATCAATAGCCCTAAGTGCACCCAAATTCTCAGTCGCTTCATTACTTTCTAGAAGACTGGTAACACGATCATACAGACGATCCATGAAACGGGAAAATGCTTCACCGCTTAGATCCCGAGCTTGTTCCTCCACATGTCTTCTCAATGCAGCCGCAGCCCCATCCTGTGTATTACATTATTAAGCGTATTACAAAAGACATCAACAGATAAATGGTTAAATAAGATTACGAATCCAGAGAAGATCCACCGAATAACTTATACACGAGTTTAATTCATAGATATCACCACATATCATATTATAAACAGGGAAAAGTATCTCCGTAAACTCATTATTAAAGACAACAAAGATAAACTGCTAAATCAGATTTCAACTCCAGAGAAGATCCACTGAATAAACCTTAGATGCGAATATACCAAAAGGTAAACAGAATTCACTATCAATTGCGGTGAAATCGCCACGTGATTCTGCAATAAGGTACGCAGAACCAGCTGACATAATTCCACCTGTACAACTCCAGATTCAAACAACTTACAAAGTTTCCGATTAACCTAGAGAATCTCTAGATGCTAGAAATCCTTTAAACTACAACAACATAACTCAAGAGCTCCATAGCCAAATGAATACACAATTTACAGAATACCTAATCACCTACCGATTTACAACTCCAGATTCAAACAACTTACAACGTTTTCGATAAAACCTAGAGAATCTCTAGATGCTAGAAATCCTCTAAACTACAACAACATAACTCAACAGCTTCATAGCCAAATGAATAAACAATTCACAAGATGCCTGATCACCTACAAAGTGCAGCTCCAGGAGACAACATCAACAAACAATTTAACAGAAGACAAAATTCACCGACCGGAACCTAACGAATACATAAGGTGTTGGAGTTGAACTCCTCTAAGCTACATTCACCGAATAATCCACTTGCGCACCAAAATGAAGAAAAATCGACAGAAAAACAGACGAATAAATTCAAACCTTCGGATTTCCTCTGACACAGAGGTCACCGATAACTCTGTTCAGTGATTCAAGGTTACCGCCGCCGTTGGACGTCGCTGCAACGGCGTACCGGATTGATTGCGCCGTCGTCACCAGCGCCATGCTCGCTCACACCTGTACAAACTCTTCAAAGCCCTAACCAGAATTCCACAAGCCTCAAACAACTTTGCCACTGATTCTCACTAACAGGAACTAGCAGGATTTTTGCCAATTCCGATCACTGAGTGAAAAAAATTCACAGAGAGAAATGCTTAGAGCTTGCCTCTTTTTAATTGAGGCTTCTAAGCCAGCAAAAAGCCCTCTGGCTGGTTCATTTTGCATTTATGTTTCCCGTTCACACGATTTTAGCACTTCTGGTTACTGATTACGAGAATAGCGTCTTTTGTTACTCTTTATTTCTCACTCTCAAGAGTAGCACTTTCCATTTCTTTTCCTCTTTTTATTTGGGATCGATACAATCTAGGTCGATAAAGTCGCACTTTTTTTTCTTACGGTCATTTCGCACCATTAGGATCTAGGTTAAGAGAGTGTTGCTTTCTTTGTCATTTCACAATCGATACAATCTAGGTCGATAAAGTCGCACTTTTTCTTTTGTTATTGTCATTTCGCACCGTTAAAATCTAGGTTAAGAAAGCAGCACTTTCTTTTGTCGTTTCGTGGGCAATACAATCTAGGTTATTAGTGTAGCACATTTGGTTTCCGCTTTCATTTTGCATACGATACAATCTAGGATAGTTAGGCTCTTATTCATTGGCTTCATTCGATTCGGTTTAGTTCCGTCAGATTCGATTACATTACATTACGCTTGGTTATATTTTATACTACAATTCAGTTCAGTTCAGAAAATTACAGTTGAAGAGAGCCTTAGTATGGAATGTGACTCGTTTGATTAACCATGTTTCATGTACCTACAAAATTTCGGTGCTAGTAGCTTACGTAATAAAAATCGGGATCTTTCTATTTTAAAGCATCTAAGCTAATTAATGTTAAGTGTGCTTGATTAAACGTGATTTATATGTACATACGCGACTCAAATTATAGCAATTTACTTAATTAAAAATTATAGTTTGCTTTAATCAACTGGTGTTAATATAGGTAAATTGTGTGATTTTGTGGCTTTGTTATAGTCAAACTATTTTCATAAGTGGATGATGTTGACCAGTTACACATAATGTCATACTATTACTTTTTTATTGATTATTTACTGTTAATAACAAAAAATAATAATAATAAGGTAATTTAATTGGTGGTATGTACTAGTGTGATATAATTAAAATGAGATTATGAATCCAATATTTGGATTTGAAAATTGAAGAGTATTAACAAATTTATGATTAAATGAGGCATGAGTTTTCAAGTTTGGTTGATTATAAATGTTAAATGGGTAAATATACACATTGATATTTGGTCAAATATAAACAATCAATTCTTTTTATATAATATTGGAAAGTTGAACTTAAAGTAAATTCCTTTAAATATGTTTTGGTCAAATTAATATAATCAACTTTTGTAGGTAATATTGAAAGGTTATAATTAATTAAGCCCCAAAGTTTCAAGTCAAGTTGAAGGAGCTTAAAAGGGATTGGGAACGATACTCATATTAACAAGGTGCACTTTTCTTTTTGGGAATTCATCCATAAGAATTTCAGAGTTAAGCGTGCTTACTTTATAGCAATCTTAGGATGGGTACAGTGGGGCCAGCATATCACCCGGAGAGCTGCCCATGAGTAACTGCGCCGACCCAAATGGTCGAGGCTCGGTCCATTAGTGGTCTGGGTCGTTACAAGTGGTATCAGAGTCGTGTCAACCCAAAACCCACAAGGGGTGGACGGTTGGCCGGACCATGGTGCGGCGGGGACGTCGACAATTCAAGAGGGGTAAATGTAACGCCCCAAAGTTTCAAGTCAAGTTCAAAGAGCTTAAAACGGATTGGGAATGCTACTCATATTAACAAGGTGCACCTTTCTTTTAGGGAATCCATTCATAAGAACTCCAGAGTTAAGTGTGCTTACTCTGAGCAATCTTAGGATGGGTGACCAAATAGAAAATCTCGGTTGGCGAGTGAGGACAAAGTCGGAGGAAAGGACATGTGTTGCGATTAGTGCCAACATATCACCCGGAGAAATTTCATGAGCAATATCGCTCGAAGGGGCTCGACCTATTAGTGGTTCGGGTCGTTAAACTTAAAGTAAACTGTTTTTTTTAAATTTAATTATGGTCAAATATTATATAATCAACTTCTTTACATAATATTGAAAAGTTGAACTCGAAAGTGATGTACTTGTCAAAATGTAATTTTAAGTGTGCACCTTAAAAAAAAAAAATTATGAATTCACATGTAATCAACTTTTTTACATAATATTGAAAAGTTGAACTCAAAAGTGAAATCCTTGCAAAAATGTAATTTTGAGTGTGCACCTTCTTTTTTAATGAAACCACATACTCGATGTTAAATCCGTTTTTTTTTAATTTAATTATGGTCAAATATCATATAATCAACTTTTTTACATAATATTGAAAAGTTGAACTCGAAAGTGATGTATTTGTCAAAATGTAATTTTAAGTGTGCACCTTTAAAAAAAAAAATTATGAATCCACATATAATCAACTTTTTTACATAATATTGAAAAGTTGAACTCAAAAGTGAAGTCCTTGTAAAAATGTAATTTTGAGTGTACACCTTCTTTTTTAATGAAACCACATATTCGGCGTTAAATCCGCAATTTCGTGAAAATTTTATATTATGAGAGTGTATGTCGTCTTTTATAATACACATAGTTATATACGACCCATTTTGTTGACTAGACTAGTAGATAGTTATGAGTGTTACTACGGGAAAAGGAAAAAACACAATCAAATGCAGGGACGAGAACAAAACTTTTTGTGGGCATGGTGGGAGTCATGTATGGGCCAAAGCTTTCGTTAACTACGCTAGAAATGGGTTAAACATTTTTTTTTTTTTTAGCACCAAATTATATTACCATACTTGAAATAGTGTTTACAAAAAGCATAATAAATGCTCAATATTTACATACCCCAAACCTTTACATATCACAATATAACATAACTCAAGCTTCTCCTATACTCTATACCTCCACACCCAGTTTGCTGACTTCTTTGATGCTATGGGGTTCCTCACTAGTCCATCTTCTCTAAATTTTGACAAATGTCAACTCATCTAATTTTTTTCCTATTTTCTTATTTTTTCAACATTTTAACCTTAACCATAGTTAGAGTCTAGCTATGTTTTTAAATTAATTTATCTGAAAATTTTGGTAGAAACATCAGACCTCGTCACAAAATTTTAGTTTAACACGTATTCTCATATAATAAAATAATTTACATAATTGCAACAAATGATAAATAAAAGGGAGAAAATCGTATCTAACTTGGCTCAGATCTTACATCTTCAATTAAAAAGTTAAATATGTATGCACCAAATTGTAATTGAATGAGTAAGATAAATTGATTCCTGATGTCCGCTTGATGTTGATGCCATTCAAAAATCTTCTTCATATTTAACATAAAAGGGTTCAACTTTTTAGAGCAACTGAGGCTTTCATCCTCAAAATAAAATTATAAGTTGACGGATTTTGATTTTGAAGATTCAATTTGGAATTGAAATTTTGTGATGGGGTTGGTCAGATAAATTAATTTAAAAACATGTCTAGACTCTAACTATGATTAAGGTTAAAATGTTAGAAAAATAAAAAAATATAAAAAGAATTAAATGAGTTGACACTTGTCAAAATTTGAAGAAGGTGGACTAGTGGGAATCCTTAAAATGAAATAAATCCAGTTTGCCTCTTTGCCCGTGCAAAATCCATAAGTGGATTACATTGCGTATCATCTTCTATCCAAGGCTCCAAAAAGCTCATCCCAATAATCCACAGATTGTCTCAAACCAAACCAAACCAAACCAAACCAAGTCATTGTCATTACTACAGCGCACCTCATCAAGAGAATACAACCCGTCAATTCCTCAATATTACCCGCCATAACCTGGGTTAAACATGGTTCATTGATCACAGCTTCATTCAATTAATTAACATATATTCGCAATTACACAACCAACATTAATCATATGGGTTTGCAAAAGCTCTCACACGTCACATTCCGTAGAGATTCAATCCCAATCTAAACGTGAGTGTAAAACTCTGATACCATAATAGAATTGTGGGGAATGTGAAATTTATTCATTTGTATATTAATTCTCAAATAGCATATATGATGTTTGTATCTCGTGATATATGATGTACCATATCATACCTTACTGCCACATACTATGATGTGGGCCAATTATCGAACAACACACTTCACACATGTCATGTACACAACTATTGACCATTACAACAATTGTAGTACGGCATGCACAATGTGTTAGTCATGTTATGTCACGTGATAACTAGTTTATCTTTTCACACAGTTTGCCATTCGCTGACTGTTGTTGATGGAGCTATTTTCCCGCTCTTCACGCATGTTTACTGCATTTTGGCGTATATAAATGGAACCACGAGTGTATAATGGTATGACATACATCTCAAGTGTGTCACGCGAAGCACATCTATAGCTTTAATATATGATTGGAAAAACATATATGTCCAAGTTAATGAAACCTCTAGCGTTACTTGAGCTCAAGGCTTTTACACATCTGATACACACTCAAAACGTAGAAGGTTAATGGAATCATGGTAGGAAAACAAAAAAGATATGCAGTAAGGTCAATTATGACTAGAAGAGCAGGATTACATTCCTCAAAAGTCAAATCCAAATCTTGGACATGAAGCAAAGTGATTGGATAAGAGTTTAAATTCATAAAAGAAGGTTAAAAACACTTTTTTTTAAGCTCGAAATAACTTTCCGTTCCAAAAAACAAATTAGTACAAGCCGACAAAAAGACCGTCCAAGCAACCTGATAGACGAACTCGAATAAACCTACTAGCAATCACCAAAAACAATCACAAATTCCACAAGCAAAAAAGATGTAGAGCAGGTTTTAAGCTAGCTCTCATCTTTCAGTCTCAACAATATCTACAGAAACCTGATCACTAAAAGGCTTGTGTTGAAAGATTTGGAGATTGCGCCCCTTCCACACTTCATAAATGGTCTCCACAAAAGCAGCTTTTACAAGTTGTCCCCGTAGTCCTTTCCCTCCAGAAATACGCAAAATCCAAGCACTTTCCTCCTCAAAATTACCAGGAGTCCAGGACTATGCTGCACGCCTAACCAATCCAGAACCTTACTCCAAATACGCACAGTAGTCGGACAAGTGAAAAACAAGTGCTGGACCATCTCATCTTGACCACATCAAATGCAAGCTTTATCACGAACCAACCCAAACGTTCCTTGGTTGGCAATCGATCCAAACAAGCGATCCAGGTTTTACAAAATTCAACGTTTTAATTCTATACCAAACACCCCCAAAAATATTAACCACTTGCAGCATAGCTTTAGCATATCAAACATGTCAAATTCTGATGCCAGATTAGAATTGATCATGTAATTCTTGTCTAGCTACTTCAGTAACCTAAAAAGACTTAACCTTACCAATGGAGGAATCCAAAAACCGAAAAGTTTCTATATCCAGCTCCAACAGATCATCAGCTCCTCGAGTTCCAGTCAAGACTTGGCAATCAAAATCAAAGTCTGGTTCAAAACCCGTGATAATAACCGTCTTCACGTGCTTCTTCTTCTTCACATCGAACCACATCAATTTCCTGCCAAACTTCATCAGAATTTGCTCTCTGCACTTCACGTAGGCTAGTGTTTCAGCGTAAGATAAGGACATGGGAATATTTTCAGTCAATGTCAAGCCCTTATTCCACCAGATGGCCTTTTTTCCTCTGTAATCCTGCAGAGTCCATAAGGTCAACCTATCATTTGTCCTCCCATCGTGATGACTTGCAACAAATAAGCATCCATCGAATGCATATAGCTCACAATGAATCACATTAGCATTCTTACAAGGCAGTCTAATCTCCCAGTAGGTCTCATTGGTAAGATCAAGTGACATTAATACGAATTTCACGCCTACTCCAGCAAGCCAATGGAACGCGCCATAGGCAAAAACAACACGACCTGTTTCAGAATTATAATTATAACGGCGGGTATGCTTGATCCTCCTCCAAGCTCTCAATTTTGTAGAGTATACTGAATAGATGTAATAACGATAATTTACTAGGGACGGTATAACAACTATGTAGTCATTAGTAGCAAGATCATGTCCCACACCTGCTGCGGATATATTTGGACTTATTATACCATCATGAGAATGCAGGGGAGGAAACGGAAACTCAAACCGTTCTTTGGTGAAAGGATTCCACAGTGCCAAAACCTCTTGAGATTCGGATGGTTCAATTAGGAGAAAGCCTCGGCAAGAAGTGAGAAAACTACGACTACGATAGACGGTATCGTGTCGGATATGGTTTACCTGAATTGTGTCGGAACAAGTTACCAGGGAGCTTAAAGCCATGGAGTAAAGTTCGCCTGTATCAGTTCGGATAACAAACATGTCAACACGTTGGAGTTTTGCGAAAACTGGATCATCTATGATGGATTTCCATTCCCTGCAGACGATTCGGAACCGGAGGAGATAAGGTTCTGCCGGCAAACGGCTTAGTATGTTGCGAACTAGCTCATCTGGTATGTAAACCATCTTCTTCTTTAAATAAGAAATTTTATTTTTTTAGAAGAAACATAGAAGAACAGAACGGCTAGGGATTGGCTTCTTGTTGGCTAAGTTCTAATTGTTCAACTCTGGGCTGGACTACTTCTAAGGTTCTTGCGGGCTAAAATTAGATTTGGATCTGAACAACTAGATACATACCTAAATACGATCACACTAGCCGATTTACATGCATATCCCTTTAAACCGGCATGGCTACTCTAGATTTGCTCTCCAGGTGATCGAAAGTCTTAAGTCTTAACACATGTTCCTACCCGTGCATCATGCAGGGGTGTACGCAGGATTTGAAGTGGGGCAAAATTATATATATGGGATTATTTTAGAGTTTAGAGGGGAAAACTTTTAAATTATTAAAAATATTATAAATAGAATTTTTTTTTTTTTCCAAATTGTAGGGGGTCGAACGCCCATCGCCCCGGGCCCGCCCTTGTGCGTGCACTGGAAATTTTTCCCAATGAAACACATTTAACTCGGGAATTTTAATAGATGAATGTATCAAACATAATATGTACCTTCCTGGATAACTAGGTATTATGAAATACAACAATCTTTTCAATTATTGGTACGTTTCACATACTTATATAATTTGATAAGTTTGTTTTAAAATAAACATGTTAAAGTAAACGACTTGCTAATAACTTATAAGTTGGCCAACCATATAAACTTGTGTTGGTCCAGATAACGACAGAGTAAAAGACTAGAGGGGGTGAATAGTATTTTCAAACTTTGACGATAAAACAGTTTCTCAAATACTTGTGAAGGTATCTGATATTTAGTCTCAGAGAGCGGAAGTCTTTTCAGATAAGTGCACGTGCTCAACAAGCTATAAGTGTGTAGATACTCAGCAAAGTATGATAAATACATAAAGTAAGTGCAGTAAGTAAATAACACAAAGCTTTTATAGTGATATCTGAAGGTGGCGTAATCCCTCAACTAATCCACTCACCCTTTCTAAGGACTTGAATTCACTAAGATAAGATTATGAGTTCTCCTTACAAAATTCTATCTCATGATCCCTTTGACACTAGGTTCCCAACCAAGTGTTCCCCCGAGTTATTTCCTAGTTTCCCAACCAAGTACTTCTTCTACTCAGTAACCTTTGAGCTATTACTTAGTTTCCCTAACTAAGTACTTCCTATGCTCAACGTCGGTGTGGTATTTTGGTTATGGTAGTTTGTCAGGTGAGCAGGCTCTTAATAACTTTTACAGTTTTGTAAGAGTGCTCTGTAGAATCAAGATTACTTAATACACTTTTCAATGTATGGTAACTTGTTCTTTACTGACCCAAGCAGGGGCAGAGATAAGGGGTGGCGAGAAATTTTCATTTTCTTCAATACTATAGGCATATTTTAGAAAATTATATGTTCCGCCACCCCTAAATTTTTAGTTAAAGACTAAGCAAAGTAAGAAATGATTAAGCAAGGACAACAACCAATAATGGAAAAGTTGACATTTAGATAGTCGGCTTTATAATTAAATAAGTTGATAAAATTATAATTTTCATAAATTTAACGTAAGTCTCCTGAGAGACGATCTTATGGAGAAACTAAAAGAGACGGATAAACATTACAGTTATATCTAAAAACATTAGAGGTTTTAATAAAAACATGAGTGATATACATATTACATAAAAAAAATAATATAAAATGCATGCATACTCATAAAACATTATACAAATACTTAAGAACATCAATCAGTCTCTCACTAATACACGTCTCTTCCAAGACTTTGTGATTAAAGAGATATTTTACTAATTAACTAATTTAAGAGGGTTATACGAGCGATTTTTATACTTTTGGAGCAAGTTCTAAGCGTGCATTTTCAGTCAAGAAAATTGCATACATAGATAAGACTGCGGAGTTCAATGGAGGATGACTTCTTGTCTAGCTATTTGATAATGCATATTGAAAAAAAGGAATTGTCGAGGGTTTGGACATTGATTCAATCACTGATGATTTTGAGAAGATGAAGAGACGTAGAGTACGATTTTCATGTGGTTCTTTCTTTCCTTTCATTTTACTTAGATATTCATATTAAATATGTATGATGAATTTAGTGTAAAAAATATTGATCCGACCCGACCTAACTAAATTACATAGTGTGCCCATGTTATAATACTCCGCCACCCCCACTTTCAAATCCTGGCTCCGCCCCTGGACCCAAGTCTTGATGTTGTTCAAGAGAATGAATCACATATATAAGTCGCAACTATATCTTCTGGATTCAACTCCTTCACAATATACAATTCTTGATAAAGATCAGGACACTTAGAACTTTTGTGCTACTTAGAATTCAAGAGCTTTAGTCGCAACAGTAAGCTAGAGAATAAGTAGGTAGAAGGCTTGTATGCTTGAAAGTATATTGCAATTGAAGTTCAGTCTAAGGTGTGTTTTCAAGCATTCTAAGTGGTGATATTTATAGTCGAAAATGAGGCCGTTTGAATTACTATCTGTTAGTCTCAATGAAATTCAAACTAACGATATCTGAAGTTAGTACGGCAGTGAGCTTTGTCTCTTTTCAGAGATTTTCTCTTTTTCTTCAAACATCTCTGTCTGCGTAATTAATGCATTGTACCAACTTTTGTCATGTAGTGTCAACGGAACAATGCAAGCTATCTGAGGCTTTGCAAGCCCTTTCTCAGTGACCTATAGTGCTTCAGATACTTATTGAAACGTTTGTCTCTCAGACACTTAGTTTTTCCAAGGTATCTGAGCCAAGGTATCTGAGGACACTTTTATCCTTAGTCTTCAGCAATCTTGTGCAGTCTTATGATCTCAATAAAAGAGTTCTTCTGCTAGATGCTTCATTCTTGGTCTTTTTTAAAGATATAAAAATTACATTCAGAGACATATGATTCTATACAAGATTTGCTAGACTAACATACTCAGTAAGCTTCATCTTTTACAATGTTCAAGTGAACTAAGAGTACTAGTTACCTTTCTGAGCTAAGATAAGTCATTATGGTTTATTGATCAAAATCTAAACAGATATTCCTAACAAATTGTTCGGGCATATTTTTAAAGAAAAGTAAGCTAGCTGATTTGTTTTTTTTTAAAATAACAAAACTAGATGATAGATTAGTTGATTATTAAGCTTATAGTGCTAGAGACTTAGGCTAGACCTACAACATAGGATTCAGAGCTCTTGAGAGGAGCAAGAGTGGACAGGATGTGGAACTCGACGTAATACGAATTCAGATTATGAGTTAGTTGATTTTTATGGATTTTTTTTGTAAATTAATTAGCTGAAACAAAATTTGTTGATTTCTTAAATATAGCATATATGAAGAAATGAACTAGCTTATTTTTCTTAAGCTTGTATAGGAAGTTCATAAAAATAATAATTTAACTGACTTGTGTTTATTAAATACATTTAAAAAATCAGTTATCTTATGAACTAATTAATTTATGAAACGCCATCAACAAAATCAATTAACTTATCGTTTATTCAATTGGCTACCAACTAGTTTATCAGCTACTAAGTACCTTATCGTCAAGTACATGTTGATCGATATAGTAATAATGATATCATCATCTTTATCATTATTTCCCTATTCTCGTAGAATTTCAACGGGCCAAAGACTAGTTATTTAAGTGTGCTTAAATTGAGTATCAACTATGAAGTCTATGTTAAACATGCATGTTTTTATTCTCTATCGCATGGTGTGTGACTCCTGGCGCTTTAGCGTGTTGTACAATGCAACATATGTTATACGTGGTACAATATATATTGCACGTGGCACAACATTTAAAGTAGTATGAGGTACTATCACAGGAAGAGGAAACCAGTTAAACAGGCGTTTCTATGTAATCATAAAGCTCCTCCAAGTTATTACTGAACCAATTACTGCTAAATTCATCATTATATCCCAAATTGCAAACACATATACAAAGAAACAAAGCTGATTTGCATGAAACTGTTCATCACTACTAAGCATTAATCCACGTGATACAAAATCATAACATTAACAAAGAAGATTTTTTGAACTCCCAAATCAGGTGTTAAAGTGCAAAACGGAAATGACAATTAACTTCAACTTGTACTCAATCCAAACTCTATTATAAATCAGACATGTTCACACATTTCCTGAACAGAACATTCTACCTAGCTAGTCGAAAACATGGCCAAAAAACCGAGCATGGGAAGGCAAAAGATCAAAATTGCCAAAATTGAGATCAAGAACCACTTACAGGTCACGTTCTCCAAACGCCGATCCGGCCTCTTCAAAAAGGCCAGTGAGCTTTGCACTCTGTGCGGTGTGGAAATCGCCATAATTGTCTTCTCCCCTGCCGGAAAGGTCTTCTCATTCGGCCATCCAAATGTCGAGTACATCATTGACCGGTTCCTGACTCGAAACCCGGCACCAAATACTGACCCGTTTCGTATAGTTGAGGCTCAGAGGAACGCTAGTGCCAGAGAACTCAACTTGCAGTTGGCACAGATTCTGAATGAACTGGAACTGCAGAAGAAACGGGGCGAGACGCTGGACAGTATGCGAAAAACAAACCAGAGCCAGTATTGGTGGGAGGCTCCTATTTCTAAGCTGGAGCTGAACGAGCTAGAGCAGCTCAGGAACGCAATGGAGGAGCTGAGGAAGAGCGTTTTGCAGGAGGGCAATAAGCTTATGGCTGAGGCGATGAATCCGTTGACGGTTTTTCCGGCTAGTGGTGTGGAGTTTGTGGATCAGTACGAGCGGAAACCAGATCCAGTTTTTCCAGGTTCTGTTGAGAAGGTTAACAACGGTTTCGGACTGTGCCATGGATTTTTCTAATCGATTATGAATTAAAATCTCGGTTTTAGGCATCCTTAAAAAATATAAACATTCTGGATTCCAGAACACATGGCAACATTTCAGTCTCAGACATAAAATCCTTCTCAAAATGTTGATTTCATCTAATAAGCTCAAAACCTGGTACAATTTCCATATTTTTTCTGTTAATTTTACCGAAATTATGAAATGCATTTCTTATGCAAGCTTATAAGCTAGTATCTTGCTAGCCTTTTTGTTTTCTTTGTATCACCATTTAAGATTCGGATTTATAGTTGGAAATGAACTGATAAATGGTTGTTATATATTGTATGATTTAAGTTGCTTCATAATTCTGTTACTTCATAATTTTGGAACTGTAGAATTATGATGTACTGGGTTTATCAAGAAGTTACTTAAACTCTCAATATATTGTCTTGATTTTCTTCTTTTTTTGGCCATCGTATCAGTTTTTTCAGACAATCATAATGCATTTCATTCATTCATAAGCATCAACTTACACGAAAGAGCAAAAACTCGCTGTTTCAAGAAAACAGTGACAGAAAATCTCAAACAAACAAATTAGTCCAGGATTTCATTGCCAGCACCAGAAAATTACATGGGTCCTGTCCTTACTCCGCTTCTATAATATCGAACTAGAAAATTCCGAAACCAGATAGACACCGTGGCGAAGTTATGACATATACGATGGGCTAAGACGTTAACTTCATGTAATGGCACACTTGAGAATCAGCAAAATCAGCAAGCATTCCTCAGATTTAATCCCATTGATAATCTCCAGCCAACGGTTCAATGCAAAGACTTCCTGGAATAAAATTCACCATGGTTTGGAGGTTCGTCTGGAACAACACATCATATGGAATGGATCGAATTGTTTTCGGCTCAAATTTTCAGGGGCTCTGTGCAAATTTAATGTTTTTGTAGACCACACCTCGTCTCAGAATAAATATCATATTATGGACACGTAAGTTAAAGGGAAATGAAAAAAATCGTAATAAAACTTAATTTGGAGCTTATTTTGACTTACAATTGCATAAATATTATTTTTGTAACGAGGATTAAAGTGAAATACAAGTTGAGGCTTTGATTTTTTATCATGTACTTATAGGTCTAGAAAATTTTGAACTTCTAAGGGTGTTTGGCATAGAGTTAAAACCATAAGTTTCGTAAAAATTTATATGTTTTAACCCAGTTTTCTTGGTTTTAGTCATGAACCAAACACTCCTAGTAATTACTCGATTATGCACAAATTATATACCTTGATATAAACTTATCACAAAGTCGTATTGTGGAAGACCGTCTATACTTAAGTTAAATATAGACGGATCTATGTTGTTAACAATATGCATTTTTGATTTATGTATACATCATTGCTATTAATTAGACATCGTAAGTACTAAAAATATTGTCTACATATTGATTATAATAAATAACGGGTCCACTTTAATCGAGTCGAACATATTTTCGTATTTGACCTACCATTTTAATTGAGGTAATAGTTATATCTTTTTTAGTCGAGTGACTACTCAATTAAAACTCACAATAATTATAAAATCCTATAAAATTTTAATTCTATACCAAACATAAATTTTCACAATTCAATTAAAATGTAAAAACTATTCAACAATTATACATCAATTAAAATTTACACAATTAAAGTTACTTAACAAACTGACCGTAACTAACTTGAAAAATGGGGCCCCATGGACTTGGGGCCTAAAGCAAAGGCATTGGCTGCCTGCCTTATATGCTGAACCGGCCTTGAGAGCTTCTATAAATTAACCATAATCTCGTGCTGGCTTTTCTTTGATAACTTGGAGGTGGTAAAGTAACAATCCAACTAGAAACTGGAGGGGCTATCCTTTATTCATTAAATAATTAAATAATTATAATCTCAATAAAAAACATATATATACTATATACTATGAGAGTATGAGTATCAAACCCATTAGTACTCCCCTAATCCTGATTCACCCAGATTGTTATTGTTATTGCCACCATTATTATGATCATCCACCGTCGAACCACTTCCGATGTTATACCTAGACTCAACTCCACTAATTGATCCAGGATCCGATAATACATTCGAATTTTGTATCAACATGAGATCATTAGCTCTCATCGCAACTTTCTTCATCAACTCATCAAGAGCTTCGGCATAATGCTCCAACTCATCCACTCCCATATTGTCCACCTCATAATCCCACCAAAACCCTCCCTCACTATAACCATTAGCGGAGACAACCCTCTTCTCCTCCTCAATCGCCTCCTTCCGCTTCTTCTCGACCTCTAACTTCCCACAAATCTCCAAATAATGTTCATTGTACTCACTCGCCCCCTTCACAATCCTTCCATTGTTCTCATGTGCCCCCGCATTCGTGGTGTCTTCATTAAGGTATCTATCTATAATAGCATCGGTCGACGGGTGCCCAAAGACAAACACGCGCTTGCCAAGGGAGTGTACAACAATCGCGACTTCAGCGTTAGTGAGGATACATAACTCACTAGCCTTTTTGAACAGCCCCAATCGCCGCTTTGAGAAAGTAACTTGTCTATTGCTAACATTTTGAATTTTTTCAATCGCGATCTTTTTCCGACCCTGGCTAGTTCTTTTCTTCCCAACATTGCTTTCCTCGGTTATAACCACCATGATTTTCTTTTTTGTCGAAGCTTTGAAGTCTTATATATTGCTCTATTCAGAGTTATAGTCGATATTGGACCTTATTTATACGGACTCCAAGCAAATGAACTTCCTTAATTGAAGGATTCTTAGTTTGGTTCCATTACATAATTACATAATGCAAACATGGTAATAAAATATTTATGCTAGTTTATAAATTATAATAAAGAGAGATTTTCTCTTCCCATATATATTTTTCCATATCAATTGCAGATCTTTCCTTTTTATTCCCCGATTAGTATTTTCCTTCTACTTCCTTGATTAAGCGCTAATCCAGAATTGTGACCGAATCTAATTAGTAGTAATAATCATGGTAACTCTTTGGAACTGTACTAGTATACGATTTAGATGCTTAATTTGCTTACGCGATTACTTGTATCCGGTCCGCTGGATATTTCTTTGGGAGATTTATCGAATCACGTGCACCAATAAAAGTTATAAAAAATACATTCTGATTTATTAGGATCTAGCGACGTAGGCGGTGCACAAATTAGAAGTTGCATTAATGTTACACCTCTAGCATGGTAAAGAGTCTGAAGTTCAATTACGCGTCAACATTTAAACAAGATAAGATATCGTTCGCAGAAAACTATAGGGAAGAAGAATTTGAGATTCATATTTATTGCAAGACATTGCCCTGTTGCAAAGCCGTTTTATCAACGAGTTCGAACTTCGAACTCCAAAACAGCAGGGCCGGATCTGAACCAATGCAAGTAGGCCCTTGTTACACCAGAGAGTAGTAACTAACTAGAATTGCTAATTTGAGAGAGCTAAAATGAGTTTGCTTGATTCATAAGCCAACAAATGGCTGAAATATGAGCTTATATAGCTCGAATACAAACTTACGTCATCGACGGTTATGAATGCACAGGAACCGTTGGATCATAACAGATTGATCCAATCGTGTTCGTTGATTAGACGTAACGTTACTAAACAAACGAAACACGCTTTTATTAAAAAGGCCCCAGAATAGCTAAAATAGAGTTGCTGCCTGTGACATTCCTCCCTCCTTCATTCTCAGCTTGTCCACAAGCTTGAAATCCTGGAAAACTAGCTTCCATGGTAGAAAAATCTTCCCAGGTAGCCTCCTCCTTTGGCAAGTGTTCCCGCCGAACAAGCACTTGAGCAACTGCAACATTGTTTCTCTTAACCATCCTCCTTGCCAGTATGTTCATAGGAACCGGCACAATAGTACCATCTTCATTCATTGTAGGCATTGTTCTCATGGTTCTATCTGCTGCACCCACCTGTTTCTTCAGAATATAAACATGAAACACAGGATGGATTTTACTCCCAGCAGGTAACAACAACCTATATGCCAATTCCCCAATCCTTTCAACCACCTGAAATGGACCAGCATATTTAGGACTTAACTCCCAAACATTGTTGTTTCTGATAGAGTTTTGCCTATATGGCCTCAACTTGAGGTATACCCAATCTCCCACTACAAAACTCCTTTCAGACCTATTTTTATCAGCCAAAACTTTCATTCTCTGCTTAGAAAGCTCCAAATTAAGCTTGACTTTATGCAACACTTCATTCTTGTGCTTAACCCATTCCTCCACTCCTACTACAGATATGGTCTCCATGGTATAGTAACCCATTGAAGGAGTAACATATCCAAACAAAGCCTCAAATGGAGATACCCCTAGAGCTGAATGGTAATTTGTATTATACCACCATTGAGCTAATGGTAACCAGCTCTTCCACTTAGCAGGAGCTTGACCACACATGCATCTGAAATAATTCTCCAAGCATTGATTGACCCTTTCAGACTGGCCATCTGTTTATGGATGGTATGATGTACTCATGAGCTGAGATATCTCCAATAACTTCATCAATTCCTTCCAGAACTGACTAGACCTTATCTCTGTCAGATACAATAGACTTAGGTAGTCCATGAAACTTACAAACCTGATCCAAGAATGCTTGAGCTACAAAACTTGCTGTGAATGGGTGTGTCAATCCCACAAAATGAGCAAACTTGGTAAACCTATCAACAATCACCATGATAGTGTCATAACCCTGAGACTTAGGCAATTTTTCAATGAAATCCATAGTAACATGCTCCCAAGCCTGTTGTGGTACTGACAATGGATGTAGCAGTCCTGGTAATCTCACATGCTCATTCTTGCATTACTGACAAACTGAGCACTCTCCCACTACAATACTCACTACAACTCTCAAGCCAGGCCATAGAAATATCTTACAGATCCTCTGGTATGTAGCAAACACACCAGAATGGCCCCCTTCAATGCCAACATGCATTACTTCAATCAATTTTCTCCTTATATCCCCACCCGTACCAACATACCATTTTCCCTTGTATTTGATTAAACCATTATGAGATGAATAAAAACTCACATCATAAGATGGTGTAGCAGCATGAACAATGACCCCAGTAGCTAAATCATCATTTTCATAGCTGGCAATAAATTCCTCCATCCATTGAGGCTGAGTGACAGATATAGCATAGAATTCCTCCATCCCTTCTTGTAATTCCCTTCTAGAGAGAGCATCTGCAACTTTATTCTGAGGACCTTGCTTAAATTCAATGCTATACTCTAACCCCATCAACTTGGTCATGTACATATGCTGCACAGGAGTTGTGATTTTCTGCTCAGTGAGAAATTTCAAGCTTCTCTGGTCTGTTCTGATGATGAATGGAGCATGAAGTAAGTAAGCCCTCCACTTCTCCACAGCTAATAATATAGCCAAGAACTCCTTCTCATAGATTGACAATCCCAGATTCTTGGGCTCCAATGCTTGACTCACAGAAGCCAATGGATGCCCTTCCTGCATAAGCACAACTCCCAATCCATAGAAGCATGTATCAGTCTCCACAATAAATTTCTTAGAGAAATCTGGTAATTGTAATATAGGAACTTGACACATAGCTTCCTTCAACAATTCAAAAGCTTCTTGAGCTTCAACACTCCATTTGAACTGATCACCTTTCTTAGTCAAAGCTGTCAATGGTCTTGCTTTAGCTCCATAATTTGCACAAAACTTCCTGTAGTATCTCATCATGCCTAAAAATCCCCTGAGAGCCTTGAGAGTAGTTGGCACAGGCCATTCCTTAATACATTTGACCTTATTGGGATCTACTGCAACTCCCTTGCCACTGATAATATGACCCAAATACTCCACTTGATCTATTCCAAACACACACTTAGATTTCTTAGCAAACAATGTATGCTGCTTCAGTAATTCAAACACTTGTTGCAGGTGTATCTTGTGTGTTATCATATCTCTGTTGTATATTAGTTTGTCATCAAAGAATACTAATACAAAATCGCCCAAGTGAGGCTTGAACACATCATTCATCATAGCCTGAAAGGTAGCTGGAGCATTGGTCAAACCAAATGGCATAACAGTGAATTCATATAACCCACTCTTGGTCACAAAAGCTGTTTTCTCTACATCCTCAGGTTTCATCTCACTTGATGATAACCTGCTCTCAAATCCACCTTAAAAAACACTTGTGCACCATGCAGCCCATCCAACAAATCATCAATCAAGGGTATAGGATAGTTATTTCTCACAGTTAATGAGTTTAACTTCCTATAATCCACACAAAATCTCCATGTGCCATCTTTTTTCTTCACTAGCAACACTGGACTTGAGTATGGACTTTGACTAGGTTGTATCACCCCCATTTTAAGCATCTCCTGCACCAATTTCTCAATCTCCAACCTCTGCATATATGGATATCTATATGCACACTGCTTAGATGGCTCAACCTGTGGTTTTAACTTGATTTCATGGTTACATGATCTCATAGGAGGCAGTGATTTAGGCTCTTGAAAAATATCACTGTATTGTTGCACCAAATTTTCCACCATAGATTCCTTCTCTTCCATTGCAACATCCTCATCTACTGATGTAACCTTGCAGAAACAGCTAAATAACATTTTATTTTTCTTATTGAATAAGTTGTGCAGCTTATTCCCTGTCATAAGCTTGACAGATACATTTGATTGCATGCCAGGTACCATGACTGGTCTTCCCTTAACCTGGAATGTGATTGAAGGTAGCTCATAATCCAACAGTACTAGGCCTAGTCTCCTCATGATATCAACCCCAAGCACCATGTCATAGCCCCCAAGTGGTAATGCTCTGATATCGGTAGCAAACAATTGCCTTCCCATCTCCCATTCAAAATTTGGGTACCTAGATGAACATTCAATCCTGCCTCCTCCAGCTACAGTTACTTGTAGAGGATTGGTCATCTGCACCTCACAGTTAACTCTCTTCACAGCACTGGGATCTAAGAATCTATGAGTACTTCCAGAATCCACTAATATTACAACTTCATTGTTTTTTTTTTTTACTTTTCCCACCAATTTGATTGTTTTAGCTGGCGGTTGCCCTTTCAGTGCATGCAATGACACCACACAGTCAGTGTCAAGGTCTTCACTAAACTCCATTATCTCAGTACTTCTCTCCTCTCCCTCCATCACAATAACAAACAACTTCTTACATTGACGTCCATATGTATATGGCTCATCACAATTAAAGCACAAGCCCTTCTTCTTCCTCTCATCTAGTTGCTCCTTGTTCAATCTCTTCATTGGTACTGCATCACTAGTACTACCAGTTTGATCATTTTTCTGCCAAGGATTCATTGGTTTAACTGAGTTCATGCTAGATTTGTGCATTGACTCAAGCATTACTTCCTGCTTTCTAGCCTTGAGATAAGCTTGCTCTAGTGTGTGAGGACACAGTAGCTCCACCATGTGCCTAATCTCCTCCTTCAAACCACTAAAGAAGCTCCTCATGAAGTAAAACTCATCCAAATGCCTATCCCTCTGCTTCACAAACATTCTCAACTCAGCAAATTTGTCAATATACTTATCAACTGCTCCAACTTTCCTGAGTTTGTTAAATTCACCGATTACATCATCACTCCGAACCGATGTAAATCGTGACACAAACATTTCAGCAAACACCTGCCAACTCATATTCTCATGACCTTCAATATGATCCAGAAACCAGTATTATGCAGATCCTTCAAGGTACATACTAGCTACAAGTATCTTATCACTATCCTTCATTGGATTCAACATAAAGTACTTGTTACATTTTTGTATCCAACTACGAGCATCAAATCCATCAAATTTCGGAAAATCTACTCTAGGACCTTTCACCTCAGAACGTACAGAACTAACATGCTCCACATGATCAACATGCTCATTACGTTCTACAGTAGCAGCTCAAGTAGGCTCAGAACGAAATGTACCTGAAAATGATTGCAGGAGCTCCTTGAGCTCGTCGAATTTGTGATTCTGCCCCACACTCAGCTCCGATTGAGCTGCCGTAAGATGTTTTATCTCCGATTGAATCTCTGCAACCGATTTCTCCAGCACTTCAATCCGCGTAGTGTGATTCGACACCATTTCAGAGTATCAGAGAGTTTTTCGCAGTGAAACCTGCTCTAGATGCCAAATGTTACACCAGAGAGTAGTAACTAACTAGAATTGCTAATTTGAGAGAGCTAAAATGAGTTTGATTGATTCATAAGCCAATAAATGGTTGAAATATGAGCTTATATAGCTCGAATACAAGCTTACGTCATCGACGGTTATGAATGCACAGGAACCATTGAATCATAACAGATTGATCCAATCGTGTTCGTTGATTAAAACGTAACGTTACTAAACAAACGAAACACGCTTTTATTAAAAAGGCCAGAACTTGCCCAGAATAGCTAAAATAGAGTTGCTGCCTGTGACAGCCCTCTGCACAGGGCCCAAACATATTTGGGGCCTCAATTTTTGTATACAAACATGTAAACAACTATTATCTATATAAAATATCATTGCTTAACTTAGGCTATGTTCTCTTCGTCTGAATTGAACTGAACTGTAAACAGCTAAGCATAACTAAATAGAACTGAACTGAATGAATCTGAACGGAACTGAAATTAATGAGTTTTTAGATGAAAAGAACAGAGCCTTAGTTAATTAACCTAATTGAACACTCAAATCATAACATTAATATAACATGCAATCGTAAACCAAAATAAGCCAAAAGTCGAGCTTTATTGCTATATTTTCATTTGTAAGTTTTGTTTAAAGTTGTTATACTGGTTATGCATTGTTTCTCCTTAAACAATAATTGTTTTATAAATTTTATATTTTAGTATATTCTATAAAATTCAATTAGTTTCTATGGAATGATTTATAAACGTTGAAAACCTATTATTTTGAATTAACTTAAACAAACCATTTAAAAATATTTACACATTTAATGTCACACATTATAAAATTTACTTGAATCTTTCATATTAATTTAAGACGAAACATTAGTCATTTAATTGAAACACTATACTTGAAAACGAGACTATGCAAAGCCAATTTAAATTTTAATTTCATCACTTTATTTTAAACTTAATTTCCTGTTATAAAATGTACCCGTTGACCCGTCTTTGGAAGCCTTTTTGTTTTGTTTGAATTTTGTGTAACCATTGTGATCTCACTTAGTTATAAATTCATGCAATTTGCAGTACATGGGTAGAAGAATGATGATATATAGTATTTATATGGAAATTTTTACCTTTTTTGTTACAATATATGTGATTTTTTTTAAAGTTTTAATCATTTATCATTAGAAGCGGATCGATGAGAAAGCTAGATTTAGGTGGGACGAAATTTATCGTAGTACTTCCATATGGATGAAAATTAAATTGAGAGAATTTGGTTAAATTGTTGGCTCGAATAATTCAAAATTTTGTTTGATAATCATACACATGATCGTACGTTATTTTAACCTGTAAATTTGATTATTTCACTTATTATTTTCTTGTATATTAGGTGTTATTCTTTATAAGTTGAATTTATCTAAAGAATAAGGCATGGTGCATGGTAAAAAATTGGGTGAACGGATGTGCATGTGCAAACAACTTTAGAAGATACACTCCGCGTTTTAAATTTTGTTCCGATCTGAACAAAACCTATGAAATTCATCGATTCTTATTGGAACCGACACATATAATTAAAAGCAATAGAGTGTTGTTAAACATGTGTGCCGGAGATATCGTTTCTTCTCACAATTTTGATCGAAATCCGCTAAACACGTAGTATATGTTTCTCCTATTGACTTTTAATTGAACTTTTAATAATATTGACTATACCAGAAAGATGCAGTGTTTTGATTTACATGTTGATTTGTAGAATCACAATATCATTTTGATTTTTAGTAGTCGATGATTACATTGTCGAGTTAAATGTCGGGTCTTGATCGATTACTATTCGTGTCTCAAATATATCCATTTCGTATTAGTTTTAGCTTAGATATTTTTTTTAATCTTACTTACATATAAGGCAACTATCTTTCTTGCAACTAATTATTTTTTAATTCATAACGTCTTGAAAAGCACCAACAATGGTGAAGTACCTAAGAAATAAAAATGGTGTTATTAAATATAAGTCCTATCTTCCCATGAAATTTACTAATTCTAATTTGTAGTTAAAATAATAAAAATGTTTGTGTATTGATGAGTCGGTTTTACATCGTCTCATCTGATCTTTCTTACCGTCTTTTTGTTATCCTTAAGTATAGTTTTAGTAGTTTTCTTAGAGTCTTTTTACTTGTTTTGTTCTTTGTGAGTTTTGCAGATATTTGGTTAGACCGCGCTAATTGAAGGCAAAAAAAGGGTGTATTTTACATGCATTTGGAAGATATGGAGTTCTAATGCTTCGTATGGTTACTATAAGTGGAGCGGGGAGGCCAAAATACCAAGGATCGAAGTTAAAATGAGCAAAATCGAGCAAGAAGGGCAAAATCATCCTTCTCAAGAGTCGTGACGCCAATGAAGATTGGCGTCCAATTCAATCAGAATGAATTGGCGCCTTGAAAGTATCTTGGACGCCGTATCATATTTTGGCTTCCGCCAGCTATGTTTTGGCATCCGCCAACTCTCATACATGGTGGACGCCAACCCTTCTGTCAGCGGCGAATTTGCCCACCAGTTCACGAGATTTTTCCTAATTCATTGAGACTTAGTTTTTTATTCTTTCTATTAGTAAGCAAAAACATTATTACTTTCAGATTGATCTATTGTCAAGTATTCAGACATTGCTCTCAAGCTAGACCTATTTTCCAAGGCAATTACCCGTTTTGAGGTAATTGAACCGATTTTCACCTTGTAATCCGACGATTGTGATTGATTGGGAGCATAATCTATATACTATCTTGCATCGATTCGATTCAGGTTCTTCTATTCTACATAGGGTTTGTGACAACGAAGGGTAAATTGTATCAATCGTTCGATTCTTCGTTTCTAGTATTATATTATGTGTGTTGATTGTTTAATTGCTTTATTGATTATGTCTTCGCATAACATGAGTAGCTAAACACCATGATTATAAGGTGGTGACGAATTCAAGCATGCTAGTTAGGGTTTATGCGATTATATATATATATACAGGTCGCGATTACTATGAGCTTTTTAGATTAATTGTGTATTCTGCTATTATGTTTAATGTGCATTCTGTCAATATCACTGTTAGATTAAGCATTTGATCTTTAGAAACCAAAACGTTTTCGTCTTGCTTCATGTACTGTTATTTTTCGAGAAATGGATGATAATTAATACTTTAAGAGTAGATTTTGCGAGATATCATCTTTTGAAGAGACGATATCAATATCATATGTTTGGATTATAAATGTAGGCTTACCAAACACATCGTAGTTATGTTTGTAGTTACAAAAAATTTCATACCCCCGAGATATGCCCTCTTTGCAAATTAGTCCTTGATCTTTGAACAATCACAACGAGGTCTAAAAAATGAACTGTAATGTTTCAACAATTACACACAGGTCCATCCGTTGACCAATTTGTGATTTAAAAAAAAAAAAAAACCTGGTGGTTTTGAGCCATTGTTCCATTTTTTAATTTTCGTATTATATTACAATGGATCTATATGTAATTTAAACTTTCAAACAATTTACATTTTTCTTACAAATTTTCATTTCATTACAAAATGGCCCCAAACCATTAGACAACTCCAAAACTCTTTTATATTTTCAAACTAACCTAATAATATTACAATATAACCCCCTAATAAGTTCTAATTTTCAAACGAAAACCTAAAACTTCATCGTCAAATATGAAATGGGTCTCCATGGGAGACCCAGTAAAGCTCCATTGGAGCTGTTTAAGTGCTCTCAGTGCAACTGGTCGGAGCTCTAATGGGTCTTCATGGGAGGAGGCCCAATTTACCCTATGGAGATCCAATATAAATTTGACCGGATTGGTGGGTTTCATCCGGCTCCTAAAAAAGCTTCTTTTTATTCTCTTTTTTTCTTTTTCTATTTATTTTCTCTATCTTATTTTCCAAATGTACGCTCAAGAGCCTTTTGAGGGAACGCCCCACTATGTCCCCTCCTAGCTCCGCCTGGTGTACACTGATGTTCCAATGTTGACGTTAGTTTTGCCCCCGATCAAACCCACTAGATGGTTTCGAACCTTGACGTGATTTTTAAAGTAGCCGGAGCTAATTGGTAATTTGATCATCTCTAGCAGGGGAGACTCATTAGGGATAAATTCTCCAAAGCCCATATTATGGAACTAAATTACTCTAGGACCCAAACTAAAAATAGATATTAGTGTTTATCAATTATACCCTATAAACTAAATTAGTTAAATATTTATTATTAATATCATTATCAACTAAAATTAAGGAACGTATGTTTTAGTTATACCTAAATTTACCATATCTAAGATACTGGTGGTATAATGTTTTTAGTTTTGACACAATAATATAGTACCTTATATTTATTGATCTGTTTAGATGGTACAATGTTTTTAAAATTGTTAACACAACGATGTAGTACCCAAGTTTGGCAACATCAATATTGTAATTAGAAAATGAAAAATATCTGAGAGCGCGAGAGGAGAATTAGTTGGAAGGCGTAGGACCCAAATTATCCAAGTTTGGCAACATGGTGAACTGTAGAGTACCCCAGTCAACCCTGTCACCTTCACTCTCATCTTCTTCTTAACTCCAACAGCTGGCTTCCATTATTATGACCTCCTTCAATTAATTTATTCCTCCATTATTGATCTCTCTTTCCAAAACTGAACAAACACCACAACAAAACAACCAATCCCAACACTTACTAAAATCCCCTGATTTCGACAGCTACTCCTCTCATTCATTGCATGCGTGCACCCACCTCATTCCACCTTCTCTCAATTCACTCAATTCCAATCACAATCTGTAAATTTTCAATCACCAGAAAGCAAACAAATAAAATGGATCCTTGTCCTTTCGTGCGGATTCTAATCGGGAGCTTAGCCTTGAGGTCTGTGAAGAAAACCCAGCTCGAGTTTTATTGTAAAATCAAGCTCAAAGGCTTTGCTTCTGAATTTTCTGAAATTTCTGTTCTTGGTTCGGAAAACGACGTCGTTGAGAGCAAAATTCACGGGAGTTTTACTTTCAGCAAGTCGGATTTGGGGAAATTTGGTGAGAAATTGAAGGTTGAGGTTTATAATTGTAACAGGGGATACGAGAAGGGGTGTGGATTGTTGAAAAGGGGGAAACTTTTGGGGTGTTTTGTAGTGCAGCTGGATTTAAAGGGATTTTTTGAAAATAATGGGAGTGGGAATAGGGGGAGTAGTGTGATTCGGGCCGGGTGGGTGCCGGTTACCGGGTCGGGTTTGGAGTTGCATTTAAATGTTCGGGCCGAGCATGACCCGAGGTTTTTGTTTCTGTTTGATGGAGAGCCCGAATGTAGCCCGCAGGTTTTTCAGGTTAATGGAGGTGTCAAGCAGCCTGTTTTTTCCTGCAAGTTTGGGTTCAGAAATTCAGTGGAAAGAAATTTGATATCAAGGTAAATTATTTTTATCAGTCTTGTATTTTCTGTCATTGGATTTTTTTTATTTATCATCCGTTACCTGCCACTAATCCGCCTAGCATATATAGTTTGTTTTTTTTATCATATGATGATTAGTGAATTTTAGTTTGTTTTCCTGAATGGAATTGTATTAGTAGTTAATTGTAGCCTTTCAGCAGTAGTGATTGGATTATGCATAGATGTAATACTGATTTCTGAGGACAAGAGAAGCAAAATAACTGGGCTATAAGTAGAACTCTTAACCTTAAGTAGTAGTGAGTGTTTGCAGACTACTCATATTAATGAGAAATTTGCAGGGGTGGCGCGAAAATGCTATTTTAGAAATTCAGGTCGGGCGAAATGCTATAATGACGATAACTGTTTCAAAAGTTCAAGATAATGTATGCAACGTTGAAAAATTGAACCGATTAAAGTACCTTCTGAAATAGATAGCAAGTTGTCACAAACTAATAACTATAGTACTATGTTTTGGCAAGCAAGATTTTCAATGGTTCTGCTTCATAAAAGTTATAACATGTTTGTGATACTCATTTCCAGATACTCGCTTAATCATGTTATAGCAAATTGTGAAAATCTTTTGCTGTCTTGAATTCGGAATGGAAACTACTTGATCATGAACTAATTTAGTTGGACATATCATTCATGAACTAATTTAGTTGGACATATGATCTTGCAGTTGATAAAGTAACCAGATTTGTTTGCAAAATGATGAGAAACTTAATACAAAAAACTACTTGCCTTCTAGAGGTTTTTTTTTATTGGTTTCTGAATTCTGCTGATTTGCTGTTGAACAGATCTTCATCAGAACCAAGCACCTCAAACAGCTGCTTTACTTCAGCTACATCTGATAAAGAACAGCCCTTGAAAGAACGAAAGGGATGGTCAATCACCATCCATGATCTCTCAGGTTCACCCGTAGCCCTTGCATCAATGGTCACCCCATTTGTGCCATCTCATAGCAGCGATAGGGTTGGAAAATCCAATCCTGGAGCGTGGCTTATTCTTAGGCCTGGTCAGGGCACGTGGAAGGCCTGGGGAAGGCTGGAGGCTTGGAGGGAGCGCAAAGGCGATGACCGTCTCGGCTATCGGTTTGAGCTCATGCCCGATGGAGGTATTATTGAAACTTTAATCTAGTTGCTTAAATGTCACGAAATTAAAATAAATTCGAAGTCTCATGAAAGACATGTTTTTAGTAGTCTTAAACTGGCTTGTCTTTTCCCAGAACAAGCTTTAAACGTTTGGTGTGTGATTTATTTCGTGCTTTGTGTTAACAGGCATAGATCCGATTCCTCTTGCAAATTCAAGCATTAGCACAAAGAAGGGAGGAAAATTCAGCATAGAGATCACAAATGGCCCGACTCCCATGGCTAGTCCTAACAGCAGCTTTGATCTTGGTTCGGGGGCAGGATCAGGGTCCGGATCAGATTTTGGCTCTACTTCAGGATCCGGATCATGGGCGCATCTATTGTACCGAGGATTTGTAATGTCATCTACCTTGGAAGCTGATGGCAAATGTAGTAAGCCGGAGATACAAGTTGGGGTACCACACGTGACTTGTACCGAGGATGCTGCTGCATTTGTAGCACTGGCTGCTGCTATGGACCTTAGCATGGATGCTTGCAGGTTATTCTCTCAGAAGCTCAGGAAAGAACTGAGGCAACAGGAACATTCATAGTCGAATCTTCTTCTTTTTCCCACAAGAGTGTACAGTGATCGAATTCAAGATCTTTTTTACCTTTTGAATTTAAAGCTTGTTTGTTGCAATTGTACATTTAAAAGCTTGCTGTAGCGATTATCCAGCTGTACATTTTGTGATTTTGGTGATTTTGTTTAAGAATTTCATGCCAGATTCAGGCAGGATCAAACTGAAATATGTTTTTTTAGGCTCTGTAAAAGGAGACATTCTAGTCGACAAAGATTCCATTTTGATTTTACCAAATTTACAGCTCTGATATTGTAGTATAACTGATCAGTAGTACCATAGTACTATCCTGAACTTCTGCTAAGAAACTAGATACCCAGATTACTTGCACTTTTCTCTCTGTAACTGTGAACATTTGCAGAAATAAGACTTTCATTGGAAACGCTTGTACCTGTATCTTCACCCTGCGATAGCATCATAACCGCTAGTTCAGTATCTCAGGAAGGGTGTCGAAGTTCTCGTGGACATCATGCTCCTCCAAGTCATTGAATGAATCAGATAAATCAATGCGATCGCTGGTTTCTGCATTAAAATACTCATTCTTCTGCCCTGATAAGTTGTCACGAAGCACAGTTGAGTTCTCGACATGAATGGCCAATCGAGCAGAACGAATAACATCACCAGAAGCATCATTCGCCTTGTAATTTTGCTCACCACGCTCGTGGATTTCTTCGTCTCCATTCTTTTCACTGTGAACCAAAGAACTTCCCTTCTCCTCTATACGATCAACACCATCAGACCACTCCCAATCATCACACCGGCCGTGCACCACGGCCGGCCGTGGTGCACGGCCAGGGCTGGAATCAGCCCTATGATGGCTGATTCCAGCCCCCAGCCGTTGGGCTGGGGCCCAGCCCAACGGCTGGGAGGCCCGTACGGGCCCACCAACTTTTTTTTAATTTTTAAAAATTAATTTATAAAGTAATATTAAATAAAAAATACTCCAACGGCTATATTTTTTCGAGATCTATAAATACAACCCATTCACAACTCATTTCACCACACCTCAATTTCCTCTCATCTTCCAATTCTTAAACTCAAAACGCTAAAATGTCTACTCCCAACTCCCAGAATTCGAACTCCACTCCAAACTCCACTGCACAAAACCCATTTGAGCATCCGACATACATATGGCTCACTCAACAAGGAATGTTGGACAAAATACCGGCATTTCTGAATGAGTTTTATGGTGTCAACTCCCAAATCCCCGTCTCACCCAAAGGCCAACCGGAACCTTCATTCTACGATACGACCGGATGCTACAATCCATACAACCCAGACTGTTCAACTTATGCAGCTGGTTACTCACAGCCAATCCCGGAGTCTGTTCCGGAGACTCAACCGGAACCTACGACAAAAGGGAAAGGAAGGAAACCTCGCAAGCTCTTTGGAAAAAGCGCCTCAACCGCTGGGAAAGAGGAAGAAAAGGATGGGTCAAGAACTTCGTTCTCTGAAGAGGAGGATCGTGCTCTCATCCAGATTTTCATGTCGTTAAGTGAGGATCCGGTGAAAGCCACCAACCGCACGTATACTTCGATGTTTGTGGAAGTCCAGGAAATCTGGGAGCAAAACATTAGAGATGGCCATCCTCTTACCGGTCTCACACCTCGAACTGCAAATTCACTACGTGGTAGGTGGACTCGGATGAAAGAAGATGTAAACCACTTTGTCTCAGCTTATGATGATGCGGAAAGATATGTTGGAGATAAAAGCGGTTACAATGACGATGATGTGATCAACATGGCGAAAAAGCTACACAAACAGAGGCAGGGCACTAAGTTTAATAACATGCATTGTTGGGAAGCAATGAGGCACTATCCGCAGTGGCAATCTCACATGAATTTCACCAGTGCACCCGGGGTGAAATCTGCCAGGGCACAACCTCGGGCATATGGTGGTGGATCAGTTGACGAGGCTATCGATGTTGAGGTTAGTGGTGGGAGCGGTACCAAAAGGGGTTTGGACTGCAATGATAATGTGAGCGAAGTTGCATCGAAGCGCCCTATGGGTCGTGATCAGGCAAAGGCCTTCCAAAGGCAGGGGGGTTCGAGTAGAACCTCGGTGATGGACGGTTTGAATGAATCCTTCCAAGGCATGAATACAATTGAGGAGAAGAGGCTTGAGCTTAAAATGAGGAAGATTGAGGAAAGGAAGCAAGCTGAGGCACGGAGGCTTGAGTTTGAGGAGAGGAAGCTTGAAGTGATGCGAATGAAAGCGGAGCAGAAGTCTGCGGATACGAGAAGGCTTGCTGAGAGTCAACATGAAGTTGCTACATTGGGGAAGTACCAAATGATGATCGAGCTCCAAAACAAGTACGACAACTTGACACCGATGGAGCATGCTATCCTGCAGAAGCTGAAGACCGAGTTCGGATTGTGATTCCTTCTTTGTTTGTTGTTGTGTGCTTTCCTTTCTAATGTTGTGTGCTTTCATTTCTATGTTTGTTGTTGTGTGTTTTCATTTCTATGTTTGTTGTTGTGTGCTTTCATTTTAGGATTGTAAAATGTTGTGATGTTGTATCCGTTTGATTTCAATAAACGAGTTTTCATTAAGAACGACTATATTTTTCAATCTCAATAAATTATAAAACGAGTTTTAAGAATCCAATTTGAGTAATTTCAACTTCTAAACACTCTTATAATATGTTAAGCAAGCTAAAAAAAATATTTAAAAAATACGAAAAAAATAATAAAAAACACTATTCACGGTCGTCCGACGACCTGTTGAACAGTTTTTTTTTCTGCAGTGGTCGTTAAATCAGCCGTCGCTCACGACCGCAACTATTCACGGTCGTCGCGACGACCTATTGGGAGTGGTCTCATGAGAAACTCTTTCTGCAATTTCATTCTCAGCAGCCATGAAATCCTCTTCCCTATCAACTCCCATATCTAACATACCTTGTAAATCCTCCTTCGCAGCAGGGTTCTCATCTTTCGGCCCTTTTCTCCTATATCTTATATAATCGTCATGAATATCTTCTGCTGAGCTTTTTGCACCAAGTTCTTTCTTCTATGCTTGACTTGGTAAATGAACCAAAAACAACCAGCAAGCAACAAGCAGATTTGAAGAACACACTTAACCAGGAAACTGCATCTGCATGCATTTTTCTTCTCCTTCATTTCCTTTTCACTGCAACTGCAATCAGATCATAGTAGGCATATGCAATAAAACATTCATGGAGTCAAACTATAGAATATATCTAGTATTTCTAACAAAGTCGTTCTTTTTCGATGAACAATATCTGTCAAAGAGTGGATTTCCAAACACTGAAATGTCCCGATATGCACCATATCGGGACACTTTCGTATTTCAAGACACTTTTGCAAGCGTCTCCATAAGTGCCTCAAGATAAGGGGTCCCAATAAAGTTCGGGACACTTTTTTAAGCGTCTCTATATCATTTGCTTTGGGGACATTAATATATGCCTTGTAATTGTTGGTTGAGGCACATATAAGTGTCCTCTAAGTTACTTTGAATTTTGCAAATAGATAAAGACAATTATTTATGTCTCCAAAATAATTTGGGGGCACTTATGTGTGTCTCATAATGGTTGCATCGGTTTTTTTAAAATTTTTCATCATTATCTTTTCACAAAATCAAATCATGTTCCAACATTCAAACCCGACAAAACAACACAACTGAAAAGTAAGTGAAATTAGCAATAACTAATAAAATGGTTAATGCCATGTTATATTAAACAACCTTCAGTAAATACATAACCAAACAATATAGTTATCCAAATGTTGAAATAAACATGCACTTGGAACTTAGAATACCTTAACCAAACAATCCTAGGAACTTGTTCGAATCAAGTAAACATTATAATTACAGTTCTACTGCATTAGAAATGAAATAAAAAATATAACACCAAGTGACTTTGCAAAAGATGAGCAGCCTTGTTTCACGTGTCTGGGCTATCAACTATTGTCTTCTACCAAGATAAACCTGCAATGTATTGACAAAAATTAGAAATAATCATAACTATTATCTATTCATAAATTGTCCAATATATCAAAGATAGTGTGCAACATAAATCTAGTAGGAATTATGTTGTGCAATATATTCGAGGAACTGAACACAAGTAACGGCGCACAATCCAATATTTCTACTAGTGAAATATGTAACTAACGCTCATCCAAAATGAACACCTAAAAATTCAAACATATATGATCAACCAATGTTTATGATAACTACTTGACATAGGATCACCATTAATTGAGGATTGAAGCTAATTACATGTTGTTTCTTTATTAACACCAACGAAAAGAAAATTCAAAAGAAATAAAACAAATAAACTCACCACAATGATATAAGAGCTAGAACGTAGGAAAAAAGAATTACTCCATACTAGTTGAGGACTGAGCTTATATACCTAAATCAAGTGTAGAAAGATGTACTCTAGGCGTACTGAGAATTCATTATTTAGCATGTCCACCATTGAATCGATAGTGTGCCTCCCTTGCAGAAATCCTACAAGTAATTTGAAAAGCGTATGACTTGAATAAGTTAATCATAAAAACCATGTATGTATATAATGAATCTGACAGAAAACTGAAGTAGTCAAAAAATATTTTGGAAATAAAATTGTGGCCTCCAGAGTTTCGACCACCAAACAGAACCAAGGCTCAGAGATCATACCATGTTTAAGAATTGTCATTTCTCCATCGACCACATAAAATAGTTCCTGGCCTTTGAAAGAGAAGGCGTCGAGGCAGCACACAATTGCTCTAATGCAATATAACACTTTAAATACTCACCTAGATTAGATGCAACATAAAGATAACTGTTCCAAGTTTGTTATCCCACTGAACACTTGTCGAATTGCTCGACTATTCCTTGAGTTAGCTTTGATTGCAGCAACATTTGCACGAATGCACGATCATTCTAAGACATAATTTAAGATTAATCATCGATATAAAGGACTATATAACCACATAAACAGAACATATTGCATCAATCAAGGGGCTCAGATTGAGTAGTTTTGGATTTATGGAGATGAACAAATATAAAGCAACCTAATCATAGGAAATACAATTATCCTGCCAAATAATTTAACGAAGATTTTTTTTCAGAAAAAATGAAGAAATAACAGTAAATTTATTGTTCATGTTACATAGTAAAAGACTTGAGACTTTAAGGAGTTGACTTATGCTAAATAGATAAGAAAGAAACTTCTCCATACAAAACAGAGTAATATTAGATCATCACAAAGTTTACCACATAACTGAAATGGAAGTGATTTTCAAGAGGGGCTTGAGATGTCGAATATTTGTTACTATCTTGTCGGAAAAAAGTTTCTAGACAATGAACTAACTCTTGTAGTGGTGCATGTAATAAGGCCCATGCTGATTATTGTATTCCTCATCAACGCAAGTCGTGTAATGTTCTACCATATCATATTACTTTACATGAAACATGGTAGACACTATACCATATAAGATGTACCCACCTTTGACAATAGATTTAGCGAATGCGGTTAGAATTTCGTACTTGCAAAGAAGTAGAACAAGAATGAGAGACCACCAAGTTCTACGTTATGAGTTTTTAGCAATGAATACTACTCCGTCCGTCCCAGATCAAATGTCACATAATAGATTTATATAGCTCAATTATAAATGTCACATTTCTTTTTTCTCATTCAAAATTTTACAGTCTTCATTCTTCTTAATATCCCTCAAACTTACTTTTCTCAATTCTTTTTAATTGACGTGTCCAAAATTAAATGTGTCATTTGATTTAGGACGGAGGGATTACTAGCTAGATTACAATGTCTTACTTTGTTGGTACAATTTGACAACTTTTAGGATATCAATCCATTCATAAGACTTGTAAAACTTTAAGAAGGGAAAGAGGTGGCTGCTTCTTAGATTCTTAATAATAAAACACGAGAAAAATTATAATTGATCCATTATTGGACACACACCCTTGTTTGGAAAAAGTAGATGCTGTGAAAGACTTGATTTTCCAAAACAATAGGAAAATCCACATCACAATTGTATAGAGTAGGGAAGTGTGCTAAGCACTCGGGTATGAGGGATATGATTTTTACTCATATGGATTTTATAATAAGATCCTAGAATGTTAAATTGTTAGACGGACTAGTCTTTCCTAATCATTAAAATAGACAAATTTTATCAACACCATTGGTTTTTTCTTATAGGAGTTACTAGTCTTCTCTACGAATTACTCTTCTAGAATAGATATGTAGTAGTTGTAACAACAAAGTCCATATTATTATGAAAAGTACTAGCCTTAGTACGGGCAAAGCTATCCAACTAAAGGATGAAAGATTAGCTTAGTATGATACTGAACCTTATAGCAAGCTTGAACAACTAGAGCTGTCAGACTGAATACCATACATTCATATGGATGAATCCGGGATACTCTAATACATTCTGTCATTTACATTCAAACTAGCTTTAATCTCAAACAAATTAGGAACAGATCTGAAATTCAGCCACACATCATAAAAAAGTTTTAGAAAGTGAAAGAAAAAAAAAGGCTCAAACTTGTGAACAAGTAAAACCACTAAAATACTCGATTCCAGTCAAATTCGTCATTAATTATAACCATCACATTACTCATTATCATCTTAATCAGCACCGGAAGGAGACCAAGTCTAGATTTGTAGTCTCATACCTTGTTTAGAAGTCGTCTGATACTGAAGAGACGAAAACTTCAGGCCTTTGAGTGAGAAGGGATTATGGAAGCTGTCGAATTGAAAGAGATCCCGTGTTAGATGATAAAAGATACAGAACAACAGCAACCAAAAAGCAAGAAGAGCTATAGGAAATTGGAGCGGGAGAAGATCTGAAATACATGTAGAGAGTCTCGCCGACATACCTTGTTATCCTAAGCGTCGATCAGAGGATACGAATGTGGTGTAGCTCCGATTAGGGCGGAGCGGCGTTGTGAGTGTCAGAGAAACAATCGCCATTGAAACCTGTTTTGACTAGAAAAGGAGAAATAAAGAGTTGGGAGTAGGGCTGCAAATGAGCCGAACCGAGCCGAGTTTTACAGAAGCTCGGCTCGTTAAGGAAAATTCGTCTAAAGCTCGAGCTCGATCGAGCTGTTTTTGAAAACTCAAAAGCTCAAATTTAACTCGGCTCGCGAGCTCGAAAACTAATAAAGTTCGAACATAGCTCAACTTGAAAGCTCGAAACCTTTCAAAATTAAGAAAATATATAAATAAATAAATAATATATAAATTTTTTTTCGAGCAGCTTGTCGAGCTTTCGAGCCGAGCTTCTCAATATTCGAGCTCGGCACGAATATGTAATCGAGCTATAATTTAAGCTCGAGCTCGAACGAGTCGAACTTTTTTCGAGCTTTTTTCGTACCAAGCTCGAGCTAGTAGTTCGAAAAAAGCTCGACTCGTTTGCAGCCCTAGTTGGGAGCAACTAGGCAAATAAAAAATATTCAGGTTATAATTCCGACTAAACTGTTTAGAGCTAATGCTTCTCTGATAAGTGCCTCAATATGGTCATATATAATTAAATTGAACGAAGTGTCCCAAAAATTTCATATTGTGGACACTAAATCAAAAGTGACCCAAAATAAGTGCCTCAATATCTATTTTTGTTGTAGTGACTCTATCACTGTAGTCTTGACCAAGAGTGAGATAAATTGTGGGCAACTTGTCTGGCTCTGGACGGTGGAGAACTCGCAGTTTAATTACAACCTGTAACAAAATCAAATAATAAAATATGTAAATAAACAGAGACGCAACATTTTGAGAAAAGTGGACCCAGTTCTAGCAGACCAGAATCATGGATTCCTCATATTAGCTAAAGCAGGAACATCATTCTGTAAAATATCCAATAGGGAACACCGTACTACAGCTCGGAACGTGTTTGCAACCTCAATACCATGTTTTACTCAATGAAAAAGTGGTCATGTACTAATATCAACTTTTATTATGTATAATACTTAGATTTCACTGTTATGAAATATATTTCAACTCTGTGTTTGTAAAATACAAAATGTATGGTGACAGTATGAGATACATTATGTTATAAGTAGTGCAAATTTGCGATTGAATCAATACCGTTTATAATTAGTCGCATGTTATTTTAATTCATGTCCCTGAGCTGAACTTGTTGTCATGAAGTTCTGAAGACGGTTATAAAGAAGACTATGATGAAGACCATGACTCAATTGATGAAGAATATGACTCAGATGAAAGCCAGAAACAAAACGAGCGGTTTAAGAAGCTATTTGACGATATCAAATTGTCAAGCAATGCAGATCTGACTGATCTAAATAAGTCATGGAAGTGTCCAACATGTCAAGGAGGTAAGGGAGCTACTCGCTTGTTTAAGGGTTTGCATACAATTACTGTACATGCAAGGGATGTCCAAGTTAAAGAGAAGTTTCACAAAAAACTTGCTAAACTGCTGGAGGAAGAGCTCGTGAAGAGACAAATATCTGCAAAACCAGTGGGCCAAACCTTAGGCAGATGGGAATGCCCAAAAGAAACTGATAAGGATATAATGTGGCCCCCGATAGTTATGATTATGAACACCCAGCATGAAAAAGATCTGAACAACAAGGTATGTCATTTAGTTGAATTCAGTAGGTATTAAATTTGTTCTAAGACTTCATAAAATGTTGATTATTCACTAGCTTTCTTCCTTAGTGTCTGTTGTATTTTGTAGTGGATTGGGATGGGAAACCAAGAGCTTTCGAACCATTTCAGCCCGTACTCTATTCAAAGAGTCCAACATGCATATGAAGTGCATGGTCACAGAGGCATAAGCTCGTTAATTTTTGAATCCTCACCAGTTGCATATATAGAGGCTATGTTTCTTAGCGAACTCTTCAGCTGTAAGAAAAGGGGTAAGAATGAAAGGCTCGACTTGGAATTATATTCTGAAGGAAAGCACCCATTGCATTGATTCATGGCTGATGAGAAAGATTTGCTTGATTTTAACCGAGGTGATTTTTATCATAGCTTCTTTATGACATCAATATCATATTCATCATAGTCTTCATCTGAGTCAGGAATATTAGGAGATAATAGAACACATTCCCTTCCATAAACAAGTGTGTCACAATAACTTTAACAGGTTTTTCAGAGTAAGTTGCATGGATTCATGATCTTTAACAGACAACTAATCATTTACAACAGCCATGCAAGAAGCATAGGGGTTATACCAACGCAATCAACAAGAATCAAATGCCATTGCAAGCGTCAAATTACATTCAACTATTGATTCTCAACGTGATATATTAAGTTTATTGAGCCATGACAGTAGGAAAGGGTAAAAAATCAACTCTGTTATTGCAAGAATTTACTCAGCTATGGATGAGTAAATGAGAATTATCACTCCCCAGCCTACATCAATATTAGATTTTATAATTTAAGTTGCAACTATAATAGCAACCCTAGCAATGCCAAGAAGATTGGAAACGAGACAAAACCTTATCTTTGATAGCGACAACGCGGTTGAATACAATGGCACGCTGACCCCGTCTACATTGTAGAGACTGTTAGAAAGCCCATATATTCCGAGCCCTGCTACAACTCCAACCTTGATTAAGGCTGAGGCAGCACCAGGCATCTTGGGAATCTTGACTTTCTTCAAATCCATCTCTCAAACCACTGCATACGAACAAACTTCTTAATCAGATTAATGACTCAAAATTTGTTCATGAACATGTACTGCATCCTTTTTTTCTGCCCATAAAACTTAGATTCTATACAATTCACTCAACTCTTAGAGATGCAACTGTAGTTTTCACACTGCTTAGCTCAACAAATTAGTATAGCTAGTTTAGGTGAGTTTTCACACTGCTTAGCTCAACAAATTAGTATAGCTAGTTCAGGTGAGTAATTAGGCATTCGGTAGGCCCTAGCTAAGGATGTGATTACAAGTTGTTCCTGTACCCCATCAATTCAAAATAACCAGAAGGTTTTGCAAATTGGCACTATACCTTCTTCAAACACCAGATGTCTCCCAAAAAAAAAAAAACAAAAACACACACACACAGAGTACAGCAGAGATACATGAAAAAACTCCAAAATAGCATTATATACCTCACACATGAATTAATCAAGCTCATTGTATGGAAAAGCATCGAAACACAAAACAAAAATCGAAAATGCTAACAACACAACACTCAACAACAGAATCAACTACTAAGTCAAGTACATTCATATATGTACTTAACCAAAATAGCATTTGATACATCACAAATTATGATTATGAATTAATCAAGCTCATTGTATGGAAAAACATCGAAACACAAAACAAAAATCCAAATGCTAACAACACAACACTCAACAACAGAATCCACCACAAAATTAAAAACATTCATATGTAATCAGCTAGTTTTTTGATAACTTACCTTCAAGTAGAGAAAATGGTGAATTCTGCAGATTTTTTCTGGTGAGAGATACAAAATCTGATTGAGAGAGAGCAAGAGGTTTATTTTAGGAACTGAGTTTGCTTCTTCTCCAAACAATTTTGTGTAGCGCTCAGGGTTTAGTAAATCAATTGTCCTTTGTACCCCTAGTGTTTAACCTTCGTTATTGGTGGGCCGACCGCCGATGCATTGGGCAATTGGGCGCATATAGTAGTAACTCGGGAAAATTCTAACCAAATACCTTTGACATCCAATATCATTAAAAAAAAGACTCGACATGAGTTAATACTCATAGTGTTGTAATTCATAGAATAATTAGATAAAGTAGGTCACCTATACCGATCCATCCGAAATTAGAAACTTAGAACAATTTCAATACTCGGTTAATTGCAATAAAGGTGCTAAACTTTCGTTTTTTACTTTTGCGTACCCCAAATACGAGTCGACTTATCATGTATCAGTCATCTTATCTATTGATTTTCTCAAGAGTCTCAAGACTGCTTGACTGGTCAGTTACCAGAGCCGTCTTATCATTTGCCAGTCATCTCATCCGCTTGTGATGCTAAACAAATATGATAGCCTACAAGATTTATATAGAGAAAGTATACTATAAGACCAAGAAATGGAAAAGCCGGTTTTTTTCAAAAAAATCGGACGATGGCGGATAAACCCCCACCCCCAATTTGATGGTCGTCCTGTTAAACTGAATCCAATTTCATCTCCTTGTCTACTACCATGCCATTCATCTCCAAAATACAGAGACAGACAAATTACAGTACAACACCTTCCCTTCTTCACACCCAATCGTAATCGACAATGGCGGTTCTTATTTTCGCATTGGGTACCTCTCTAACCCTAACTATGCTTTTATCACCAATCGTTCTCAATTCTTCTAATTATTTCCAATTCTCTTCACAGTTGGGCAGGAGAGGCTGAACCACGAGTTATTTTTCGAAACATTATTCAGAGACCTCGCCATAAAATCACTGTTATTTTTTTAAATTTTTTTTAGCTTATTTTTGTTGCTGGAATTCTGCTTTATGAATACTTATCAGTTTTCATCGTTTATCCTTTAGGCCAAAAAAACGTGTTACACTGTCTAATTGTTATAAATAATCACACTGGTGTTGGCCTAATTTGCACATAGGCCTTCAATATTTCTATGTGATTTATCACCTGTGAGTTTTTATAACTGTGGGATTTAATGTTGTGTCTGTGGGTTTTTACATCCTGTATGTGGGTTTTTGCATCTGTGAGATTTATCTTATGTATGTGAATTTTTGCATCTGTGAGATTTATCTGGTATCTGTAAGTTTTTATAACTGGGGGATTTAATGTTGTGTGTGTGAGTTTTTATAACTGGGGGGAATTAATGTTGTGTCTGTTAGTTTTTATAATTTGAGGATTTAATGTTGTGTCTGTGAGTTTTTATAACTGGGGGAATTAATGTTGTGTATGTGGGTTTTTGCATATGTGGAAAAGTTCGTTCTGACCGTTGACCGTACACTGATCTGACCGCTGACCGTGAAAAACTTAAAAAATAGACCTTTCCTATTCCTAATGGAAAAGCGGGTATTTTCCTAGACTTTGTAATTTATATAACACTTCGCCACATACGTGGAGACATTTAACCTCTTTGAAAATGCAAAGTCAGTGGACAATTTAATAAGAAGGGAATGAGATCCGATTTAATGAGTGGATCTTAGTGTTTGCCTAGAATTCAAATACTATTATCTCATTCCCGAAAAACTTCATATACTAGGGTTGGCGTGCATATTTTTAGGTGAAAAATCAAAATAAATGATAAAACATAAGACATGTTATGGGTAATTGTGTGTAAATATAAGATTCTTTATAACTTGTGGATAATTAAGTATTTGTTGTTAATATATGAAATTCGGTGATACAGATAAATCTATAAAGTTTTGGTGGATAGGGAAGACAATATCAAATATTATGTGACATCTACAAGGTGTCACTACATCTAAAAGAGATGTCCCTTGTAGAGATAGGGGGTTAATATTACATTTATAGAAACTATATTACATTCAAGACTTGTAAACATCTCATTCCTTAAAGACAAACCTAAGCATAGTTTCCCAATCTAGTAGGGCATCTGGCCAGGTATGTTTCCATGAGGAATTGAGGATCATAGCTACAAATCACATAGTGCCATCCATTAGTGCACGTGACCGCGGCGCAGCCGATGCGCAATGTGTTGCGCCACACCACTTGTGTGTAATGTCCGCATACTTTACCCGTCGCGCACATTCTCAACATGAAGCACTGAAAATCAGAAAGACTAACGAAGAAGAATCAGCGTATAAAATAGAGCATGTGAGTTCGTCTCAACGAACGAACCAAGAGTCTTCAACAAACAAACCGTGCGACACAAAGCTGGTAACCAAAAGAAATGAAGGATGGTGTAATACACCGTGTGCGGAGAATCGAACGAGTCTGCAAATATAGTCCATCCCTACATGGAAAGAACTCAAGTGAATCAAAGGCAGAATAATAAATTGATTGAACGAGATCTCTGGCTCAATTGTATACCAAGAGCAATTTAGACTTACTATAATTAGGTAGAGTAGTTTAACTATATATACTTGCACTAGCTTAGGTTGATGTATGCTTCTTTCTGAAAACACATTTTATTGAATAGAGATTTCTTAGCAAATGCTTCTCTGCTAACTCTGACATGGTACCAGCGCAGGTTTAATAACCTCTTACCTTCTCAGTCGAGTATCAAGCTTTGCTTTCTCTCTATTTCTTTGATTTGCTTTTTATGATTTCTATTTTCAAACAAAAAACTTCCAGATCTCAACTTTCTGTTACCTATTTGATTCTCTTGTTCTTTTCACTCATGGCTGAATCTAATATCGTTGATAATGGAACTGGTGATGAAGTCGCCGCACCTAACGTGCCGGTTGATATCACATATCCATACAGTGTCTATTTTTTGAGTTCTAATGATAACTCAACTGCTGTGGTGATTAATCCACCTTTAGATGGCAACAACTACCATAACTGGAAGCGTATGTTCACTTTGCAATTATCTGTGAGGAATAATATGGGTTTCATAGATGGATCCCAACCTCAACCTGACATGGCTGATCCACTTTACCTTCCATGGGTTCGTTGCAATAACTTGGTGCTTACTTGGATTATTTATTCTGTTTCTAATGAAATAGCATCCAACATACGATATGTGCACCGCCAAAGAAGCTTGGGACAAACTGAAAGTCCGTTATGCTGATCCTGACAATGTTAGGATATTTCAGATCCAACATGAAATAAGCCATATTATGCAAGGAACAAGTACTGGTAGTGAATACTTCACTAAGCTTAGTGGCTTGCTTGAAGAATTGAAAAACTATAGGCCGCCTTTGGGTTGTGTCTGTGGAGAGTGTGAGTGTCAAACTATGCATGATCTGAACTATAACTATCAAGTCGATCAAGTTTTTCAATTTTAATGGGCTTGACTACTGCTTATGAACATGTACGAAGTCAGATTTTGCTCATGGAGCCTACTCCGACTCTTGATAAGGCTTACTCTATGGTCCTTCAAGAAGAAAGACAAAAAATAACTAGAAACAATATGAACACTGGTGCAGAATCCTCTGCAATGGCTATAGGCTACAAAAGGAAAGGAAAAGGTCACCTGGCTTGCACAAATTGCAAGAAACCAGGACACACTGCAGATAATTGCATCAATGTGAATTTTGCAAAAGGTTTGGACATCTTGAAAAGACCTGCTATAGAAAGCATGGATATCCAGCTGATTTTAACTTCACCAAGAATGAAGGAAAACACAATCCAGGTGGCCAGCAAAAGTACTATGCCAACAACGCACAGAAAACTGAAGCCGAGGAAGATATGGAACTCACTAAAGAACAAATGAAGCAGATTTACAAGATCATACGCAACCCAAAGATGAATGATGTTGGAGGTTCCTCTCAGGCTGACACAGAGTTTGCAGGTATTAAATCACATCATGTTTTTTTTTGCAAATCTGAATACTTGGATAATTGACTCTGCCGCTTATATTTTCACCATCACTCTATACACATAATGTTAGGGAAGTTTGTTCAACTGTTCAACTCCCAAATCATACGCATATACCAGTAACTCATATTGGAGATATCAAATTAACTCCAGAGGTTATATTAACTAGAGTTCTTTGTGTACCTCGTTTTAAAGTGAATCTAATCTCAATAAGCAAATTGACTGAGGATAATGACTTACAATTATTATTTGCTAAAGAGTCTTGTTTTCTACAGATTCACTCCTCCTTGAAGAAGATTGGAAAGATCAAGAATAAACAGAGACTTTATTACTTGGATTTAAATTCTCCAACAAATAATCACATCAATCAGTGTGCTCGTTTAAATAAAGACCTTTGGCACTTTCGACTAGGTCATCTTCCGAACGAAAGGCTCAAGTTGATTGAGCAATTTTCTCCCATTGTGAAGACCACTGATTTTACTTACTGTGATATTTGTAATAAATCCAAGCATAAGCGTACTCCTTTTCCTATTAATAAAAGTCATTTTAGTACTCATGCGTTTGATTTAATTCATTGCGATATTTGGGGTCCATTCTCGCAAACGTCTTTACAAGGTCATAGGTTCTTTCTTACTATCGTTGATGATTGTTCACACATGACTTGGACGATATTGCTTAAATTCAAATCTGATGTGCGCAATGTTCTCCAGAATTTTGTCAAAATGGTACTAAATCAATTTGGTACACATATCAAGGTCTTGCGATCTGATAACGGCGTTGAGTTTTCCATGAATGATTTTTATCAATCTCATGGTATTATTCATCAACAAACATGTATTTATACACCACAACAAAATGGTGTGGTTGAACGCAAGCATCAAACTTTACTCTTATCTACTATCCATGAACCTAAATCATTCCATGAAGCTGTGAAATACCCTCATTGGCAGAAAGCTATCCAAGATGAAATAGATGCTTTGCAGGCCAACAACACTTGGACAATAACTGATCTACCAGATCATCATACTCCTATTGGTTGTCGCTTTGTCTTTAAAACTAAATTGAAGGCCGATGGCAGCATTTAAAAATACAAAGCACGATTGGTGGCACAAGGTTTCACTCAACAACTTGGATTAGACTATAGTGAAACATTTAGCCCCGTTGCTAAATTAACAAATGTTCGCATTTTTCTTGCACTTTCTGCTCAAAATAAATGGCATCTTACTCAATTAGATGTGCATAATGCCTTTCTTAATGGTGACCTTGAGGAAAATATTTATATGAAATTACCTCCAGGAATCACCATTAAGGGGGAATCACACAAGAACTTTGCATCGTCAACCATGAAGGTGTGTAAGTTACAAAATCATTATACGGTTTGAAGCAGGCTTCTCGACAATGGAATAGGAAACTGACAAAGTTTCTAACCAACATAGGTTTCATTCAATCCAAACATGATTATTCCTTATTTACAAAAAGGACAACAAATAGCTATATCACTCTCTTAGTTTATGTAGATGACATATTATTGGAAGGTACTAATATAGCGGAAATAGAGAAGATCACGCTACTCTTGAAACAACAATTTAAAATCAGAGATTTGGGTCAACCAAAATATTTTCTTGGAGTAGAAATTTCAAGATCAAACCAAGGTATATATTTGTGTCAACGAAAATATGCTCTTGAGATAATAGAAGAAAATGGTCTGCTTGGATGCAAACCTCTTACTATACCCATGGAGCAAAATCACAAATTGAGCAAAGAACAGGGAGAACCACTCAAGAGTTCAACTAACTATAGAAAAATTGTAGGTAAGTTAATCTATTTGACTTTTACAAGACCAGGCATTAGCTATCTTGTCATAATTGAGTCAATATATGCAAGCACCTACAGAAGAACATTTACAAGCTGCTTATAGAGTCATTAAATATTTGAAAAGAAGTCCAGGCCAAGGGATTTTATTATCATCTAAACAAAACATGAATCTTACTGCATATTCCGATTCAGATTATGCGGGATGCCCTGATACGCGAAGATCAATTACAGGGTTTTGCATTCTACTAGGTGAATCTCTAATAAGTTGGAAATCCAAGAAACAAACTGTAGTTAGTAGATCCTCTACGGAATCTGAATACAGGGCAATGGCACATACTGCTAGTGAAATCACTTGGATAAAATACTTATTGAAAGATTTTGGAGTTGAAGAAAAGAGAGCAACAAAGCTCTATTGTGATAATCAGTCCGCACTACATCTCACGAAAAATCCTGTTTTCCACGAGAGAACAAGACACATTGAAGTGGATCAACATTTCATTAGAGAAAAGATTTTGGAAGGGTCAATTGAAGCCGCGTACATTCATACAAGTTTGCAGTTGGCGGACATTTTCACAAAGGCATTGCCATCAGAAAAGATACGTGAAATGATGCTCAAGATGGGAGTAATAAACATTTACTCACATCTTGAGGGGGAATCTCAACAGGAAGCACTGAAAATCAGAAAGACTAACGAAGAAGAATCAGCGCATAAAAAAGAGCATGTGAGTTCGTCTCAACGAACGAACCAAGAGTCTTCAACAAACAAACCGTGCGACACAAAGCGGGAAACCAAAAGAAATGAAGGATGGTGTAATACACCGTGTGCGGAGAATCAAACGAGTCTGCAAATATAGTCCATCCCTACACGGAAAGAACTCAAGTGAATCAAAGGCAGAATAATAAATTGATTGAACGAGATCTCTGGCTCAATTGTATACCAAGAGCAATTTAGACTTACTGTAATTAGGTAGAGTAGTTTAACTATATATACTTGCACTAGCTTAGGTTGATGTATGCTTCTTTCTGAAAACACATTTTATTGAATAGAGATTTCTTAGCAAATGCTTCTCTGCTAACTCTTGACACACATGTTGGTCGGGTAGTCATAGTACGGTTTCTCGGCCACCCGCAAATTAAAAGTTGAGATACCGTTGAAGGTGCCGCTGCCCTTTGCAAGGTTCTCTCCATAGGGCCCCCGGAGATTGTTAGAGCGCAATCACTAATCCTTTGGTATGCGTAGTTCTGAGCATAGTTAGCGAGCGCGGTGTCCCAAGTCACTAGGGGGATACTTGGACTCGTGGTCACACCTGCACGGGCGTTGTTGTGTGCATCGACGTATTGCTGGGGCGTATTATCCATGGCACTCGAATGGAGGATGGATGCGAACAGAAGGGCAAAGTAGAGAAAGGAAGTGGAGGAAGCCATATAGTGATTTAGGTTTTGTTGTGAGTGAAGAAGAGATGGTCATGTCTAGGGTTTATATGGGCAAGTTTATGGATAATTAAACAGCCAGTTGCTCTTTGCTTTGTGCAAAAATGCATGTGAAAAGTTGACTCTGTGCATTTTTGCAACAACTTGAGCAACCAAGAACGTTACTGAAACGTTCACTAGCTAGCTTTGCATAATTAAACTGATCAATTTTATTAAACCTTGCTTCAAAATCCACTATGTAATTAGTTCGTTCAGTAAATAGCACAAACTATTAAAATGAACCAGTCTCAATCATATAAGTATAATGTTTTAAATAATATAAATGAATTATATATGTATATGTACATCTTTCTGTGTATGTATGACACTGACGTTCATAATGTTGTTCGATGTATATATTTACTCCCTTTATGAGGATGGTATTGAGACTTAACTGCAGGTTCTACGCAAAAGGTTATCCTAGTGGATTTGAGATAGGAGCCTCTAACGTGACCTTAATTCACTAGAAGTCTAAAAGTAGCAACTAGATGTAGCTTAAGTGAGGTAAATTGATTGTTTAAATGAATGTCATCTCTCAAGTAGGCATAATTTGTGCTTAAAATTTAAAGATTAGTGATTTGTTTCCAAGTGACTCGTAGAAATGTGCAGAGGGCGATCCACTTGTTGCTAAACAGTTAACAGTGGGTACCCTTACTTCGATCCCTTCTACATCTTCCGGAAAGAAATGTGACTGATTTAGTCATGTTCATAAAGCAGGACAGAGGATCGATACTGAAGTACGTGAAGAAATCGATCTTTTGGTCAATCTCACTCTCAATCTCGAAGTACAATTAGTGGTCAATAGTGCAGTCGTCAGAGGCGGATCCGGAGTCTATATAATTTAGGATAAATTTATAGTTAAACCAAGGTTTAAAAAAATCAACAAAATAAATGAGAATCTTAATCCGGGGATAGAGGAAGTACATCATAAATTTCATGTAACCGAACATTTTGTTTAATGAAACATTGCCATTCATTGCAATATGGAAGTATAATTATTTAAGGTGAGACTTAAAAATTCATGGGATCACTGGTTTAGAGTTAAACCGTGAAAGAGTTTATTCCGTAAGTATTACTTTAGTGGTCTTTCGTTGTATCTTTATAGAGCACGAAAGGAGTATGTTTATACCATATTTATATGCAATTTACCCGTCGAATATGCTATTTTGTCGACCAAATATATAGCTTATTTTAGTAGTATCTGTATATCACAGTATCTCACATATAGTGATAATTCACAATTCTAGTAAGGCCACTCGCCGTCCCAGTTACCCGGAGGATCATAGCTACAAACAACATAGTGCCATCCGGAACTGCAAGTTACTTGGGCACAACCAATACGAGTCGAGTCACGCCACATCACTTGCGTATAGTGTCCACATACCTTACCCGTGGCACACGTATTTGACGGGTAGTTATAGCACGATTTCTCATCAACCCAAAGGCCAATAGCCGTGACACCGTCGAAGTTACTACTGCTACCTTTCGCAAGGTTCTCGCCATAAGGGCCACCGGAATGTGTCATAGCACAATCACCAATCCTTTTGTTTGCGTAACTTAGAGCATAGTTAGCAAGGTTGGTGTCCCAAGTCACTAGGGGGAGGCTTGGACTCGTAGTCACATTGGCTCGAGCCTTGTTGTGTGCGTCGACATATTGTTGTGGTGTACATGAGGCACTCGAACGGAGAACGAAAACGAACAAAAGCGCGAAATAGAGGAAAGATGTATATGAAGCCATTGCGGTATATATTTTGTTGTGAGTGATGAAGAAAATTGGCATTTCTAGGGTTTATATAGGTAAATTGTTTGGATAAGTAATTATCCACTTGGTCCTTGCTATGTGCAAATGCATGTGAAAAAGTGAGTAAAGCAATTTTACTACACCACCAACTTAAGTAACCTTGGACTTTCTGAAACATGCAGCCACTTTGGACTCGTAATCAGTTTAATTCTCAGGCATTCGAGATCAAGTTTGTAAGCTTGTTGCGTAAGAGTAGGGATTTTGACTGATAATTAGCTGAACCTGTCTGCCCTGATCAAATTACAATACTTAAGCTTGAAAACTAGATAAAGATTAGTGATTTGATTCGTAGAGAGTAAGATATAGTGATCCACTTGCATTTTTAAAGAGTGAGGCGACATTTAAATTATCACGTCTATTATAAAGAGAGGTGACGGATTTACTTCTAATCATGATGCACTGCAACACAAAATATTTGTAACTTAACCAAAATGCTCCTAACTCAAAAAAAATCTTAGAACTTAATGAAAAATCGAAATAACTCGTTTATGCAAACACAAAAACATTAGCATGCACGATCGAACACAAAATAACAACACTAAACAAAAAACGGAAAAAAATGAATGAATTTTTTTTCGAAAAATATTTCGTTTATACAAATGTTTCTAAAAATATAGAATTAATTAAAAAACCAAAAAAAAAATGAAAAAAAACTGGAAATCATGATATGGCCGGTTTTAAAACCAGCCAAATCGAGATATGGCCTGTTTTAAAACCGGCCAGATCTCGATTTCCAATTTTTTTTTAATTTACAAATTGATTATATATAGTTTTCTTTTTCTTTTTCTTTTTCTTTTTTTTTTGCAAATTGAAAAGTTACTTATAATTTTGCAAATTGAAAACTTTAATTTACTTTTGTCATTTATTTATTCAAAATGAAAAGTAAAAGTTAAATTTAACGGAAATTCGAGAAATTAAATGGCAAACGATTTCATTACAACATGAATTTTGACTCATTACACTATAAATACGTAACAGAACATAAGCTTAAGCTTAATATGATTTCAGTACAACGAAAACCATTGACGTAGCCGAACGGAATAATGTTGCATCCAATGCCTTGTTCTTTCCTCTGTTTGATGTTGCCAGGTCGGGCATAGTGGTGGAAATGGACATTCACGGCCAACGCGCAGCCTAATGTAGTGATTATTATTGATAAACCTGACTGTCCACTCTTGGTCTACCGGTGGAGGGTCCGGAGATGCCGACTCCATGTATGTACGACATTCCAAGGGCAAGTATGTGGTAGACCCATAGAAAACATATGTGATGAACCCCCGTTGATACATCGTAGCTGTTAGTAGCCCCATATTTGGGAGTGTAAACCAATACTGTTCATCGCATGGTCCTGCAAACCAGCTGAGTGCATTTGATATTTCTGCGACCCGTCTTTCCTCCAACTCCGCAATGTATAGATGTCTGTTGTTGGTCAACTCCTGAAGAAGTTCATACCTGACGCGTACCCACTCTGTTTGTTCATTGTATTGGAGTTGTGCTATACATCTGTATCCACAGTTCCCATCGGACTGGACGTCACTCCAACCTGGAATGTAGCGTAGACCTTGTGGTGGCATCTGACTTTGATATTTGAATGATCTACCACTACTTGAATACGTACATATATTGTTAGTGTTGGGAGTCCTTTGAGATTGGTTCGCAGGTTGATCTTCCCAACTGGATGGGATCCTGCTCCCAGTTGCTCTAGGCTGTCTACCAGCTTTCTTCTTGTGTCTGATTGGTGGCTCCTCCAAGTACATATATGATGCGTTTCCATCCAATTCGAAGTATGATCTGAGTTCCTCCTCCGTGGCAGACTCCCTACGGTCCTCGCAGTCATCAAACCGTCCTGCATCGTTGTTGTTACCTGGTATGGTTCCCCCATATGAAGAGTACTCCAGAACTCGTTGATATCTCTAATAGGATGGACGCTCCTCCCGGTCACACTCTTTTGTTGCAATTCACATGTGCATGGTAGTCCCCAATCGGTACGCAATGCGTGATCGCATTCACCTAGATATTTTAACGTTGGATATTTCGTGGACTATTTTCTTAATAGCAAGATGTGAAACCACACCTCCTATCCTGCGTAAGATTCCACGGGCCGTGACATGAGGATGCTTTCTCAAACTCCGAGCGGATTGCATAATGCATTTCAAGTAGGTGATGCAGCTTGGGGAATTTTCTGTGAAACTTTGAGTTTGCAGTCCCCAACCAATACTTGTACCTGGAGTGCGCACTTTCGACTCTGCAACCAATTTACATTGTTGAATGTCAGTTTGGGCATAACTCTAATAACATGATAGTAGTGCATTACGAAATAAATTTAATTACGAAATTGAATTACCTGTTCGTCGTGTCAGTTCCAAAGTGCAGGATGTCTTTCGTCCAAGCGTGTACAAATCGATCGTGGTATGGGTCCAACCAATATCTCCTTGCGAAAGCCATGAACCTAGGTTAACGTCTCCAAGCCTCTGCCATTTCTGCAACAGCCTGCTTATATAGTTCCGGAGTATTTGCGTTCACGATCTTTTGCCATCTTAGCTTCACTGAATGTTCATACTTTTTGGTACCCCCATCATATCACTTATATATTTCTGCACATCCTTAGATATGTGCCTCCGACACAGTAGGTGTGCTGATTCTGGAAATACCTCCTTTATGACACGCATTGCAGCTAACTCTCTATCCGTAACAAATACCCCCGGTAAGAAACCACATTCTGTAAACAACGCTCGTAATCGTGTAAGCCCCCACACATAACTTGACGTCCTCTCGTCCGAGGGGAAAATGAAAGCTATGTGGTAACTTTGCCTAGTTGGTAAAATGCCAATCACTTCCACCAATGTCATGTCGTACAAATTTGTCTTGTACGTAGCATCCATGAGGACAACTTGAGGGAACAAACGGATCATTGACTTCGTATTAGGATGAACTAAGAAAAATCCATCCAATATGTCAATTCACGGCTGTTTGACATAAGAATATATGTAGCTATGTCGTTCCAACAAATGGATAAAATATTCCATTGACTCCATCTCGCCCATCTCCATCCGTTGATCTTTCTGGTCAGCATTGTATATGTGTCGTAACGTACTGCAGTTGTGGACAAATTCTTTTTGGAGTTGAACAAGCGTTGCTATAGGAGTCATTCCGGCGTGCAACATTTCCACTACTCGCACGCGCTCTTCATCATTCAACTTCTCTTTGGACGTGTGCCAATGGGGGTAATTCCCGAGTTTGTGATTGTGTCTTTGGTGACCGTCTTTCACAACAACTCTCCACTGGCCCGGTAACCTCTCATGCAGCTTCACCGAAAAATGGGCAAGAATGCTTTTTACTCCCGGTTGAATTTCTGGATTTTGCCTCGGGGTTTGTTGTAGTCGTGACCCTATGGGCACCAGCACACTCACAACCCATGTACATGTTCTTTGGTCTAGAATGCGTGATCGCGAAAAACATATTGTTTTCTCTGCCAATAACACGAACCTAGGCTTCTGCGTCAATTCGAGTATCGAAAATCTATCGGGTTATGAAAAAGTTCGTGCAGTTTGGGAATTCATCAGACGGTGTGGACGAATCACTTAAGTAACTCATATTATACTTATGGGATTTTAAGTGTTCGGGAATGGAAGTGTTTGGGATTGGAGTGTTTGGAATTTTAAATGTTCGGGAATGGAAGTGTTTGGGATTGGAGTGTTTGGGGTTTTAAATGTTCAGGAATTGAAGTGTTTGAAGTGTTGGAAGTGTTGCGGATTTTAAGTGTTCGGGAATGGAATTGTTGTAAGTGTTGGAAGTGTTGTGGATTTTAAATGTTCGGGAATAGAAGTGTTTGAAGTGTTCGGAAATGAAAGTGTTTGAAGTGTTTCGGGAATGGAAGTGTTTGAAGTGTGGAATGGATTTGAAGTGTGGTGTAATGCCCCCATCTCCCTCTCATTATATAGAAAGTGTTCGGGTCGAAGTTCGGGTAGAAGACAGGTTAGGGCTGGGATCGGGGCCCGATTGGGGGGTGGGTTTGACTGGTCAAACCAGTCAACTGACACCCGGTCCCCTTTTTGGACCGGTCAGACCGGTCAAACCCGTAATTGACCGATCAAACCGATAGTTTGACCCGTAGTTTGGGACTCATTTCACACCACCAACTTCATTTTCCTACTCTAATCAACTTCATCTTCACACAACCAACTTCATTTTCATACTTCAATATTATTAGCAATCCCCTCGGTGTTTAGCAACCATATGAAAGGTAGTTTATACGAAAACATTAATAAACCATTGTATATTTGATTTCTCACATACTTCAATATTATTAGAACTTTGATGTATTCGTGATTTCTAACATTGATACTATTCTCAATCTCCTACAGAAATTAACTAAGGGCGGTGGATCCAAAGATGGTGGTGCGGAAGATAAAAGACGGGGCAAAAGGAACGTAATGGATATTCCACAAGTACCAGTCGATCAGTATTCTGGACGCCTGCATGACATCGGTGGAAAGCTTAGAGGTCCCATACCTGCTCCAGCCAGAGCAAGAAGGGAGAAAATGATGTACCCTTCGGAAAGTTCTACAAGTTCTGAAGAAACACCGCCGGCGAGAGAAGACTCGTACCAAACACCTGGCTCTATCGGCACAGAGTCAAATTTAAGAATTGAAAGTGAAATACCTTTTGATAAATACTTCGCCGCAGAGTCTATGCGTTCAGGCCAGGGGACAGTGCCATTTGAACGCAACATTTATAACACTGGTGGTACTGATCAGAACCAGTACATTTATGGTTGTTCCGCCAGGGGTGGCCACAGTAGAAGCAGAGACCGTGGATAGGCTTTCCATTTCAGTAATGAGGAAGAGCCTAATGATGAGGGTGGAAGCGGAGACCGTGGACAGGCAGAGCCTAATTATGCTACTAATGCGGCGTGGAGAGAGCTAACAACTGGTATTGATGGAGGCCCTACAAATCCGGAGTTACTCACAGGATTTCTAGGCCACATCGCTCACTCCATATGGATAGGAAATGTAAGTCACTTCAATGTTTACTATTGTTAATTCTAGTTCTTTGAAATCCGACGATTCTTATTTACTATATTTTAATCCGCAGGACCGCGATGTTCTAGAGGGATTTCACAAACCCCGGTCTTTAATCCGTTTTAAAGACTATTTAAACGATGGTGTCAACCATATTGTCAACAACACCCATCTCTCACGCTTGCCGAATTGTATGCACCCGAAGATCAACATGCCTTTGATTAGTGCATTTGTTGAACGGTGGCATCCTGAAACTAATACCTTTCACATGCCATTTGGTGAGATGACAATAACCTTGCATGATGTCCACTATTTGCTCGGAGTTCCTGTTCATGGTCGTGCTGTTAAGACGACAATGCAACCAGATGCGCTTAAGGTGGCATTAGCAATTCATATGCAAATGACTGAAGCAGCGGTGAAATCCAACTTCAATAGTGTTGGTTTCAAGCGTAGCACCATCGAGGCAACTTTAAAAGCACGAGTTCTTCCACCGGAATCACATGCTCTCATGTACTTGTTGTGGTTGTTAAGCACGTCTCTATTTGTCGACAAAAGTGGACATCGAGTTCTTGTCGATTTTCTACAGTTCCTACTTAACCTGGATTAGGTTAACACGTACGCATGGGGAGCTGCTGCACTTGCCAATCAGTATAGACAATTGGGAGTTGCAACACGTATCAACTGCAGACAAATAGATGGATGTCTTTCACTTTTGCAGGTTTGCCCGCTCTATATTATATATACATTTTTACATAACTTTAAAAAAGATCATTTTCTATCAAGTCTTTATCCTATTTCAGGCGTGGATATACTCGTATTTTCCTGGTTTTCAGTCATGGAACTTGGGAACCGCCGATAAGGATGAAACTGCTATGCATCTTATGTACAGGAGTGCACTAGACAATGTTGCACCGAATGAAGTATGTCATTCAATATAACACGCTTGTCTTCATTATGGTTGAGTCTTTTTGTAATTATATACTTATGTTACTTGCCTCTCGTGTAATAGGTGAATTGGACACCTTTTGGACTCGTAGCGGAGGAAGAAGTCCCTATTTCTCAATATAGGGGAATTATTCATTCTCTAAAGGTTACAGAGGCTTACATGCCAGACCGCGTTATGCGGCAGTTCGGATACCCCCAATACATTCCTACATAACCGATAAAACCAGTGCGTGTACAAAGGCCACCACAACCCTCACTCTATCGCTGTTCTCATGCTGTTCGAGACTCATTCGAGGACTTTCACATATGTCGATGTAATTTTCATCAACAAACAATTCGAGTGCATTTTGGACATGAAACAATTCCGACGTACTCGGACTGGTTTCGACAACGTACGCATATGCAAGTGACCCGCCAAAAATTATTTACTCCAGGCAACAATTCCAACCGGCCGATATGCATCCTAGCGTGGTATGTTTCCTAGACATTCAATATATATACATACACTACGTTTGTTCGAAATATCAAAATCCTTATTTGTGTGTGTTTTTAATTTGTAGAGGCTACGATTGATCGCTGCTATGATGGGACGCATCACTCGACCAAACAAACATTATATGGAGGCGAAAGACGTATTCGCGATTGTTGATGAAGTTTGTGAACACTTACAAGATTTAATTCGAAATTAAGTATCTAGTGTTTCACATCATATTAGTATTGTATTTGATATTCTAGTCGTATTGTATTACTTTGGATTTATTATGTTATGCATGTTATATTTTCTGATTCAAGTTTGTATCCGTGTTAAAATTGCAACGTTTTATTGGTAAGCATATATTTAAGTTATTCGTCTGCCGATTAATTTCTCGAATTTCCGTTAAATAGATTATTTAACTTTTACTTTTTTTTTTGAATAAATAAATGACAAAAGTAAATTAAAGTTTTCAATTTGCAAAATTATAAGTAACTTTTCAATTTGCAAAAACATAAAAAAATAGAAAACTATGTATAATCAATTTGTAAATTAAAAAAAATAAAAAAAATTTTAAAAAATCTGGAAATCGAGATCTGGCCGGTCATATCTTCATATGGCCTGTTTTAAAACCGTCCATATCATGATTTCAGATTTTTTTTTAATTTTTCTTTTGGTTATATTTTAATTACTTCTATATTTAAAAAAAAAATTGTATAAACGAAATATTTTCCGAAAAAAATTATTTAATTTTTCCGATTTATGTTTAGTGTTATTATTTTAGTTTTGATCGTGCATGTTAATGTTTTTGTGTTTGCATAAACGAAATATTCGCGAGCATTCTAACTTTATAAAAAAAATGTATAGTATACATGTGTGCATCTCAGAGAGAGGCGGGTGGATTATAGAGAGAAATATAATGATAATTGATTTTTCTATTTTATTTTTAATTTAGGTCATGGGACATTTGTGGAATAAAAAAATCGAATGGGCTTTTCTTTCTTAACAAGCTAACTAGCATATATATCAATCAGCTAGTTGATAAGTCACATATGCGCATTCACGTAACAAGTTTTTTATTAGTCAATTGTCAAATAAATTTCTGGAGCTGAAAATCCAGTTTTAAATAGGGCCAAAATAGGAGAGATGTTTTTCATTCAATGTATGAGAAGTTGAGATTAAATTTTGGAGTAGGAGCGACAATGGGCTTGATTTGGAGGAGGCCCAACCCAACCGTGGGAAGTCGACATTGGCGTGCAACAGAAGATACACATTTTTGAAGTATTATAATTTATTAATCAAGCTTGGCGGATAATGACTCAGAGAGCGGGAAGAGCATAAATAAGGAAAATATAAATACAACAATTTTCTGCTTTCTCCCATTTCTTCTTATTCTCTTCTTCTAGAACTAGAATCGAACTTCTTCTTCTTCTCAGATCTGTGAGAATTGCTCTTCCAGAGAAGAAAATATCGAAGCTCGCTAGTTGTCTGCATTGACTGATCGTTATCAAGTTGTTTCATCATTCTAAGCAATGAATGCTTCGAAATTCAAGGTATTCCACCACCATCATTTAGGGTTTGATTATTGCTCGCTTCATTGATTAGGTGATTTAGGGTTATTCGTAGTTTTGCTACTCCGTAACTACTGAAATGTACTCTTTCTCCTGTTGCATTTAGTTACCAAATACTGTTATCTCCTTCCATTAATGCAAAATGAACTTCAATAAATGTTTCCTTCCATAAATGCAAAATGAACTTCAATAAATGTTTCCTTCCATAAATGCGAAATCAACTTCAATAAATGTTGTAAACCTGGTGTTATTTAGCTTTGTTGTGTTGTGCAATAATGTCGATCGTGTGATGTTACATACAGGAACAAGGAGATCGCTATCTCCAATTGAGGAAATTTCCTGAAGCCTTGGGTTTCTATTCCCTGGCTATTCTTCACAAAATGGATGGTGATTTGGAGGCCAATTCTGTTACATATGCCTGCAGAGCCCAAACACATATGGAGTTGCTTCAGTATACAAGAGCTCTGTCTGACGCTCAAAGTGCTTTTCAACTTCTACCTGAGAACCAGAGGGTCTGTTTGCGTCCTTATGAATTAATTGTTGGTTTTTGTTTCAGTGCATGCCTTTTCTAGTCAGATTCTAAATGATTCTTCATTGTTATTTGTAATTTATACAGGCGTACTACATAGCTTCCAAAGCAGCTCTTGCCCTTGGGAGGTTCGATGAAGCTAAACGTCTCTGTGACAAGGGCATCCAGCTGTTGGATACTGTGTCCATGACAGACTTGGCCATAAAAATTCAAGAGGAAAAGGTGAATTCTGAAGCTAAAAGGTCCAAGGCCAAGGTTGAACAAACTTCTAAGGTTCGATGTTTGATTTTTTGGAGTAGCAGTAGTTCAGGTTTTTCGTATTTTAAACTATGCATTGATACGAATGTTGGATGTAGTTTAGTGTCTTGTCTTACTTAGTGAAAAATTATAGTTACTCTATTTATTGAGAAAGTCATCCCCATTATGAATTTGAAATAATCTGTCAGCAAGCATATAGTATGTGACATTTCCAGTTTCAGGATATATATATGCACAAGTTGTTATACTTGTTAATTCTCTGGATTAGTAATGCAATCTGATTTTCTTTTTAATGAAGTGTTTTTTCTTAATGGAATGCATTCTATTGTGCTACACCTTTACACTTGAACCTTTACATTTTTCTCAGGATCATTGGTACAATCTCCCTGGTGATCTTCTGAGTCATATAGCGCGGAGATTTCATTCTCCCGGTGAATGTCTTATTTTTGGCAGGATTTGCAGGCCATGGTGGCGTGTAGCTTTAGTTGAGAATAGGAAGAATATGCTGCCATGGATATTGCTACCAGAGATTGAGGAAAGTGACCGGCGCAGATTCTACAGTCCCTTTGATGACAAAATGTATAACTTTAATCTCCCAGAGTTGCAGGGCGCACGTTGTTGGGGTTCGCCTCACAACTGGTTGGTTATCGTAGATTTGAGACGCGATATGCGTTTGTTGGATCTGTTCTCACATAGTATGATTCCGCTCCCGGAGTTACACAAATGTCAAGATTTCAAGGACAATGATAACAGTCCGTACATTTTTCGTGATGAATCTGTGTACAGGGTTGCTCTTTCATCTCATCCACTTTCGGCTGATTGCATGGTTCTAGCTGCCTTTAGGTATGGACATTTGAAGTTTACAAAGCCAGGGGATGATGGATGGCGTTCACTGCATTATGAGAGTGAGGGGTACGTGGAAGATGCCATGTACTTTGGCGGAAAGTTTTACGTCATTCTCAATTCTGGAGAAGTTGTAATTTGCGACTCAAATGGAAATTTCTTAGAGAAACTATCTCTAACGACATTGGTTGAGGCTTATGAGCGCAAAGAACGAGTTATGACCTATATTTTGGAGATTGATGGTCGAATTTTTGTGATAGCTAGACACATATGTGTACCTAACTCCCGCTTTGCTAAAACGCTGAGTTTTAAAGCTTACAAGTTGGATGCAGATGGTAATGAGTGGGAGGAGGTGAACACGTTGGGTGATTGGTCTGTTTTCGTTGGAAACAACCATTCTTTTGGCATTTGTGGATCTGAAAACTCCAAGTTCACTAAGAATTGTGTATATTTCACAGATGAGCTATCTGAGTATGCTGAGGAGTCCCTCCCGGGACAATTCAATGTCATGGAATTACCTTTTCCAGAGCATTATGATATTGGTGTCTTTTGTTTTGACACTGGTGCTATTCAGACTCTTATAGAATTGGAATTCTCAAACACGATGGACTACTTTCTACCTGTTTGGATCAGGCCAGATCTGGGTAATTTTCTTTCTCTTCCTTTTCCCAAGTTGATGTAGTTTCGTAAATTAGCTGTGATTGTGTTGATAAATTGCTGCTGCATTGCATAGTATTTTCAAAACAATGTTTGCTATATTGCGTGCTCTAGCCTAGTCCTACTTTTATTGGGATAAAAGGCTTAAGGGTTAGCTTGTTTTGTTTTGGTTACAACATTATGAAATAATTAGAACATTTTGTAAAATCTGCGTATAAAATGCAACACAGCCGCCTTACGCTCTAGCTAATTGGCCATAGAAAAAGATTTGGTAATTCAAAAAAATTCCTAGAATCAGGTTCTTCGGGTTGCATGTGTTCCATGATGAACTCCCCACTTCCAGCAGACTTGTTAGAATAGGACAATAGGTATTGTACAAGAAATTGTCTGCCCTTTATGCAAAGCATGAGATGATAACTTTATATCACTTACTCTTTCGATGTTCTTCTCTCAGGCCTATCACTTATCAGTTGTGCCCAAATGATAATAGTGAGCTGCATATTTCTCTTTTTTAATATAATTTTGCAGCTCCCTACAAGCTCCAGGACACAATTAAACCTGCTTATCTTGGCTTTTACTATTTGGCAAGCTAGGAAGTAGGAACGCCTTTCTTTTTTGAAGTGAAGAACTTAATCTATAAGGAATACTAGCAAAGTTTACTGCTCTTTTGCAAACAATTTACTGTGGCTTTTCCTCCAAGTATTAGCCACTCCATACACCTTCCAGTGAAAATGGGAATCAGACCCTCAGTTCAGTTATGTTGTAAACACTGATGGTTCAGCCTTGGGGTCACCGGGCAGGGAGGATATAGGTTGTATTCTCAGGAATTGTGAGGGGGACTTTATTAGGGTTGTGTCTAGTTTTGTTGGGATTACTGATAATTAACACTGCAGAGCTTCTAGCACTGGAGAATGGACTCACAGTGGTAAAGCAAATGCATATAAAATCCTTATGTATATAATCTGATTCAAATTACCTTGTCTCTTGTCTAAACTCTAAACAGAACACCTGAGCCAGCATGGATACATCAGCAACTAATAAGCAGATTGAAGAACCCCAGGAGCAGCTGGTAGAATATAAGTTGGTTTTGTCTATCGGAATGCAGTCAAGTGGCAGATTTTTTGGCCAAACTAGGAAGTGGAGCTGAGCTATATAGATTCCTCCTTTGGAAGCTGCTAACCTCAGTTTCGGAACTAATGATGATGAACCTAAGCTTTTGGTTTTAGACAATTGCCCTGCGTGGCTTTATTCCTACATAAATCAAGACAAGTTTATGCTCTATTTGTGTAGTGTTAAAGACAATGTGGTTGGTTCGCCATCTTAGATCTATCATTTGGTTCTGGTACTCATATTACTTTACTCTATGCTTAATCTTGGTTACTATCTTCAGAGTATTGAATCTTGTTACTGAGAACTGGAAAGTTTGGAGTTACAATATTATGTGGTCATGCTGTAGGATTGAAGTCTTTGGTAGAATAAAGTGTTACTTTTTGGTCTCTTGTAGCTGGTGGTTAGTGAGTAGCTTAAGTACTTCTCATACCTGGCTCCATATTTTGGTAGGTAAAATGTCCTGGGTAATCTTTGTTGTGTTTGCACTCTCTGTCTCTGATGTATGCCTACCTGAATCATCGAGAAAATGTTCAAAATTACAAGAAGCGCTTGGGCAAAAGCAGACACGTTTTACGGCTCAAAATTCTTGCAAAGTTTGCAAGTTCTCAGTACCTGGCTTTGGTGTTCTCAATCTCCAATGTTTAGTTTGTGAGTTTCAGCCAATGCATTTTCACTTATGAATCTGTTTGAGTCAATTTTGCGATTTATCCAGCATGGAAAAGTTCATGGAAAAGTTCATGCTACATTAGACAGTTTTGTTCATGTACATCTCGGGAGTTTATATTTCCGGAACTACTGTGCTAGGATTATTTTAGGATCAATTACATATTACCCCATATTACATATCTGAAACTCGACCCCAATCCGACTCTAATGACGGACATGAAAATGAGAATCTCCATCCACCACTATTGGCGGGCATGAACGCTTCGGAGCTAAATTACTAGTAACTAATACTGAAGACAAAGTAAAATTAGTCCCTCACATTTCATTCTTCATCGTTTTTAATTCATTGTGTACGTGTTGTACCGTCTTCATTTTGTGAGGGAAATTCATCATTTTATGAAGTTCGTGGGTGGCATTGAGCTTGGAAGTGGAATTTCATTTCTTTCACTTGTAGCCCAAGGACTATTCTTCACATTTTTTTCAACTAAATTGATGTTGGTTTTGACCTTGTTACAGTTGAAACCCCCAAGCCCGAACACAAATATCCAACCTAATCAAATTTAGTACACTCGAAGCACCATTTTGAAGCCCCAATATATAACAACTACTATAAGTCTAACCAACAGCATAACCACTATTTTAAGTCTTACTGACAGCATACATTTAAATAACTATTGACCCGCTTGAAGATGTTGGACGTAATCCTTGTGATGTAAAATCACCCTACCACTGCTGCTGTAAAACAACTAACTAATAACATGAACATTTCTCTAACAGTGGAGTGCCACTCGATGATTGTACTGCTTTCAAAATGTTTCTGAATGCGGAGCCAGGCATAACTGTGCAGCAAGACAGCCTCACACCAGACTCGATAACTGAACCAGCCCCAATCACCACATCAGGCCCGATCAAGCACCCCTCCCCGATTTTGGCACTTCTTTCCACCAACACATTTCCAACAACATGACTACCTATGGTGAGTTTGGAAATAGAGTTCTTCATGTAGAGCCCGTGACACAAATTGTTGTCAATCTCATCGACATGAACATCTTCTCCAACCGTGGAGTGCCACCCGATGATACTGTTTTCAATGCGGGTATACTTACTAATGCGAACCCCAGGCATAACAGTGCAGCAAGATAGCCTTACACCAGACTCAATAACACAACCAGCCCCAATCGCCACATCAGGCCCGATCCAACACCCCTCCCCAATTTTGGCACTTTCGTCCACCAACACATTTCCGACAATATAACTACCTACAGCCAATTTAGGAGAAGCCTTATTCTTCAAGTACTCTAAGTAGAGTCTTAGACCGATGATAAGGTCCCTAGGCTGTCCTATGTCCATCCAGAACCCAGGAAGAATCATTGCATAGAGGCTCTTCTCCGCTACAATTTCTGGGAATACCTCTTTCTCAATAGATGCCTGGCGCAACTCAATACGGTCAAGGACTGAAGGGTTGAACAGGTAAATTCCAGCATTGATCTTGTTCCCCACAAATAATGTTGGCTTCTCAACGAACTGCTTAACCTGGCCAGTAGATTCATCCATAACAACAACACCATATTTTGAAGGCTCATCCACCTACAACATTACAACAAATCTATCAGTCTTCCCTATTAAAAAAAGGATGCATTCCAACAAGTACGCAAAAATCACTAAAAGCGTAATTTTACCTTGGTGACCATTATAGAAGCCTCTCCTCCATGGGAGTTGTGGAAATCAATCATCTCTTTCAGTGGGTATTCACAAATTACATCACTGTTGAGAACAAAAAAGGGCTCACCAGAATCGTCCACGAGCTTGTCTCGAGCCAAAGCCAGGGGGCCTGCAGTTCCAAGGGGCACAGTCTCACGCGAACACGTAATCTTGATTTCAAGTTTCGCCTCATAATCTTTCAAGAATTTCATCATCACCTAATAAAAGGCTTATTGTCAGTAGTCAGCACTTGATTCTTGAGTACCATTTTAACTTGACAAGAGACAAAATCATAGTATTACCTCAGGCAGATAACTGATAGCCAAAACAACCTCTGTCACTCCAACATCTTTTAGTGCTTCTATCTGATATAATGCCAAGCTATATCATTAACATGCAGGTTTTAAAATACAAATTCAATGGTATACACTTTCAAGTTACATACGATACCTGGTGCAAGATCATGGGCTTGTTAGCAAATTCTACAAGTGGCTTTGGCACGCTCAGCGTCAGGGGCCTCAATCTAGTACCAAATCCGCCAGCAAGAATTATAGCTTTCATCCTTACAACAGGTTAGCTCCTTTATATCAGCCCCTCTGCAAAGTATAACATACTCAATCATTGCCACAGTGTATATTTATGTATGAGAAAAGGGAGAAGCTTGCAACTTCATGAAACTCTCAACACCCCATTACACGTGCAATTGAAAAACCATGAAAGGGTGACTCTCAGCACCCAATTACTGTTTTACACTAAGTTACATGTGTAATTGGAATACCATGATAGATGCGAAAGCTGTAGTTTAAGGGAAACAACCATTATCTATATATGGATCAGACGATAAATTAAGTTATTTCAAATCCTTCCAAATAATATGGATACAAGTGCGGCAAACTTCCAGCTTAACATAGGATATATTTTCAATGAGAATGACAAATCATACAGCATATAACAGATACCTTTATACCGGCATACTCGATGTGAACAATGCCATAATTGCCAATTAAGGATAAACTCCAATCATCAAAAGTGTAAAAGATGGAAATCTTTACTAACTCCTAATCTATGCAGTCAGGAAGAATTAAAAAACATATTTTTGTAACTTTGACATGGATAATGAAACACAGGATTCCAATTGCAAAACGTTAACTCCAAATTGCTTAGCTGGAACTGGGACGTATGGATATAAACGCGACAAACTTCCAGCTGATCATAGGCTATATTTTTCAATGAGAGTTCCCATGTGGCCAAGAAATTAGAAAATCCCAAATCCCAATTAAAGGAACTAATAAACGACAGAGTTGTAAATCTTAGTGCCTTGCAGGATTACCCTTGAGCATTCATTCCTTGTACGACCTTAAAAAATATATACGAGAATAACTCAGATATGACAATTTTTCCACAGTTGATATAACACATTATACATTTGCAAACTGATATTATACATTTATACTTATTATTCTAGCAAACTGTAAACTCTACATTTGAAGATATATAGTGCTGCTGTGCTGATGAAATAAGAAGGCTAATAAAACGAAGCCACAAATACATACATCTATTATGTGTAGCATCTTCAGAATTCTGAATTCACATCTCAACAGTTATAAAACATCAAATAATTGCCATCACTATGCAATATCAGAAGCAAAAAATCGATGCACAAGTGGTGGGGAAATCGATCGGCTTGATGTTCTTATATAGATTGAGGAGGTTCATAATCAAAAATCGACAAACAAAGAACCCATAAATCGATGAATAGTGTTATGGGCAAATAGATAAAGAAGGGAATTGGAAGAATTACCTGAATTTTTATCGTAATCTATGTCAATGTCAATCGGTTCTTAACGTAATCGATGTCGATGTCAATAGGTTATTGAATAAATAAGATCAGTAAGAATAGCAAGTGATTTATCCAATTTTGGAGAACTAGTACTAGAATGAGTCACCTAGGACTTTACTGATAGTCATAGTCCTGGACTAGAACTCTGGTATTCGCACTACAGGGGTATGTTTATCACTACTTTTCAAATTTCTATGAGCTTTTTTTATCTTAATAAAAAAGTTACGTCACAAGAACTTCTTTAACTACCAAATTTGAAAAAATAAATAACGAAGCTTTTTTTTTAAAGAAGGAGCTTCTTATCTTTTTCATTCCGAAAATATCTCTAACCTATATTAACCTAAATTAGAATAAAGAAAATACATTTTGTGTACTTTTTTTCAACTAGCATAAGGTATAATGTATCCGCACCTCTTTAAAATGCATACATGTAGTACACATCAAATACTGATTTTTTTCATTACTAAGTTAAAATGTTCAACGATTATTTCTTTCAACTTCTGATAATTTTGATGATGTTATTAAAGTGGCGATGTAAAGTATATTAAATATATATTATAATTATTGGACAAAATATGATATATTATTATTTAAAAACCTATAGACTAATAATACGATAAGAAAGGTTAAAGACAAGAAAAATAAGAGTAATGCACTTTTATGTCATTTTATAAAATACCAGCTAGCTTGTCAGCTAATTTGCTAAACACCTACATTTAAAACCAGCTAGCTTTTCAAATTTAGTTAACTACCTAACCGCAATTTTCCAAATTTAACCACAAATTTTCCAGTTTTTTGCTAAACAGAGCATTGCTTACCACTAACTTCCAAATGCTTTTCAGCTCCATTAGTTTTTTTTATCATTGACTAGTAAAAAGCTTGTTACGTGAACGCAGCTTTTTTAAATCACCAATGGTCAAGAAGTACCTGTGTTAGCTTTTTTAAAAAAAAAAAGCTACTTGTTATATTTTTATTCCGAAAATATATTTACCAATCGTTGGTATTATTCTCGTGTTCTATCTTTTACTGCAGTGCCGTTCTGTGTTCCATCGCCTCTCCTTTTTAGCGCTCCAGGTAATCTGCTACTGCTCCTGCTCTTCTTTAATTACATAATATGAATTTCTCTAGTTGTGAATTCTCGTTGCCAATGTTCTGTGTTCCTTTGTGAGTTGTTTATTTTCAGCGCTAGTTGAAAATAATTAGACAAAAATGTGATGTACTATTATTTAGAAAAATAAGAGTAATGCCCTTTTATGTCATTTTATAAAAGACCAGCTAGATTATCAGCTTATTTGCTAAACACCTACATTAAAATCAACTAGCTTTTCAGCTAGTTAATCAGCTACCTATTCAGCTACCAGCTAGTTAATCAGCTACCGACTAGCTTTTCAGCTAGTTTGCTAAACAGGGGGTAGTTTGTCCTCACAGAATCTGCATAGTTTTGTTTTAGACGTGCTTCCAAATTGGGTATATCTTTCTAATTTTGGAGAACTCCGTCCGGGATTCTATACATATTTAACTTAATGCAAAAAAATAAAAAATAATATCAAATTTACACACAAATTACATATTTTACCACTAAAAGTACACTTTTTTTTTCACATTTTTACTGCTAGAGCAAAAATGATAGTGCTTAAGCAATTTTCCTTTTATATATTTAATATGTATCATAAAAAGTGTCACAAATAACTAAAATTGTTTTGGCGATATAATTTCTACTCTAACATTATTATCAACCTTTTTATTTTATCATTATTTTAAATTTTCAACTAATTCTCCACGTCAACTCCTTGTATGAAGTTCTCCGTCCGGAGAACTTGTCGGACCAAATTTACAAATTATAAGTAATTAATAAAACTCGAGTAAATTACGCGTTTTACAACTTTCCCGGCTTCAACATGAACTAAAGTACTAAACCCATGTTGGCTTGGACTTGGAGCCTTGGACATGGTGGACTCAATCTCCATGGCTCTGAAATAAAGTACTAAACCCATGTTGGCTTGCACATACTGGACTCAATCTCCACGTGAGGCCAAACCTTCACACCCCGAAGGCAAGCACCATCACCAGCATGAACATCTTCCCCAAGAATCGAATTAATTACGTGAACGCACTGGCCAAGTGTGGAGCGCCAACCGATGATACTGCCTTCAATGAACGAATTCTTTTTAATGTAAGCCCCAGGCATAACAGTACAGCAAGACAGCTTCACGTGAGACTCGATAACACAACCAGCCCCAATCGCCACATCAGGCCCGATCCAGCAACCCTCCCCAATTTTGGCACTTTCATCCACCAACACATTTCCGACGATATGACTACCTACGTCCAATTCAGAAGAACAGTTATTCTCCAAGTAGTCCACGTAGAGTTTTAGACCAGTGATAGGATCCCCTGGCTTCAAGATGTTGGACTTAATCTCCTTGTGAGGCAAAACCATCTGATCACTGCTGTAAATCTCATTGATAACAAGAAAATCTTCTCCAAACGTGTAGTGTTTCCTAATGCTATTTTCACTGCAGCGACGCTTATTAATGTGGACACCAGGCATAGCAGCCACACCGGGCACATTCCAACACCCCTCCCCAGTTTTGGCACTTTTGTCCGACAACACACTACCTACGGCCAATTTAGGAGAAGAGTTTTCATTCAAGTAGTCTAAGTAGAGTCTTAGACCCGTGATATGGTCCCCCGTCTGTGCTATTTCCATCCAGAACCCAGTAAGAACCAGAGCGTAGAGGCTCTTATCAGCTGCCATTTTCGGGAATACATCTGTCTCAAAATATGTCTTGCGCAACTCGATACGGTCGAGGACCGAAGGGTTTAGCAGGTAAATTCCAGCATGGCCCTTGTCCACAACAAATAACTCTGGCTTCTCAACAAACTGCCGGACCTGTCCAGTAGATTCTTCCATAACAACAACACCATATTCTGAAAGCTCATCCACCTACAACAACATGCACAACAGATCTATGATTAGTTGCAGTATTTCATATTACTAAGAGCATTCATTCCAACCAAAGAGCCCGAAAAAATCACTAAAATAAGCATCTAATAGTGGTTTTACCTTTCTGACCATTATAGAAGCCTCGCCTCCATGGGATTCGTGGAAATCAATCAACTCTCTCAGTGGGTATTCACAGATAACATCACTATTAAGAACAAAAAAGGGCTCACCGGAACTGTCTATGAGTTTATCTCGAGCCAAAGCCAGGGGGCCTGCAGTTCCAAGAGACTCACTCGCACACGAATACGTAATCTTGATATCAAGTTCCACTTCATATTTTTTCAACAAATTCATCATCACCTGATAAAACAAGTCTTATTGTCAGTACTTGATTCTTGAATGCTCCTACGATTTTACTTGACAACGATACTAAATCATAGTATTACCACAGGCTGATATTTGATAGCCAAAACAACCTCTGTCACTCCGACAGCTTTTAGTGCTTCTATCTGATATAATGCCAAACCGTATCATTAACACGCAGATTTGAAAAATACACATTCAGGGGTATACATTTTCAAGTTCAATACGATACCTGGTGCAAGATGATGGGCTTGTTAGCAAATTCCACAAGCGGCTTTGGCACGCTCAGCGTCAGGGGACTCAGTCCAGCACCGATTCCTCCAACAAGAATAAGAGCTTTCATCTTACACAAGGTCCTTTTCTTTTTATTAGCCCTTCTGCACAGTACAAGATACTCAGTCCTTGCCGCTATCTATATTTATGTCCAAGAAAAAAGGAGAATCATGCAGCTCTAAGGAACTCTCTGAAGTCACACATGTAACGGGAATACCATGATAAATGTGACTCTATCATCCAAGCTGTCAACACTCCATTACTGTTATACACTAAAACTGATATGAATGAGTAAAAGCATGTATAAGTGAAGAAAGAAAATTCCCATCAACAGGTCGAAAAGGGAAAAACAAAAACAGAAAATTAAAGCTGTAGTTGAGGGAAACAGCCATTACCTGTACACGGATTGTAAGATAATCAAGAAGCTAATATTTTGAATCCTTCCATAATATGAATATAAACGCGATAAACTTCCAGTTAAAGATTGACTATATATTTCGATTAAATTGACGAATCATACAGCATATAGCAGATCACTTTATACTTGTGCCATAATCACCAATAAAGGAAAATATCCAAATAGCAAAGGTGTAAAAGATGGAAATCTTTACTAATTCCTAACTTGTGCAGTCAGCGAGAATTAGAAAATGTAACTTTGACATGGATAATCAAACATAAGATTCCAATTCCAAAACATTTACTTCAGATTACTTAGCTCTTGCTATGGATATAAACGCGAGAGGCTATAATTTCCAATGAGAGTGAAGATTCATACAATTACAACTTATAGCAGATCTCTTGATATGGAACTACACTGTACGAAAAGTGCCATAGTCACCAATAAAGGAGAAAATCCCAAATGAGGGGACTAAAAACAAAAAAGTCGTAAATATAAGTACCTTGAACGAATACCCTACACCTACAGCATGCATTTCGTGTACAGCCTTTACTAAGTAGAGAAAGCTGAAAGAAAGCTTCAGTAATGTTAAAACAAATGTTTTTGAGTGTCTATGAAACCAATCGGAGAGGATAAAATCACATTTTGACAACTTAACAATGTAAATCATAGACATGTCATTACAACTATTTATATCGCTGGTCTCATTCTCATCACAAATCCTCACCATATATTTGCCGTAAACACATCATATGGAAGGAAAAAAAAAAAAAACAGAACCTAAACATATCTTCTATTAAAACAGATAAAGTGATAAACAGCTCAAAAAAGTTGCACTGATGAACTTGATCATAATAAACCTTCAAACTAAACTTGGTCATAATCAACCTTAGAAAGCTCAAAATCAGAAAACTAAAAATCAAAATGCATATGTTATACCCCAAAATCGGAGCGTCTGGATGGATCCAAACAATTTCAGTCAATTTACAATCAGAAGACTCAAAATCCCAACTAAGAATAGCAGCAATAAAAAGTGTCCCAATCGCAGCCTAAAAATGGCTATTTGCCCAAAGAAATAGCTCTCTAGAGAACCACTTCCTACATAAAAATGCTTCTAATTTAGAATCCATATGGGTAACAAAAAAGAAAAGAAAGCATTTATATTTCATACGATTATACAAAATATGTTGAATTTACTTCATTTTTCTTTACTTCTATCAGAACTACACTGAACCAAAAACCCCAAATAAAGAACAATGTGATCAACAAAAGTGCAAGCAATCACGGAAAACCACATATACATAGCCAATATTTCACTCCGAAAAAACAGATTATTAACTCATGTGATCTCTCACAATAAGAAAACAACGATTAGTAACGACACCTTCGTAAAAGATCGCGATCAATGGCTATACCTTTAAGAGGAAGAAAAATCGCAGATCGAATGATCCTGCTGCTGTGAATTTTGAAGAGTTTTGAACAGTGACAAACAGATCGTAAGATAAATCAAGTAGGTAAAATATTCGAATTCTTCAGTAGTAATATGGAGATAAACGCGATAAACTTCTGTGAGTAATTATTTGTATTTTTGTTACTCTCATTTCCATATATTCTGTACTTCATTCTTCTATTTGTGTGTGAGTCACATTTATTATGGTCATCAATGAAGAATTACTCTCGTGATCCACTCTCTCTCACGCTAAGATTAGCGTTCATTTCGACTCACTTTGCAACTTTTCACAATTCTCTACTCTAACAGTGAGGCCTAAAATTTAAAATCTTTTAACATTTCTTTCAAACTTAATTATTCATTTCATTTTCTTTTCTCATTTCCTTTTAAACTTTATTCTTTGACTTTATTTTAAATGTAGTTAATTAATTATAACAAAATCACATTAATTTTTTTAAAATACATTACTTGAAAATAAAAATTACATTACTTAAAAAACTACAATACTTAAAATTGAAAATTACAATACTTGAAATTGAAAATTAAAATAATTGAAAATGAAAATTACAACAATTAAAATACTACATTTTACAAGTGTGATTTTAATATGTATTTTAAATTTTAGAAGTAATGTATAAGTATATTTCTATTGCTACATATAATTATTATCATATAGAAATATTCAAGAAAAATAAAAAATAATAAAAAAGATAAAAGTAGAAAAGGAATAGAAATAAAAAAAGAGAAAATAAAAATAAATTATATATAAAGAAACAAAAAAAGAAAAGAAAAAACAAAAAAATAAAATTTAAAAAAAGGATTTGGGGCGCTGGACTGCGCCCCATCCTTGGGCCTCGATTTGGGACTCTGCTGGAGTCCCAAATCGAGGTCCAGCAGAGTCCCAAATATATTTTGGGACTCTGTTGGAGACCGTCTAAGGAGGAAATTTTGTGATAGACCAACTCCAGGAGATAGGGGTGTACACGGGCGGGTGCGGGTGGTTTTTTATCAAATATTCAACCGACCCACCTATAGCGGGTGGACAAAATATTGAACCATGGCGGGTGAACAATTTATCAAACCACGGCGGGTGGGTTGACATTTAAGCGGGTGAATGGCGGGTGGATGGCGGGCGGGTTCAACGTATAAAATAAAATGCTATAATATGTTCGAACAAGATAAATATAAGTTCCGTCTGAAATAAAACACTCATGTGAAGCACAATCACCATGCATATGTATAAGTTCTCTGTTGTGTGAAATTAGAATGAGGTCATATACTCATATTAATTCTTATTTCTTATATTTACTATATAACTATATAATAAAAATTAAAAAAATATATATAATTTACATGGGCGGGTGGGTCGGGTGGGTGGCGGGTGACTTCGCCCGCACCCACCACCCACCCGCCCGAAGCGGGTGATTAAATTTTCGACCCACGGCGGATATTTTTAAAAATTTCAACCGGCGGGTGCGGTTTGCGGCGGGCGGCGCGGGCGGATTTTTTTTATGTACAGCCCTACCAGGAGATACCAAATCAAATCGTGTCATGTATTTTATTAGAAACATCGTATATTTAGCGAAGATCGCCACATGTTTCGAAATGCAGGTCAAAGTATAATGGAGGTTTATTATTCACACAATGTTTGAAGTTAAACATAAATATATAATGTTGAATTGTTCTCTTAAAAATACGGTATCCCACTGTAATTTTATAAACTTGTGTTGATGTTCAGTCCCGCACATGAGTTTAAATATGGTATGCACCCACAACTTGGACTTATTTTACACATTTCATTGTCAAAATTATCTTCATTTCACAATTCTTTAACACACGTTAACCATGAGTTTTACTTGGAGTGCACAAACTACAAAGACAATCAAGTCCATGTATTAGTAGCTATTTAGATTAGAGTACCTGCGACCAATTCACAATAATCACAAGTCATGTATTATGATTTAGCTATTTAGATTATACCTGTCATCAATTCACAAAAATACATGATTTAGCTATTTAGATTATATCTGCGACCAATTCACAAAGGAACGTATGCTTGTTTATGTTCTTGTTAGCTTGCACAAGTCAACATAAAGTCCTACTCCATCTCCTAAGCAACCAGTCCAAGATGGATGGATTCATGCATGTTTGTGTTCTCTAATCCAAGTCTTACAAAGAACCCATATAGTTGTGCAAGACAAGCTTGGATTAAAGTGAGTTGTAACGCCCTAGATGTCCGGACGGAGTAAATATATTGATAGATGATCTACTAGAAAGATAAAAAAAATCGAAAGACATTAAATTTGTTAATAGGCGTTTTGATTAAGAAAAGGAATCTTAATAAAGTCACTGTCCACTCCGTCTAGTTTAACAGAGTATCATGTATAGACTGTTTCACGTTCTAGGTACAAATAAATGTTAGGATTAAATTACAGCTGAACGTCCTGAAGCTAGACAAATTGAACAGGTCAAAAAAAATTACACTAACCTCCTCCATGTAAAGATACAATATGAACCGGATAAAATAGACAAAACAGAAATCATATATTTTGAATTCTGATGTTGCTCAAATGTGCAATCAATAAGTCATTCCAAGTATCAGTAACTCCAGGTAAACACCAATGCATGCAATCGTCGTGTTTTTTACCACCAGTCTTGGCTGGATGACCATCAGCTCTAAACTCACTCATGTGAGTTATGTCCAACAAACTGAATCTAGAATCTTTGAGGGCCCTGTCCAGGTGCTGGTTTACGAGTCTTGTCTCCGCATTTGTTCCGTTGTTTTCTATGGAGAATAGTTCTTCGACCTGAAGAACATAGAAAATAAAAATAATACTATATGAACCTGTTGCACAGCTATCATACTTAGTACTAGGAATTCTGCCTAATTATAGTTTCATAGTGCCACTCGGCTACTTATCTTTTTAGTACTAGGAATTATGCCTAATTGTAGTTTCATAGTGCCCCTCGGCTACTTATCTTTTTTTGCCTAACTTTAATCTTTTTTTGTCTAACTTTCATAGTGCCCCTCTGGCTACTTATCAATGCCCAATATCCCGTTTTACTTTTATTGCATAAAACCCCCTCATGTATTTGGAAGTTTAGGTGTAGAACTTTCTACATTTGAAAAGGAAAAAAATCCATGTACAGGTATTGAAGGAAATAACGGAATTTTATGCAGCAAAAACAAAACAATTTACGCCATCATCTCATATGTCATTTCTAAGGACAGGGACAAGAGCTTACTTTTTGTAGTCCTAGAGGCTGAGAACGTAAACAAGAACCGCCTTCGTACCAGTCACCTCCTTCAAAATGCCTAGGAGATTGTGTACGAAAGAGTAAAATTACACCTGGACGTGCTTTTTCCTCCACGTATGGTACCTACTTGGAAGATTACAGGAAAAAAAATGACTTGTAGGGAATTAAGCTTGAAAATGTGAAGAATGCAAGTTGAAATTGCAACTATCTTCAGTGCAGAAATTGAAAGAAAAGAAAACAATTTGATTCTCTTGTAAGAAATCTATTAGAAAACTATCAAGAACAGCATGGGACCAAGTCTCGGAAACAGACTTCATAGATCCGAGTCAGACTATAAGAACTGGAAATAAGAGAATAGGGTCATACCATGTGTGACAGCACCATATCTAAACCGGCATCAGGTAGTATTGGAGGAATAACTGGCAAGCCCTTCTTGAAGAAAAGCATTGGTGATTTCACGGGGTCAAATTTCGAGGGAGCCCACCACCTACATCATAACAAATGTTAAAAGCAAGAAACTTAACTTCATATGCAGAGTCTTAAAAAGAAACAGTTTTGTATGACATGAAATTATGTACAGGAATCCTGCCATACGTATTAGACCATGTTTCGAGTAACTGATACTAACTATAGTAGGCTCAGGCATGACTTGGTTTCAAATGCATGAGGATGACATAACAAGATCATTGAGATGTTTATGGGGTAACATAATATCATGACACACTAACTCCCAACAGCCCAGGTAGCATGATTTCACTAGCACAAATTCACAAATGTGCCAAGGTGAGACTTGGTGCTTTATGATAACACAAATTGACAAAGAATCCGTAACAGACTGAATAACCAAGGATCAAATTTTATAACGGTAATAATAATAATAATAATAATAATAATAATAATAATAATAATAATAATAATAATAATAATAATAATAATAAAAAGTTTCTAAGTATTCTAAGAGGTATTTGAGAGAAAAAACAAGCATAATAATATGCGCAAGTGCCTTAAGTTCAAGGTACAAGAAAAGCAAAATGCTATCAAGATAGCTGAGCAACAATTCACCTGCTATAAGCAATAAGAGTGCAGCAGTATGCAACATATTTAATCATCAGAAAAGAGATTTATAAGGTGATAAATTCAATTACCAATGTCCAGTGTTGAAGATGAGTATATCGTGGAAACTTGGAGCATCTGCCCAGTTCCCATCTGGTATATCTACATCAACTCTATAACCTTCTTTGTAACCCAGTGACTCAAGTTTACCATCAGTACTGCTACTCGACCACCTAGAACATAGATAAACAAAGAGCATGAATACAAACAATGAGATAACATTTGGAACTCAGGAATTAATCATGTCCGAGTTAATGGCACAATTATGATATGACATGACATGAGTAAAGTACCCTAACTTGTATTCATATGAACTAGATTCTGAATTTGCTGAGGAATTAAGAGCATGTCGAAGCTCAAAACAGCATAAATAAGTTTTATATTTTAAAGTTAAATGAAACCATAGCAAAAACTATATAACAAATACAAATTAGTGCATCAATTCTCAGCAAGTATAACAAGTTTCAGTTATGATGTTAAGATGAAGCATTTTCAGGTACATTAGTGGCTGTTATATGTATATGCCAAACATTATAAATCTAGAGAGCAGGGTATCGCTTTCAGACCTTCAAAAGCTAGATTGAAGCATTTCTAAATTATGTCTGGTCACGTACAATGCGAAGGGAATTTTATTAAGATTCAGCCACAGCAATAAACTACATAGCCAGATGCCTAACACGACTAAAATCGTGGTGCGCTTTAAAGTAAGACAAGAGATCCTAGATTGGAGCCTTCAAACCAATTGTTCTCAACAAATCCTATGCGGAAGTTGGCTTACCTACCGTATCGAGCCAGAAGGTTTGTTCGATGGTATGCAATGGTAAGGTTGTAATCAATAAAAGTAAATCCACGATCTGCCCCAACCGGACGCCACTTTTTCACCTCCTTGGATGCTACTTTCAAAGAGCAGAAAAGTGAAACAAACATGTTCCTATTCAAAGAGTCCCCGATAAATCCTGCATGATTAATGGTCATCCAAGTCATATAAATTGAATCAACAAGATGTGAAAACAAGATCCAAAGACCAAAGCCAACACATGATAATATCAGACTTTAAGAGATACCCATGCTAAAACAGTAATCCTATTTATGAACACTTCATATTCTACTTTAACATTCAACAAAAGAAGCATATCAAAACCATTTAACAGTTCTATAATGTCAATTGACTCTGCTTTTTTGCTCTGTGGTCTCTATCATATGTTTTCACGCTCACAATTATCAACATTCAAATTTCATACAGAAATACATACCCACTTTCGATGAAATGGGCAAAGCTAAGTAAATACATATCCTCCTTTGATGAAGTACAAGAAACTAAGTGAACTTCCTAGAAAGCAAATGCTTCCAAAATCAGAAAGACATCCTGAAAACAGAATTAAAATCTACTAAATGCAGGGCAAAATTATGTCTGGACACTAGGGCAATTTATTAGCACTTCATATCCTGCTTCAACATTCAACAAGACAGACATATCACGTCTATCTAACAACTCCACAATGTGACTGATTCTGCACTGCATCTTTTTTGCTCTGTGGTCTCTACTCTCTATCATATGATTTCACACTCACGACTAATAACATTTCAGATTTGAGACGAAAATACATGGAACAGTGCGAAATGAACTACTCAAAATTATGTCAGACAAGAGGCCGATCTTTCAGCACTTCATATCCTGCTTCAACATTCAACAAGACGGACATATCACGTCTATCTAACAATTCCAAAATGTGATTGATTCTGCACTGCATCTATTTTGCTCTGTGGTCCCTATTCTCTATCATATAATTTCACACTCACGATTAATAACATTCCAGATTCGAGACAAAATACATTGAACATTTCCGATGAACTACTCAAAATTATGTCAGACTTCTCTACTCTCCATCATATTCTTTTACACTCACTGACTAATATAATTTCTGATTTGAGACGAAAATACATTGAACATTTCCGAAGAACCCCTGAGAATTATGTTGGACACTATGCCAATTCATCAGTACTTGATATACTGCTTCAACATTCAACAAGACGGACATATCACGTCGTCTAACAATTCCACAATGTGATTTTTCTGCACTGCATCTTTTTTTGCTATGTGGTATCCACTCTCTATTAAGTATTATCATATGATTTCACACTCACGACTAACAATATTTCACTAATAACATTTCAGATTCGAGACGAAAATACATTGAACATTTCCGATAAACAACTCAAAATTGTAACTAAATTTCCTAGAAAGCAAATTTCCCAAATTCAGAATACTGATACGAAACACAAGCGTAGGAGATGGTACACACGAAGCTTACCAATATTCCGATCACGAAAGCTCTGGAGAAACCGCAACGGATCAAATTGCGGCAGATCGCATCCGTATGGTTTCCATCTCCACTTCAAAAGCTCAACAGCGTTGGATTTGTTGCCGGAAATGCAATTCCAGCCCTTGAATATCTCCTTGCACGTCTGATCGTACCGAGATTTGAAGCTTGGATCGTACACCCACCGTCCATCGGTGTAGTCACAGTCATCGTTAGGCGACACCGAGTAACTTCGCGATTGCGATACGGTGTCGTTTCGTAAGAGTGGGAGAAAGAAGAAGATGGAAGCGATACAGAGTGCTGCGAGAAGAAGGCGAGGAGCGAGGGGTGATTTGGAAGAAGGTGAAGATTTCTTCGAGCTGTGATGGAGTTGTTCTCTACTGGCCATGGAGTGTTATCAGTTTTACCGTGAAACGCGATTCGGCTCACGTTAGCAGTTTACACGCTTTTATACACTGCCTCTTTTTGCTAATTTTCTCCTGCCTTGCCTTATTTGTACGTTTATGTTTTCTGATTTTCGACTCCCGTGGGACCAACTACTACAGCGAGATTCGATAGTAATGAACTTATGAGGTTGTGAATCTCATCCTATTGACTTTTAAATAGTTGGGTTAGGGGACAGGAAAAGATTATAACTCCGTCCTAGAGTGTCCCAATATCATGGAAGTCTATCAATCAAATTTGTGTCGGATTTATCATCTTGAACTATGGATACCGCCTGGTGCGTTACTCATATTTGGTTAATGGATTTTTTTTTTTTTAAATACTACAATGAGACAGTGCCAATTTTAGTACAGCATAACGGCCTTGTCCAATTTTAGTACACTACATCAACCACCCTCGAAATTTAAATACTCCGATCAATTTGTCGATCAAATCGGTGATGTGGCAGCCGGAGGACTAATTTTCCCGCTAATTTTTGTATATTGACTGTATTTTGATTGATTTTGTCCAAAGAAAAAGGAAAAATATAAAGATGGGACACGTGTCGATTTCTGGTGAATTCCGAATTAATCAAATTTAAAAAAAAAAACTTAAAACAATTTTATTAATTTCAAAAAATTATATAAATTATAAAAAAAAATTATATAAATTATTTATTAATATTTCTGAATAAAAAAAGTAAAAAATTAAAAAATTACAAACTCTCCCAACTTGACACGTGTACGTCCCAGATCCCCCCAAAATGATTTTCCCCCCAAAACTAAACAAAAAAACCTAAGTCCTAAAATCAAAACACCCGTCCCCCCTAAACCCATACTGTAAGAACCCTAAAATCCCCAATTGAATTCCGTCCAACAATTAACAGTGATAATCGAAATTGGTGACGTTGGGAAGTGCGTCGGGCATCGTCAAGGGACGAGAAAGATGAACGTGAAGTGGAGATTGTGGGGGTCCTCAACTTGGTATAGCAGAGATAATGGCTTTGTGTGAAGAAGAAGGGATTACTGATATTAGGGGTTTCTTTACACTTGTTGATGGAGGATTTTTACTAATTCAGGGTACAGTTCAACTAGGGAAAATGTTTGTGAAAGCTATAAAAAGTGGCAGTAAGAAGTTGACATTGTATGTAGACTGCAAAACATTTCCTGAAATTAGTGACCCAAATGAGTTAGAAATACAAGACATAGGCTTGTCACAACCACCAGTTGAGGTTGATGAATTGGTTTCTGAATTGCTTCCTGATGTGATATATTTGCCATTTAGCCATGTAGAGGTAAGAAAACTGAAATTGGAGAAGGTAGTAAAACTGTGGATGCGAGGGTAAAGAAGAAAAAAGTTGTTTATGATGGTCCTATATATGATTATATTTTGGGTGGTGATGAACCTGCGTTTGACTATAGAGATGCTTTACCTGATATTATTGCGAAAGATGCTACTATTGTTGAGAATGATGCTACTATTGTTGAGAAAGATGCTACTATTGAAGAAGATGAAACTAGCGTGGATGAAGAGATTATTTGTGAATGTGAGAGCCAAGAAACTGGTGGGATAGGTGAGGGAGTTGATGTTAAAATTAGGTGGGAATACCCACTGGATAATGCTTATCATGGGGTGGATGATTTTGATCCTGATTGTACTATACAAGTCATTCCAGTGGATATTCTTGACGAAATAGCAGCATGGAAAAAATAAAAGGCCAATGAGATGGAGAATGAGGAGCAGCAGGTACTATGATCAACTAATGCTTATGTATTGTAACTTAATTAGTTTATCTTTCTAATTTTTTGTTTTCCTTTTCCCCGGGTGGATGATGACCTGAATAGTGAAGAAATGTTTGATTGCATTGATAACTTCAAGATCCAATCCCCAGATCTCCAGTTCCTGAGGTAGGAGGGCAAAGTCATTTGGAAAATGATGACTTTGTGGACCCTGAGTATGATTTCACAAAGGAAATCATAACTACTAAAAGAGATAAACAACTGGACAAAAGAGATGCAGAAGATTCAGGGAGTGAGGACCCTGACTATGTGCATGAGTTTGAAAGAGAAACTCATGGGATTGCAGCAGGTGAGAGTGAGGAGGAGAGAGATATAAATATTGATGATGTGAATTGGTCTAGTGGTGAGTCAGTTGGTAGTGAAGAAGAGGAAACAAGTGTGAAGAAAGTGCACTTGAGGGACAATACCACAGGTAAACTGAAGGACAGATTGGTGAAAACTAATCAGTTCAAAGAGATTGATGTGTTTGATCCCAAATTTGATTTTGGACAGGAATTTCATGGGAAGAAGATTTTTAGGGCTGCAGTACATGCACATGCTTGATGGACATGGAGACCTCTAAAGATTGGTCCTAATGATAAGAAAAGGATGCATGTTAAGTGCAAAGGAACTAGGAGAGGAAGGAAATGTCCTTTTAAGTTGTATGCACATGTGGTGAAGGGCATCCTGAAACATTTAGGGTGGTTGAGTATTTTTCAAAATATATTTGCCCACCAAATAAGATGATTAAGAACATCAAGTCTCCCATGATTGCCAAGTTGTATTTGTCTACATTCATAATTGACCCAAGAAAGAAGGTGAGTGTGCTAGTTGATGATATAAAGATGGACATAGGCCTCACAGTGTCAAGGCAGCAGGTGACTACTATCTTATACAATCACTTCAAGTGTAATAACGTTGTAATACTACATCTAACAATGTATATATGTGTGACAGGTTGCTAGGGCTAGGAAGATAGCCCTGGAGTATCTTTATGGAACAGAAGAAGAGCAGTTTGGACAATTGTAGGATTATGTGGGTGAAGTAAATTCCAAAAACCCTGGTAGTACTGTTTTTATGGGGGTCACTCATGACAACAAGTTTGACAAGTTGTATTGTTGTCTAGCTGCTTGCAAGGAAGGGTTCAAATTCTGTAGACCTATCATTGGTGTAGATGGTTGCCATTTGAAGGGCAAGTATGGGGGAATACTATTGACTGCAGTAGGGATTGATGGAAATAACAACATCTACCCTATTACTTGGTCAGTTGTGAAGAATGAATCATATGAAACTTGGCTTGGTTCCTCAGTACAGTGGAGACATATTTGCATCTTTGTGATCACCATGCTTGGACATTCATGAGTGACAAGCAGAAAGGATTGCTCAAAGCCTTCCAAGAGCATTTCAATGGCAGCAATCACAGATTTTTGTGTGAGGCATCTTCATGGTAACATGAAGAAAGCAGGTAATTCACCATCTAATACTTACATACGTATAAAAATTTTAGTCTTTTTTTATGTCCCATGTATGTGCCATGGCACTACACTAGCAGTGCCTTGGCAGTAGCATTGGCACTTACACTGCCAGTGCCATGGCACCACCCTGGTGTCATGTGGCACTACACTGCCAATGCAATGGCACCACCAGTGCCATGGCATTCAAAGTTGAATTTTAAATTTTGCAGTGTATAAAGCTTGTTGAATTTTGCAGGTTTCACAGGAAATGCATTCAAAGTTGCATTATGGAATATGGCTTGTGCCACAACTATTCCACAGTTTGAGAGGTGTAAAGAGGAGATGGCAAAGTTGGATGAAGGGGCAGTAAGATGGTTAGAAGCTAGAGATCCTCAATGTTAGTCTAGGGCTTTCTTTGACAGTCAACCTAAGTGTGACATACTTCTTAATAATTGTTGTGAGACATTCAATTCATGCATTTTGGATGGTACAGAGTTGGGGATTGTGTGTATGCTTGACTGGGTTATGGAATATGTTATGATTAGGCTTAGAAAGAATAGAGATGTAGCCCACCAGAAATGGAATTATGCATTGTGTCCCAATATTATCCACATACTTGATGAAAGCATGGCTAACACTGTTGGTTTGGTACCACTTTCAGCTGGGAAGAAAATTTGGAGAGTGGTTTCAAAGTCTGGGGATAAATACAGTGTGGATCTTGGTCAGAGAACCTGTGGGTGTAGGAAATGGGATAACTCTGGACTCCCTTGTAAGCATGCTTTAGCATGTATTTCTGAAAATGGATGGGAAGTAGAAGGGTTTGTTGATTCAGCCTACTATGTATCAAATTACAAGAAAGCTTATGATGGTATCATTGTTCCCATAAATGGTAGACATGAGTGGTTGAAGGCTGCCTTACCACCACCATTACCTCCTTGTGCTCCTAGGAGTAAAGGAAGGCCACAGAGTTTGAGGAGGAGAGATGCTGATGAGCCACCTTTGAAGAGGAAAAGGAAATGTAGATGAGGTGGCCCACCTGCAGTTTCTATCTACAACAAATGCAAGCTCAAGAAGGAACAACAAACTGTCAAGTGTTCCTATTGTGGTGAACAATACCATAATAGAGCTTCTTGCCCAAAGAAGTAAGCTGATGATACAAATAATGGTGTACAGAGGGTAAGCTAGTTACATTCTACGTATTATTACTGCAACACTAAGTACTTACATTCACATGTTTCCTTGTTTTGCAGCCACCACCCATGAAAAGGAAGAAAAAAGACAACAATGTACCAATCAACCAAGTGAAGAATCAGAAGAATCAGCCTCAATCTAAGCCAAATGTATTGGTTCAACTTTAATTTCAAAAACTTTGTTTTTATTGTGCCATTTATGCTTATTTTGTTGTGCTATTTTTACATTCATGTGCCATTTATGTCTGATATGTGCCATTTATGTTTGTATGTGTGATTAATCCATTTTCCATGTAATATTAGTCTAAGTATAAAATTTGTAATATATTAGATTATTGTCAATTTTCCATGTAATATTAGCCTAAGACTAAAATTTGTAATATATTAGATTATTGTCCCATTTGTGTCAGTTTCCATATAAGTGTTACATTAGTTGGATGTAAGTTATCAAATTTGTGTCATTTGTGTAATATAGTCAATGGATATTATGCCATATGTGTCACCTGGTTACTATTCATAAGACATTTTGTGACATTTCTGCTCCCATTTTGTGGCATACACTACAAGAATCCATCCGTAACGGGACGGAAAGGGGCGACGGATTTTATCCGTCGCCCCTGTAGCGACGGATCGCTACTTGGGGCGACGGATTCTATCCGTCGCCCCGTTTGGCGACGGATAAAGGTTATCCGTCGCCCCGTTTGGCGACGGATAAAGGTTATCCGTCGCCCCGTTTGGCGACGGATAAAGGTTATCCGTCGCTCTGTAGCGACGGATAAAATTATCCGTCGCTACAGAGCGTTGACCAAAATTAAAAAAAAAAAAAAAAAATTTAGCGACGGATAGATTTATCCGTCGCTAAAATAGCGACGGATAAATCTATCCGTCGCTATGTAGCGACGGATAGATTTATCCGTCGCTACAAGGCCGGAAAAAAAAAAAAAAAAAATTAGCGACGGATAGATCTAGATCTATCCGTCGCTAAAAAATATAATATATCTCCTCCACCACCTCCTTTTCTCCACTACTTCTCCTCTCCTCCTCCTCCCACCACCACCTTTCTCCTCCCACCACCACCATCCTCCACCACCACCATCTCCTCCCACCACCACCATCCTCCACCACCACCATCTCCTCCACCACCTTTCTCCTCCCACCACCACCATCCTCCACCACCACCATCTCCTCCACCACCTCCTTTCCTCCACCACCACCACCACGTCTCTCCTCCCACCACCACCACCCTGCCACCACCACCATCCTCCACCACCACCATCTCCTCCACCACCTCCTTTCCTCCACCCTCCTCCTCCACCACCATCTCCACCCCCACCACCTCTCTACTACCACCCCCACCGCACCACCACCCTGCCACCACGACCATCTCCACCACCACCACCACCCTTCCACCACCACCATCTCCTCCACCACCTCCACCACCTTCCACCACCACCACCCACACCACACCACCACCGCCACCACCACCATCGCTGGATTAATCCGTCTGAATATAAAAATTGTGATCTGATTTTATTTTTTAAAAATTGGGGCGACGGTTAGATCTATCCGTCGCCCCATAATCATTTTTTTTTTTTAAAAAAAAAAAGGTCATTCCGTCGTCAACTGTCATGAATTGGACGGATTTTTATCCGTCGCCATTAGCTCGAGGCGGATTTTTATCCGTCGCCCGATCCGTCGCCGAGCTGAGGCGACGGATAGGTCATTGCATCAGCGGATCTATCCGTCGCTCTGCATTTTTGTAGTGATATAAGGGTTACTGTTGTGCACACTTTTTGTGACATTTTGTCAAGTGTTACTTATATATGTCAGTTTAGGTGTCATTTGTGACATAAAATTATATGCCACCTCTTAAATGTCCTTATAACTGCCATTACCAACATAATTTGTTATACTTTATGTCACAAATATAGGTCAACAAAGTCAAGCCTGGCATACTACATATGTTGAAGAAGTTAACTGATGAAGGGACATCTGGTTCAGTAAAAGCACCATCTATGTGGGACCAAATGAGTGCTTGTGGTGTAACTGACAAGTTCACAAAGAATCTGAAAATTGATGGCTCAAGTTCACAAAGAATCTGAAAATTGATGGCTCAACTGTGCACATGAAACAACCACCATCAAATACAATCAGTAGGGAGAAGTTGTTGGAAGCTGCCAAAGTACTTCAGGCCAAGAAGAATAATGGATAGTTTTCTCATTACTTGTAATTGACAAACACAATTAGCTACCATTTTGCCTTAGCTAGCAGTTTGCCTCTTACTTGTTAGTAGAGGATGGATCTGTGGTATCACTTAGCTAGCATTTTGCCTCTTTGAATTGAGGATGGACATGTTTGTGTTGGATTTGCAGTAGCATTTTGCCTCTTTGAATATAGGATGGATATGTGTTGGTTGGAACATGTTTGTTTTATGGATATGTATTCCATTTAATTATATATGTTATGTTTGCTTGGTCTTTACAGGTTAAGGTTGCTCTATACATGCAAAGTTCATGACAAATTTTAGTCTTTTTTTTATGTCCCATGGCACTACACTGGCAGTGCCTTGGTTGTACCATTGGCACTACACTGCCAGTGCCATGGCACCACCCTGGTAATGCCGTGGCACTGCACTGCATTGCAGTTCCGTGCCTGCGCCATTGTGATTGATGTGGATTTTATATACGTAATGCCATGGCACACTACAATTTGTTTTGCATTCACATCAAAACTGATAAATAAGAATTAGGATCATACCAAACTTGTTGTTCCATTAGAATACTATCACCAAAAAATTACAATAAGCAACAACAAACCAGTTTAAACTACTTCTCAATACGATTCCATTAGTACTACAGATACATGTCACAGGTCACCTACTTTGAAACAACTATCCAAGCCAAACAAATTACAAAGACTGCCAACACAACAATGAAACCAAACTCTATATTCTCCAACGTCCTTTTATTCAACACATTGTTCTCCGCAATCACCTCCTTCTTCTCTAGTGCAAGCCTCTTCTTCTCTGCAACAGTCTCAACAGTCTTAGAATTCATGTCCAGCAAGTTCTTAATATCAGCTGTCAAATCCACCACTGTGAACTCTAACTCTTCAGCACGCTTCTCTGCAGCTAATTTCTGGCGAAGTAAGCCGAAAATCATATTCGCAAGATGGGGAGCAACTGGATCATCAATCCACCTGAAGTATCTACATCCAACTTTTTCACCTCTGTGAGAACAACAAATAAATATTGCTCAAGCAACCACTCAACGATTACATTTCACAAATTAACCTGAATTCCCCAAATAAAACTGATTTGCAAAAATCTGATGCTTACCTTGTACAATTGACAACCCATGAATTGGCGACCTGGAAACTTATCGCAAGATACACCCTCAGCAGCTTCCCTAGGCGGCACACAATTGCACCATTCATGACCGTGGAAATTGCCGGTTTCAGCGGAGGACCAAGTACGGGAACCTTGCGACACCATGGTGGGGAGGGAGCTGACTGACGACGACGGACCAGCGGGATTTGCGTGATTGAGGGGAACAAGAAGAAGAAATCAGAAATTTTGGGATTAGGGTTCTTATGGGAATAATTGGGGAAGAAGAAGGTTTATATAAAACCTTCATTTCTTCTTTCTTCCCGTTATTTTAACCGTTGTAAATTTTTAAATTTTTTATTTTTTTAAATTCAGAATTATTAATAAATAATTTTTATAATTTTTTTATAATTTATATAATTTTTTTGAAATTAATAAAATTGTTTTAAGTTTTTTTTTTAATTTGATTAATCCGGAATTCACTAGAAATTGACACGTGTCCCATCTTTATATTTTCCTCTTTTTTTTGGGTCAAAATCAATCAAAATACAGTCAATATACGGAAATTAGCGGGAAAATTAGTCCTCCGGCTGCCACGTCACCGATTTGATCGACAAATTGATCGGAGTACTTAAATTTCGAGGGTGGTTGATATAGTGTACTAAAATTGGACAAGGCCGTTCTGCTGTATTAAAATTAGCACTGTTTCATTGTAGTGTATCAAAAAAAAAATCCCGTTAAACTGTAAATGTTTGTGTCGAATTTCCATCTTGAACTATGGATACCGCTTATCTCAGAGTTGGTTAAAGTGTGTATACTGTATATTTGTGTTGAATTTTTCCGTCTTGAACGATGGATACTGCTTATCTCAAAGTTGGTTAAACTGTAAATAGCGTTCATGATATGATAGTACATTTTCTATAATTTCACACTGATAAGTATATCACAAACCACTCCTGAAGTTTTGTTTCGCCATCTTTGCTGTACACACAAGAAACTCGTGTTATATACGTGCATTCTCAGTTAACTGGAGTATGCATTGGCAAAGACTGCAGGATTTGGTGGTTGAGCTGAAAACCAAGTGGCATAGATGCGTATAAAGCTACTAAAAATCGGCAGAAAAGTGGCAAATAAAGGCTGAAGGGGTTTCTGATAGCAAATTAAAAAACACTACTAAAACATTGAGTATACCTGTCTTAGGATTAAAAGCTAATTAAGACGAACAAAATTTAAAATAAATTATAGTGATGTCTTTTATCAGTCTGTTGAACAATAAACACAATTTCCACGGGAATACTTTTAACACTGTAAGGACTAGGAAGCTTGTTGGCTTCATTGTTACAAAGAATACCATCTACAGTCAGAAACTCAATGCAAAGGCTTAAGGTGGAAAACTTGGCAGGCTGGTTTGTACGATTTCTTTGATGCTGCCTGCTCAAACTTCTTAATAGCGCCTTCATTCTCTTCTAAGCTGGTTTGGATGAAAAATCTTATCCACCATGATGAGCTCCGTCTTTTAGCCTACAAAGATAATAGCAACGTCGTAGCTTAGATTGAGTTAGATTGAGTTAAAGAACCTGTTGTCAAGAAAATCGCAAGATAACTAGTCCTAATCTTGTAGATGTGAACCCTGTGGCAGCGATTTATGTTATGATTAAGGAAGTAGCAAAACATCATGGATTATAAGTGGTATGTACGAATTTCAACAACAAAGGGTATGTATTGCACATAAAAGCAGGGTCTAGGTTAAAAAAGTTATTGATTTCAGACTTGCAGTAGTGCAGCAAAATAGAGGAGCTTTGGAAACATTGGAGAATGGTGTCCCAGGGAAGGAGTTTGAGACTTACCGGACGCCCGAACTTGGGCAGCTCTACCCCTTTAGTTCTTTGCGGACTTGGGTAACCTGTCATAAAACAAGAAAATGTAAACACACCATGGTGAAGTGGAATTTACCACAGCAGTATGAGGAATATGATTTGCGTAACATGTTTAATCACTACTTATGACCTCATATTTGACAAACCACTATTACTCAAATGTATAAAAGGCTCCATTATCATTGAATATGTAAGATGATATGAAAAACTAAGGCATAAGAAGCATTCATCTTTTCCAACATGTTTCAACGTGATGGGGTCGGGATAGGATAGTAATACGATGATATATATGTTCAAGGTTAAAGTTGCATCTGCAGTGCATGCAACTGGATGTTCCATATATTAGGATTAAGGAAAAAAGAAGAAGAAAAGAGAAAAAAAGAGTACTTCAATTTTGAGCACTGTTAATAGAGGTTAAAATTTGTGGTTTCTGCACTTACCAGATAGTATGACCAAGCCATCAGAAGCTACTCTTGCAAGCTCTGGAACAGTCTTATTAAGATACTTCGGTGACAAGTAATCCAATGCATCGGATACAATGACAAGAGAAAATGATTTGGGCCTATAGGGAAGAGGAAACTTGATGTCAGCCACACGCACGGCACCTTTACGGACTAGACTCCTGCATTTGCTATCAACATCATCTAACTCATAAGGCTCTACACCCCAAGCTTCAGTATCCTCTTCTGTTAAAAGTTGAGAGACTACTGAGCAGGTTTCTGGACCTACATGCAACACTTTCTTCATGCTGTCACCATATGCCTTTTTAAGCAATGGTATTAATGTCTGGACTTCCGATGTACAAGAAACACCACCTGCATATACATGACGGGACAAATTAAATATATAATAGATTCCGATCCACAACCCAACAATTACTTGTTTATACGCAGTAAAGACATAAAACAAAGTAGCAAGAATGTAAGAAATGCTTAATCAACAACTTTAAGAAAAAATCACATGCAATAACATAATCCATGCCAAGAAGCGACTGTATACTCAATAACTCATCAACAAGATTGCTATAACATTACCAACACAGAAAGCAGATACATTATTGGAACCCCTTTTAAGGAACATTTTCTTTGCAAATATCTTAAATTCAAAGTGAACAGAATTAACTGGCATCCACTTCATCGGAGGAATAGTGGTCGCAACCAGGGTTACCTAATCGCGAATCGGAGCGCGCACTCTGATTCGCTTCGGTTCGCTGAATATAGCAAATCGGAAAACATTGTCATAAAGGATCGAACAAAATTTTCAGGCGTTCCGATTCGCCTGGATTCGCATTCCAATTCTCTGAATACAAAGAATCGATCCTCTGACTATAGAGAATCGGAGAAATTAAGGTAAATTGACAAAAGTGGGCGCGTGGATCGGTGCCAGTATCTTTAGTAGTAAATCAAATTACAAATAGTAGCGAATCACATTCCAAAAATAAACGAATCACACTCTAAAACGCAACGAATCACATTCCAAAAATGAATGAATTACACTTTAGAACATAACGAATCACATTCCAAAAAGTGGAGAGAAAAAATCAAAGAATCGGCACTCTGATTCTCTAGCCGCAAACCACCGTTCACGCTCCACGAACCAGGTAACCCTGGTCGCAACTCGCAAGCGTAAGAGAAGCAGGATTGCTTAACGATTATTTACATGCATAAAACACAACTACATTATTGGAACGCCTTTAAACTGAACATTTTCTTTGCAACTATCTTAAATTCAAAGTGAAAAGAATTAACTAGCATCCACTCATCAGAGAAGCCAACAATTGAGAAATAGTGGTCACAACTCGCAAGCATAAGAGAAGCAGGATTGCTTAACGACTGTGCATGCATGAATTGCTTACTTCCCAAACCGGTGGAACTCATCAGAAGACGTAAATAAAGTGGAAACTTACTTTTTTCGTACAGCCTTTATGCAAAGACATTTGGTAAAGGGAATAAAAAACCACGACCTCTTCAATGGAAGAGACTTCCCAAAAATGGGGAAATCATGAGATTTATACAGTGAAAACTTACCTTTTCTACACATCCTTTATGCTAAAACCATTCAGTATAAGAATAAAAAAGCACGAACTCTTCAACGGAAGAAAAAATGCTTATAGTTTCTATATGATTACCATCAAGTCTGCTTAAAGAAGCTATATCACTGCTTCTGCCACCTGCAAAGAAACCATTTAAAGATCACGAGGCAATCAGTGAAAGAACATTCATGAAAAATAGAGAAAGTGTTGATCAAGTCACATGCACAAGTTCATGTTTAGTCAGAGTGCCTAACATTTGAGTTTAGTGACCAAAAAAATAAAAGATGAAAACAATAAAAGCAAGAGCAGTGACTCAAATTATCATACCGTGGTACAGGTATCCAACTATCAGCAGTGCACCCTGAAAATTTCAGAATTGCATAATGAGTTTTCTCATTATGAAGCCAAGCCAGCGAAAAGAGAAAGTGCTAGAAATAGTCAGCTCGTCAAAACTAAGATTTAAAAAAAAAAAACCAAGACATTGAGAGCACCATGAAGATATCATTATTATGTTTCACATGGAGACTTTATCTGCACGTGTTTTACATGGAAGTCTTAGCTACACAAGTATTTTCCGGGTATTGCTCATTATTAAGTCTTTTGCGAGTATTGCTATGACATACATGCTTACATGTTCTAAGAAGCTCAAGTTAAAAAAAAAAAAAAAAAAAAAAAAAAATGAAAAGAAGAAGCATATAGTTACCACAACGACAAGCCCTATTGATAATAGGGGAGATGGACGGGATTTGGGATGCAAACCGCCCACAAAGGGAAGAAGGCTCCCTCCATCTGCAAAGCGACGAGCAGTGGGTCTTCTCGACATGGTCTTAAATTAGTACGAACCTCCTAGGCCCGGGACTGAAATTCACAACAAAGTATAAAAACCTTACTGTACCAACAAAACCAGCTTAACTAAGACAGCTCAAACCATCCAATGATGTACACGATAAACGAATCAGCGTAAAACCAGAGACACATTCCGATTTCTAGTAAGGATCAGAATTCAATTCAGTAAAGGGCAGAACAGAGTATTTATCTACCTTATGGCCGTCTATATGAATCTCAATAGCAACAATTCATCAAGCAACCTCAAGCAAACATATACAAACTCCATCACATATAAAATCAACACCAATTCATGCCAATTCCTCAACGTAAAAACCAAAACACGTCACTGAACCTGATCTACGAGTAAGCTCAACAAGAGCAAATGCTACACATATCATCTACAGTAACCAAGCGTGAACTCATTCACATCGTTAACAGAGATTAAGATTTACAATCTGCGGTTGAATTACCATAGCAATCAATGTGGCGAAAGATGAGCTATAAACGAATATAACTGAATCAGAAATAAATCTACCAGAGATAAAGGAAAATCATGATGGAGTGGAGAAAATTACCTGAGAACGAAAATGGAAAGGGTTGAAGCGAGAGAGGTGGATGAGGAGGATCTAGATCTGTATCTCTGTAAGCTGCTCACTGCTTTGCTTACTCTCGAGAAGAAAACGCGCTGGTTGGATTTATTTCAGTGTCAAATCGTTGCTTTATTTTATTCCTTGTGCTCATCCTAGATTTGGCTTTTTTTACTTTTCTTACTCTCAGTAATAATTGGAGTCCGAAAACGAATTAACGTCACGTATTTAATAACTCCAAACATTACCAGACCGTTTGGTATAAGACTTTAATACAGGTTCTTTAACATATGAATAGTAATTCGATTCCATGTGAATGGAATAGCGACTTAACAGAGTGTTTAGTTGTATGCAAAAAGAGAAACTAGTGAATAGTGACTTAACTGAGTTCTTAGATGTTTGTCAAATAGTTCATGCATGTTTAATAAACTTGCATTATACTACCACCACCTACATCCCTAAACGTGAGATGTGTGTCGCTGACATGTGGTGTTGTAGCTAAATATGTGATGTTGATCTCGTATCTCTAATAAACAGTAATATTTCACAAAATTTACTCTACAATTCTCAAATCTAAGGTTAACTATGCGTTTAGGGTTGAGTCATTTATTTCATTTTTGTGATGTTTGAACTGCGGATGTGTAATCTTACAAGTTACAATGATGTGCAAACATAGTCAGGCACGTAAATATATTAGTACAAGTCAATGTGACAATTTCGGTTTCATGAAATTGTATTTGACATGAGCCAGACGTAATTTCAATTTTTAACTCTTTAACTTAATATACATTTTTACCTTTTTAGATGTATATGTCGCAATGTATTTCTTTCCTTTAATTAGTTCACACAATTGAAAATGCCGCACGGTATTCTTACTATCAATCAATGCTTTGAGGTGTGTTGTTAGAATGCAGATTTCTTCACCTTAGCAATCATTATTACATAAGAGTTTACTATATTAGTGATTAAATCAAATAATTGAATGATCTGTCGGCAAAGGGCCTGTTGCCGAGTGCTGGCTATGAAGAGAATGAGATTGTGACATGACCCAAGCTACCTGGGCTCTTCTAAAAAAAGACCACAAATGACAAAACTTCACAATCCCCTAAAACGCAAAACTTCTCTATGATATTTGAGGAGCAAACTCACAGGATTGTGAAAATATTATTTGGAAATAAAATTAAAAAATAGAAATCTCAATATTTATGAATCTTATAAAGTACTCCATCTTATTCTACAAGGTTTACCTTTTAATTTGGTGTGAATTTTAAGAAATATAGAATAAAATAGTAAATAGATGGTAGAAAGTAAGAAATAGAATAGAAAAGTAAGAGATAATAGATAAAGTAGGAAAGAGATTGATAAAAAAATTAATAATTGGAGATAATGGGTTTCTAAAAAATGAAACATTAAACTTTTAAAAAAAATTCGAAATGTCAAAAAGTAAACCTTTAAACAGAACGGAGGGAGGGAGTAATTTTTTCAAGCATAAAATTATCGAAAAATTAGATACTAGAGAAGTGAAATCAATGGGATCATTGATATCGCCCAAGGTCCAACAAACCAAAAATATCATATTAGCTAGATTAGAAATAAAGAAACAACACACTATCAACTGAATCTTCTTCGTTTCTCATATGATCAAACATCTCAAACAGCAGAGCATAAACATCATCACCTTGTGGATGCATTTGATCGGCCACCACAAAACTGTGAACCTTTTTTTCAATCTCAATCCAGCTTGTCCCCGCCTCTTTTGGGACCCCCTTCTTCCTCATCCTCTTAAGCGTTCGTGCTCTCTCTTCCCACCGCCCTCTGGACGAGTAGATATTTGCCAGGGACACATACGGGAGCGGACTATCAGGCTCAAGATCAGCAAGCCGGTCAGCTGCGTATTTCCCCATATCGATGTCGCTATAAATAGTACAAGCACCAAGTAATGCTTGCCAAACAAGTACACCGGGTTTCCCTGGGAGCCCCTCAATGAAATCTCTTGCTTCTTGTAAAAGGCCTGCACGGCCCAACATGTCTACTACGCAAGCATAGTGCTCCATTGTTGGACACATTCCGAAACCTTTCTCCATCATGTTCAAGTACTCCATCCCCTTGTGCAGCAATCCTACATGACTACAAGCATGGAGAAGCGAGAGGAACGTAACATCACTGGGTTCAACGCCATTAAACCTCATATCATCGTACGACTTTAGTGCCCTCGTGCCATCACCGTGACGGGCAAAAGCTGCAATCATAGAGTTCCATGAAACTTGATTCCTCAGCACCATCGTGTTGAAGACCTTAACAGATTCCCCCAATTCCCCATTTTTAGAATACATGTTGATCAAGCCATTGTTAATAAAGGTGTTAGAATCATACCCTTTCTTGACAACCAAAGAATGAACTTGCACTCCAAGACCCTGTGAAGTTCCAATTCCGAAAACCCCAAGAACTGATGAAATCATGCTCGGGTCAATTTTAGCACCTGACCTCACCATTTTCACAAACATATCTATAGCTTCTTCCTCAAAACCATTTTGTGCTAAACCAACTAGTATAACAGTTACAGATACCTCATCAAGTACCTGAGCAGATTCAAATATTCGCCATGCGTCCTTCACTAAATTACATTTCGAATACATATCCATCAGTGCACTTTCAATACGAAAATCGCTCTGAATCCCCAATTTCCAAACAATGCAATGTATTTGAGCTCCCTCCTTAAGTGAATGCGAGCCAGCGCAAGCTGAGACAGCGCTTAAATACGTCATGATATTGGGATTCACCGAACTATAGTACATTTCAACGAAAAGCTTCAAGCTTTCACCATAAAATTCATTCTGCGCCATACCAGAAACCACAGCAGTCCATGTAACCACATTCCTATCAACCATCTCATCGAAAACATGCATCCCGGAACTAAAAGATCGACACTTGAAGTAAGACGTGATCAGAGCATTCCCAACTGTTACATCCCCATCATAACCACTCAAAATCGCCAACCCGTGCACCACACTCACATTCCGAATTAATTCGATTCCATCACAGGCCGATAAAACCGAAGTCAGGCTAGCCTGATCAAACAGGTACTCATCATTAATAAACAACGATTTAAAATACCCAAATCCCATTCGAAGCTGCCCGAGCTTCAAGAAACCTGAAATAAGCGTGTTCCATGAAACCGTGTCTTTCAGGGGCATTTCGTCGAACAGCTTGACTGCGTCACCAAGTAAACCGCATTTACAATAAAAATGGAGTAGGGAATTGTAAGTTACAACAGCATGCGTCTTGGGAAGATGGAAAGGTGCGTTCTTGATGACAGAAGCGTGGAGAGAAGAGCCGATACGGAAATTTCCTTCTCTTGTGCAAGCTCTCAGTAGGCCGCTCAGGTCTGATTCTTGGGTATTTGGTAGGATCAGTGAAGATGATGCGATTGGATGGAATTGGAGCGTTTTTATTAGATGTGGAGAAGCGATTTTCGGGAAGATGCATCTCATAGCTTTCTTCATCGTCCATCGTCGAGCTTACCTGTGAGCTATGGTTCTCGTCTCAGTCTGCATAAATTTTCCCTCGTTTTTCTTTCTATTTTTTACTAGCTTTGACCAAAATTGTAACACCTAAAGATAAGTTTTAAATAGCTTAGATTGATCGATGACTAATTGCTATGGACTCTCATAAGATTAGATGGATGGATTACTGAAAAGTATCATGTATGCGAGTGAGAATGAAGTGCACGGAAAGTAAAATGTGTTTTAAAAATTATGCGTGGTTGCTTTGCAGATGGGTGACATTACTGGCAAGTATCTCGGTGTGCACACGAGTGAGAAGTTGCATAGTGAGCCGTAAATAACACATGTTGGTATAGTGTGGTCAACATATAACCTGGAAAGTAGTAGCCCATGATAATTGTGCCGACCCAGAAAGTCGGGCCTACTGGTAAGTAACTCGGTGCGTGCACAAGTAAGACTAAAGTATACGGGAAGAAGAACGCGTTGATACAGTAGAACCAGCATATCGTTCGAAAAACAGGTCATGAATAACCGCGTCGGCCCAAATAGACTGGGATTGGACAACGAGGGGGGCGGGGGTTACAAAATTGGGAAAATTCGCCCCAGGGTCCAATCGGGGAGCAAATTTCAAAAAACGACCCAGGAAAACGAAATGTTTGCAAAAAACGACCTGAAACTGTATCATAGAGTGAAAACGTTGTATCATAGAGTGCAAATGATACAGTTACACCTAAAACTGCACATTTGGTGTGACGATATACAATTTTTTGTTGTATCATATAGTGCAAATGATACAGCGGTCGTTTTTTGAATTATTGATTCCAAAATGGTACCGGCCCGAAACCCTCCCTACAAAATTTGTATTCGAATTTGGGCTTTTAGCGGGTCGAAAACAAGCAAAGTCATCAAATGAGCTACTACTTGCATATGGGATATTTATTTGGGCTTTTTGCATGTAGAGCCCAGTAACAGTCCATGACTAAGCAAGATATGCTGAGTCATATGGTTCTGTTGTCTTTTGCTCGTGTGCTGATAAGCCTCGGAATGCTCTTACACGAAAGCAGGATATTCGGACCAAACAGAACAAAGCGAAACTGCAATTCTCTAGCGGCTAACGACTTTTAAAACTTAAACATCAATCTATATATATATATATATATATATATATATATATATATATATATATATATATATATGATAAAAGTGATGATGAAAATGGAAGGAGAGTTATCTGGCTATGCAAAAAATCCTAACAAGTGGCAAGCAAAAACAATTCATTTATAATTCACTAATATTTGAGTCGTAAATTGACATAAATTTGAATTTATTTTTCTTCTTCTATCCATACGCCTAATTTGAAACAAATAAGTAGTTTTAAAGCTTCCCTATTTTTATGGGTGAAGTTATCTAATCATTTTTTAATCTACTTAGATTTTATGTAACTGGGTCAACATAAATTTGAAATTATTAGTTTTAAAGCTTCCCTATTTTTATGGATTAAGTAATCTAATTATAGTTAAAATACATAAATTATAATTCATTGTTATTTGAAAACACAGATCGGATGATTATTTCTAACGTAAGAAATCTGATATGTCCACCATCACCAATCCTATATTTAGGGATTTAATTTTAACAAAAAAAATAGGTATTTACTAATAAAACAAATTACTAAAGGAGTATTTTAACAACAAGACCTATTTTTAAGGAATACAATTGGAATTGCCCCATTCCAACAACTCAAAATTTCAAAATATCTAATTAATTCCGATTTTCATGGTTTGGCTCGAATGGAAAGAGGTCCAAGGCCAAAATCCGTTCCAAAAAATCATAGTTGTTATGTTTCCCTAATTGTATGGGTATTTAAATTCAAATATTCTCCAACTTCCCATAATTACTTACCAAGTCGTTAATGTTTGTTACATAAGATACGTCCACCTCTTCCGTTATCTATATATGTGCGTGTGTTTGTGTGTTGAAAATCCTGCGTGCACTAGCACATTCCACATTTTGCAAGCTAATAAACAATGAAGAGACAAAGGAAGATTTCATCCTATTCATATTACCCATTATACTTTAAACTTAATATGGAGATGCTCATCAACATTATGGAAAGAGTTGCTATCGATTCACCCACTTCATGGGCAAATGCGAACAATATATTTTCTATCCGTTTTTTTTTATGTTGCCTACTTATATTTTAAAATTAGTTAGACTAACATGAAATTTTTGTCTATTTTAGTTGCCCGTTGTTCAACAAGATATGTAACAGTCCAAACGTGTTGCGGATTTTACCTCTCGACGCCTCATTTCAAATTCCAGAATCGATGTTCTATAGGCTTTCAAATGCAAAGAACCCTGAGGCAGTGTTTAGGAATTCATTGGTTAGTATCATTTTTTCTTTATTTGTTGATTTTTTCACTGGCTCAGTATCTGTTAATTTTTTTCTCGAATGTTCAACCCAGGTCCAATACTTCGAAAATGGTAAAGAAGATGAGGCATATTGTCTGATGGAAATGGCCATGAAATTCAAGCACCCAGAAGCCCTATACTGTTTGAACTACATGAAAATTTTCAGTAGTAGTGTTAAGATTCGTGATGAAGGACTTATAGTTTTATCCAAAATGAAGGAGGATAAAGAAGGTGTATCATTTGTGGCTGCATGTCGTTGGTCTTTACAGTTAAGACTTTCAAAGCTTAATCTCAAGAATCCAGATTATCTGTCTGTTGGTTCCACCTTTTTGTAAGAAAAAGTTGTTAATTTACAACATGCAATTGAAGGGGACGTGGATCCCATTCAAGTACAATCTTTGTCACAAATGCGTTGGTGACCTTGAAGTTGCTTATATGAGAGCATAATACGTTTATGATTTATTAAACTCTCAATTCCCTCATATATTCTAATGTATTTCATTTCGAATATATTAAAATGAAACAGATAATTCATTATGTAATGTCCAACACTAGAGATCGTAAAGTTATCGCCTTCTATAAAGAAACGGTTTCGGTCATTCTCACCATATTAGAATTCCTTTTATCCAACTCAATATATCAACAACAAACGAAAGACTATGGCAGAATAAACTTTTGTTATCATTTAAGGTTGCAAATAGAAAAATTAACAATTAAGTAACAATAATCTGTAAATTCTGGACAAAAACAGTTGAGTACCATTGTAACAATAATATTGACTTCTACAACTAAATGCTAATTAATTCATGTTCAAACAGTTTAGTACCTCAAGATCGGGCCTTGCTTATGTATAATATTCGATTGTACTTTTGAATTATAACTTAAATAGAAACAATCTATAAATCAAGTTGACGTCCATTAATCACATTAGTTTAGATTCAAATCATATCAACTCCTCAATTCTTTGTAATTACTCTACTAATTTTGGAATTATATTGTAACTGTTTGTATCGAAGTATATGGATTTGTTACGCAGAATCACCTACCAAGACTTGATAAATATAGGACTAATCATTAGTTGTTAGGAATCCTTAACTGCCATATCACTTGGTTTGTGCGTTACTAATTACCCGTGTGCTCCAAATCTTATCATTATCCAGTTATATCCTTATATTATCCATCCATCCATATATTATGTAAAATACAAGGGGCTAAACCTCACCAGATTAATTTAATCCTACGTGAAATTTTTCATTGTTATTTTTTGTATGTTGTCTACATATATAGTTTTTATTAAATCTCATATAACTTTATCTACGAAAATCCAAAAATTATTTTGAACATATATTTGAATTCTTCATGACAAGACGAATCCATAGACGCCAACCTTAAATAGTATTATTTAAAGAAATCATTTTATTCATTAAAATAAAATATAAAGTTATTAAATAAGATAAAATAAATTAATGAAAATTTAAAAATAGAGTATTTATTAAATAAATTCAATCTACGTGAATTTTTTTTTGAATTAGTTGCATTTTCAACCAGTATATCTTCCACTATTTATTTTTTGTATGTCGGCTGCATATATAGTTTTTATTAAATCTAATATAAATTTATTCTACAAAACTCCGAAAAATATTGTGAACATATATTTGAATTCACCGTGACAAGACGAATCTATAGACACCAATCTAGCTGATTATTATTAATTAAATAAATTATTTTATTCACTAAAATAAAATATATATTTATTAAATAAAATAAAATGAAATAATGGAATTTAAAAAATAGAGCATTTATTAAATATTTAATACTCCACCCATCTATCTAACAAGAAATTAATAGATATTTAGATTTTCAATTATAAATTTTGATTCTAAGGTTGAGCAAAGTCCGAATAGGGGGCGACAATTTTGTGCCATGATGTTTTGCCAGGTTAAACGTGAGGCTAATGTTTTAGCGCTCGGATTATCAGTTAGGTGTTCTTATATAATATAACGTGAGCGTGTCATTGTGGTATCTAATTACAAATAATAATAAAAGTATATTAAGGTAAGTGCAATCGTTGTTTCTGATAACGAATTGTCCTTTTTAGTTGAATTAAGATTTTGGATAGTGCGAATTGATCTATTCCAATTTGATTAAAGAAGATGGAGAAGAAATATTGGTTATTGTTGTTTTTTTCTACAATGATGAATTGATTTTGTTGGAGTTCGATTAGGGTTTTGAATTTATTAATTGGAGATGACATATTGAGATTTTTTAATGATGAATTGATTCTGTTGGGGTTGATTTAGGGCTTGAAATTTAATTAGAGAAGACAAATTGAGTTTTTTTAATGATGAATTGATTTTGTTGGAGTTGCGTTAGGGCTTAGAATCAGAATGAATAAAACATATTGGTTTTTTGTAATTAAAGTCTAATTTACATGTGTATCACAAATCGGTTCAATTTAACTTAAATTAAGTACCCAATTGCACAACTCTAATAGTTGTGCACTTATATATATAAATAAATACTAGCATTTACGTAACACACTACGTGTGTCAAGTGTTTTTATATAAACCAATGAATTTGTGATTGAAAAAAAAAGGAGAAAATATTAAAAAATAATAAATAAAAGGGAGAAATTTATGCCAATGGGACTCGAACTCTGCACCTTCTACTTAAACAATGACATATGTACGTACCAGATTCAAATTGAAATAGTAAGATTTTAATTGAATAACAAATTTAGTGAAACTTTTTGAATTATTATACTACTTTGAATATACTGTAATATATAAAGTTGATGGGCTAAATCCACCAGATTCATTCAAATTCCAGCCATCCTACGTGAAATGTTGATACGGTTGAGCAGAGTCTGAATAGGGGGACGTATTAGTGTTGTTGCTAGGGATCATGAGGGCAATGTTATTACTTGGTGATATTTTTTTTTTATGTCTTATGGTTGCTGAAAATGCGGAAGGTTGGCCAGCCAAATTAAGAACAAAATTTGTTCGAGATTTTGAGTGGCAACATGTAGTAATTGATAGGGATTGTTTTTTGGTGATTAGATCTCTTAAATCGACAAATTTTAGATTTGCCCCTTTATTTCACTTTTCAAAGAAATTCAGGTATTTGATGGAGAATTAAGCTTTGCCAAGTTAAACGTGAGGGTAACGTTTTAGCACATATATTATCGGTGTTCTTATGATGATGTTGGTTCGGTATATTTGTATTATCCACACCAAGATCGTTTTAGCACATATTGTTATAGTGGTATATATGTTACTAGACATGCTTTTTTAGTTCTAGGATATAGAAGAGATACACATGAGCTAATTGGTGGTGTGTTGATCTTTACATGTCTATCAACAACATTTTACACGTGAAGACTTTCAAGTTCCTTTTCTTTATGTATAAGATTTGATCGGTAGGATGAGGTATAAGGGTTCTCTTCTCTACGGTCTCTGTCCGGAAGGGCTGGTTCTATCAAACCCGAATTCAAGCCCGTGTGAAATAATGATGTTCAGGTCCGGTCTAGCATATACTCGAACCCGTTCCACACCTTTATTACATGACTCGAGCGCAATATTTTATGATTAAGTTAGTAAAAAGTATATTTTTTCTCCCATGGGCTCCTTCGATCTTCTCTCTACTTTCTTGATCCATAACGGGCCTAGGGATCTAATACTCTCTAGGTGGGGAAACTCAATTCGATCTTCTCTCTACTTTCTTGATTTCAGTTTTTTAGATTATAAAATTACAAAACAATATATAATCAGGGTGAATTTATTTTTGATGCCAAGTTAATGCGTATCAAGGTTGTGTTACCTGCGCATGAATCCAGATAGGAGGACCTTTGGATCTATGCTTGACATAATCCCTTCAACTGATCCTATTTCAGTTCCAGCTGAAGATAGAAGAGACACACGTGAGCTAATTGGTGGTGTGTTGATCTTTACATGTCTATCAACAACATTTTACATGTGAAGACTTTCAATTTCATTTTCTTTATGTATAAGATTCTATCGGTAGGATGAGGTATAAGGTTTCTTTTCTCTACGATCGAAATATGTTCAGGTCTGGTCTGGTATATACTCGAACCCGTTCCATACCTTTGTTACAAGACTCGACCGCAACATTTTATGATTAAGTTAGTTAAAACTACATTTTTTCCGGGGAGGGGGGAGTCTGCATATACTCTCTGGGCGGGGAAACTCTCTTCGATCTTCTCTCTACTTTTTTGATACATAACGGGCCTGGGGGATCTGATGGGGTGGGGGGGGATCAGCTGATACTCTTTAGGCGGGGAAAATGTCTTCGATCTTCTTTGTACTTTCTTGATTTTCATGACGGACGGGGATTTGCGGGCGATTATTCTCTAGCGGGAAACTTTTTCTATCTTCTCTTACTTTCTTCATCCATAACGGTAATTTTGTGTCTTTGGTGGGTGACGATACCATTAAGGTTCTTTGAACCGGTGGGTTGGAAAAAACAACCGTAACATGTGAAATTATGTTTGTAGAATATTTGTGTGTTTGTGTGATGGGGTGACCACATATCACCGCGAGATTGTTGGGAACAATTCTATTGATTGTGTTGTCTACTTTTGTATTTTATTTTGATTCCGTTTGAGGGATATATTTTTTTGTAGAAAAAACATGTACATGTTACTAATTAACAAGTCGGGTACAGTAGGACACTATTTTTACATTCTCTATAGTTAATATAAATAAACACTCAATGATATAATATTGGATGAAAAATGACTACCGACTGACACCACGACCAACGTTGTCTACAAGGAATTTTTTGACTATCGTATTTTCTCGATTAATTTATTTAATCGTCACATATTTATTTCTTACTAAAAGTAAACTATACCGTGGCATCGCCACGGGTTCGTACTAGTAATAAAACTAAATATCACTGTCATCCTAGGTCACATAATTTTCTTCCGGATCATTAAAATGCATATGAAACTCGATTTCACACTATACCTTAAATGTCGTTCTATTACTTCTTAGTTTTCATTGATTAAGAAATCTTTAATGTAAATTCAATTTACACATGTATAAGAGGAAAGGAGTACGAAGAAGTTTTCTAGCTTTAAAAAATGATATAGTATGTCCTTTTATGACAGTCTAGACTCGAGAGACTCCAAACGTATTTATTTTAAAAAATGGATAGAAAATCATATGGTTAAGTAATATAGCTTTTAATGATACATGCATTTTTCTAACATTTACTACCTCCATTTCAGATAAAGTGTTACATTTTGATTTTAACCGATCAACTGTCTTCGAGTTTGACCACAAATTACTCATAAATGATAATAGTAAATAATTTAATAAAATCATATAATAAAAATTTAATTACTAAATTTTCATTATAAAATTTTAATAATTTATTTATTAATATCGTTTAAGAGTAAATCGTACAAAACGCGAATACTGATCGCAGTAAAGAAACGTAAATAATTTTTTTTCAAATAGAGTATTACATAGCCCTAACTCTCCCATGTTTTTTAAATTATTGAATTTCGATTACACTTTAGATTTTTATCCCGCTTTAAATTTGCTCCATATTCCCTAGGTCCCATCACATAAAAAGTCTTACGGACTGTTTGGGATAGAATTAACGTTCCATTTTAATTGAGTCAGACTTATTTTCGTATTTGGTGATTCCATTATAATTGAGATGTCATTGTGATCTTGTAATTGAGTCATCATTCCATTAACTCAAAACACACATAACAAAACTACAAAAATACCTATAAAATTTTAATTCATCAGTTATAATGCAATTAAAATTATCTCAATCAAAGTTCCGTGCCAAACAACCCGTTAGATTTCGAGGTACCGACTTACAACACCGCCTTACAACACCGCCACGTTCAATTCAATCTTCGAAGATGGTCGGGACTCAATATTATTGGCTTAGATAAATTATTGATTGTGTTGTGGGGCAAAGATTATAGTGTCGGTTTTCACCAGTCCCACAGATAATTAGCTGTCACATCTCAACCTTATTATGTAAAAGGCCTCATTAATTATAGTGCATGTTTGCTTAAGGGATTTATCTGTCTGCACTATATAGCGTTACTACTATATAGTATTTCGTGATTTGCACCAATAAACTTATTCTCTTGTGGCCATTTATAAAGGGATTATGTATACTAAGTGGCCATGTAGGTAGGTGAGTTTAATATGGTCGGAGTAGTACTGGATTCATTTAAAAGATCAGTAGGAATGTGGAAGAATGGGTCTATCAGCTAAAATATTGATCTAAAGTAGTTAATATGCGTATCTGAAATATGCTTTTAAAAAATTCGACCTTAACCTCTTTTGGATTGAAAAGTAAATTAATAGACACAATACCATGCACGAACTTACGAAACTAATACCATAATAAAATTCTACATCATCTAAAAACTCGAACTTACGAAAATGTGTGAACTCGAAGTCATTTATATTTAATCCTCCAATAGTTTGAACCTTAATGTATAATATATACACACGTATGGTTTGAACACGAGTCTTTCAAAATACAAACATATGTGATGACCGTCTATATAGGACTATATAACTTGAGATACATCACATGTTAAGCCCCATACATTGTATGTTCAAAATTTGAATGTGTATATACATTATACATTATCGACATTACTAGTATATAGTAATGCTTGTAGTTGGATATTTACAAGTAAAAATGTACACGGTAATGTCTGATGCTAAATAATTGTAATTGAACAAGAGATGTTAATATGATGTTTTAGATTGACTGTCTCATGAACGTAAATAGTACATGTTAATTGAAGTTTAGCAATGATTAGTTACCTACCAATTTATCTTTTAATATTTATCGTGGTGACTTACACTTGGTGAAGTAACTATATAGTTGTCTTTGATTAGGATATACGTATAGATAGATATGTGCCTCTAAAAAAACGACGTGTACGGGAGACAACCTCATATAACTTGCATGCTATGTTGATATCGTACGTCGACTATATGTCTCTCAGAGAAAAATACAAACTTTTACGAGAAACAATCTATTTTGAAGTTGGGATCAAAATCACATATTTATCTTTACACACCGTATGTTCAATATGCATGTATTATCAACATTATTAAACATGTTGTAATATTTGTAGCTAAATGTTGATTAGATATAGATACACTTTATCTAATGTGATACTTAGACAAAATTCTTTGCATTGATAATTGGTACTCCCTCTATCCCGTAGAACTTCATACATTTGTCATTTTTAGCCGTCCCACAGAACTTCATACATTACTAAAAAATGAAGCTACCCCACACTCAACAAATAATAAACAATCTCAACTTTACACTCAAATTACACCTTTTGCCACTAAAAGTACATTTTTTTCCACATTTTATATATTATATCATTACTTTAAATTTTCGCATAAGACTGCGCGCTAATTCTAATGTATGAAGTTCTCCGGGACGGAGGAGTAATATCACAGCCTACAAAGCATATCATTTAAACTACCGAATCAAATCTCAATCAGACAAATACAATTTCCTGAAGCTGGCTTAGAAGGATTCGATTTCTCAATCACATAAAATCGCTAAATATAGCACTCTTATTAAAAAACAGAAAACCCAACATAGTGAAATCGCACCATCACTTAGCTATTAATATTAAACACCTAAAGATAAGGACAGAACAGAACAGCCCAAAACCGCATAGAACCGAACCGCATCAACAAAAGCGCCATTAAAGCTTAAGTTGGCGACACGTCACCATTTCACACATTTCTCTTTCTCTTCCTCCTCCATCTTCCTCATCCTCACAACTCTGTAATTTATCATCCTCTCAGAATCAAAAACACAGAATCAAAAACTTCCATAATTAATTTAGAGAAAAAAGCAGGAAGCTCCACTTGCAAACAGGTGAAGTTTGATGGCGGTGGAGTACACCTGTTGCCAAACCGGGTTCTTCATTCACATTGCTGTCATAGTTTTTTTGGTGTTGTTTGCGGGCCTAATGTCCGGGCTGACTCTGGGCCTCATGTCGCTTAGCCTTGTCGATCTAGAAGTGCTTGCCAAGTCTGGTACACCCAAGGACAAACTACATGCCGGTAAAAAAAAATTGTTTGCTCTGTATTTGTAGTTTGGTTGGTGTTGATTAGCTGTGGCCTAGGGTTTATCATATGTGGTTGATTTTAGTTCATGAGCTGTGTGGAAGGTGCTTTGTCTTAGGATTTTCCAATTTGTTGGTGTTGCTCGATTGATTTGTTGATGGGAATGTCATGTTTATTGGTTTTAGGAATCGAGAATTCGACGAAATTGGCAGGTGTTTGTGGTGTCTAAGTGTGTAACAGTTGGAAATGAGATGGTAGCTGTATGGTTTTCTAGCTGAGAATCGCAGTAGCTGTAGAATTATGTTATTGAATGGTTTTAGGAAATTCTACGGAATTTCACGGATCGGCAAGTGATCCTAGCCTTGTAGGATGTAGCTAGTTGGAAGAATATGGTAGTTTATTGGTTTTAGGAATGTTGAATTTGATCGTATTATGTGAAACTGGCAAGTGTTTGCGGTGTGTAAGTGTGTAACAGTCGGAAATAGGATGGTAGTTATATGGTTCCCTACCTGAGAATCGCAACAGCTGAAGAATAATGCTATTGAATGGTTTTAGGAAATTCTACTGAATTACACGAATTCATTCGTAAGTGATCATAGGATGTAATAGCTACTTGGAAGAAGAGGTAGTTTATTGGTTTTAGGAATCTTGAATTTGATGAAATCATGCGTAATTGGCAAGTGTCTTTGTGGTGTAACATTTGGAAATTAGATGGCTGCTATATGGTTTCCTAGCTGAGAATCGTAATGGACTAATAGCTGAAGAATCATGTTATTAAATGGTTTAGGATTTTCTACTGAATTACACAGATTTGTAAGTAATTGTACGATGTAATAGTTACTTGGAAGAAGATGGTAGTTCATATGCTTTATACTAGCTGAGAGTTGTAATATAGCTATACTAGTTCCTTTTATCTGTGTGTTTACTTATTGGGGATTCTTGTAATCTGAGATTTTAATGTCCACAATCCTTAATAATTTCGATTTCCTTATTACAGCCAAGATTCTACCGGTCGTTAAGAAACAGCATTTATTGCTGTGTACGCTGCTTATCTGCAATGCTGCTGCGATGGAGGTATTCTTAGACCTTAGTTATTGAATGAATGATCATGTTTAGTAGCGTTGGTCAGTCTATATCGGATCCTAATTAGTATAGTACTGTCTTGGCTTTTCAGGCACTTCCTATTTTTCTGGATGGTTTGGTGACGGCTTGGGGTGCTATTCTGATTTCCGTGACTTTAATACTTCTGTTTGGGGAGGTAACACATCTATTGGAGCTTATTTTGTTGCACACAGCGTGCATAGTGCAAGCGAGTAATTCGAGCAATGAACACATTGTGTGGTCCAATGAATAGTTTAAAACGGCTCAAGTAGATAAAGTAAAAAAAAGTAACCATATATTGGCTTTGCGGATACTCCCCATGTATATTTACTGCAAGTGAGTAATTCGAGCAACTTTAGGATGATTTGTTGTTAAAAACAATATGTGACATTGTGTTTCCAAGAATGGATTTAAATTGTTCGTATATGCTTAAGTGGCAACGTTCGGCATGGGATATTACGAAACAAATTGCTGAATTGGGTTTCCAAAACTTGTGAAGACTTTAGATAGTTTCAAGATTTTGAAACATCCAGGGAAAAACAAAATCTGGTAAACAGTGTAATTGCAGTGGACATTAAGACACTTTTCATTTGCTACATTTCTTCAAGCACATAGCTACTATCAGGGTACATGTTACAATAGATGGATTTTTTTGTCCGGACACTAACTCATACCTATATGTTATCAGATCATTCCACAATCTGTTTGCACTAGATATGGACTTGCCATTGGCGCAACAGTGGCTCCATTTGTCCGCGTCCTTGTGTGTATTTGTTTTCCAGTTGCTTATCCCATAAGCAAGGTACACTTTTTAAAAAAAGTTATCATTCTTATTTCTGTGTTTCACTAATTCTGACATCTTGTTAATGTAATTTGCAAATTTCCTAGTTGTTGGATTACTTGCTTGGCCATGGACATAGAGCTCTGTTTCGACGCGCTGAATTGAAAACGCTAGTTAATTTACATGGGAATGAGGTAATATATTATAAAAGAATCAGCTGTATGCAGCTGTAAATTATATTTTTTAGTTTTTACCATTCTTTCTTATTTTGGTTATTCAATTTTCATTTGATTCAAACTTCTTTTATCTGACTTTGCTAATACACTGCTTAATTTGCTGGTTGCTTGATGCTATGCAGGCTGGTAAGGGTGGCGAACTTACACATGACGAGACAACTATTATTGCTGGGGCACTTGAGCTCAGCGAAAAAACTGCCAGTGATGCAATGACGCCAATTCATGAAACCTTTGCCATTGATATAAATGCAAAACTCGACAGGTGATTTATAATAGGTTCTCAGAAACTCTATCCTTTAAGTTTTGCAACACAAATACAATATGATTTATGGTATTGAATAGGTCCTTGATGAATCTGATATTGGAGAGAGGGCATAGCAGAGTTCCTGTGTACTATGAGCAACCTACAAACATCATTGGGCTTGTTCTGGTAATTATTTAATTGTTTGTGTTGTTACAGCGGTCCTTATTACCTGCCTGCTTAGACACATGAACTGTTTAGTTGTATAAATATACTATGGAAGGTAGAGCAACCTCAGGAAATTGCAATGATATGTTTGTCATTGATGATTCACCTAGAACTGCTTTATCAATCAGTAGACTAATATCCATGGCCATGAAATGTTTAACGCCTGATAAGTGATAACCAAATTTCGATTTTATTTTCTTCTTGCTGTAGGTAAAAAATTTGTTAACTGTTCACCCGGAGGATGAAGTTCCTGTGAAGAGTGTTACTATTCGCAGAATCCCTAGGTATCTTATTATCAAAGTTTGCCTTGAAGTGCATGTAGTAGAGGAAACAGTTAGATTATGTCATTCTATTCTATAGCATGTTCAGATCCAGATGATTTTTTGCATTGGTCAATTTCTTTCCTTTTCAGGAGTAACCATCTTTCAAAAAAAAAAAAAATGTGTTAAATTATGGTTGTAGAATTGTGCGCTTAAATATCTAAAAAGCTTGTTTGGTTATCACCTTTAGTGACTCTGTTTATGGTGTTTGTTCTGTCAGGGTTCTAGAAAACTTGCCATTATATGATATCTTGAACGAGTTCCAAAAGGGTCACAGCCACATGGCTGTAGTTGTAAGACAATGTACGAAGATATCGACCCCTCCTCCTAGCCAGACAGCCTTAGAAAGTATGTTCCCTGTGCCAACAGCTTTCCTACATATCTGGACTGGGGTCACAGTTCTAATTTGCACTCTTTATTTTTTCTGGTAGATTCGGTGAAGGATGTGAAAATTGACATTGATGGCGAAAAGCCTCCTTCAGATAAGACAACTAAAACAGTGAGACCACTCCAAAAGTGGAAGAGTTTTCCAAACAATGGAAACAATTCCTTCAAGGCAAATAGAAGCAAGAAGTGGACAAAAAATATGTACTCGGACATTCTGGAAATAAATGGAAATCCACTGCCAACGCTCCCTGAAGAAGAGGAGGCAGTAGGAATTATAACCATGGAAGATGTCATTGAAGAGCTTCTCCAGGTGACATATGAATATATTCATTTTAAAATCTTTGTAAACGTCAGTAAGTTTCAAGCTCGCCCACTCAAGCATTGTACTTATTTCTTTAAATATGATCCTTGCAGGAAGAGATATTTGATGAAACAGATCATCATGTTGGCGATTCATGATAACTGCTGCAGATAGTTGGTGTTTTGTGAATCTGTACGTAAAATGTTGTAGGTTGGAGTATCAGGCCTTACTCTTGATATAGTTTTTGTTGGGGAATTGGTTGCAAGAGGCAACTAAGTGTGGTTACAAGAGGCAACCAAGAGAAAGCCAAAAATTGTTATGTGTTATAATGTGTTAAGTGGGTAACTTTGAGCAATTAATTATCTAAGTTCCACCACTCGGTTTTGCGTGTTCTTTAGTTCGTTGCGAAGTGGGATGCGCAAGCTTCGAAATGGTATAAGATACGGGAGATAATCAATTCTAGGTGTGAATGATAAATTGGCTCAAAGTAAGCTAGTTGAGACTTGTTTTTTGCAATTGTCCCACATTGGAAACATATGGAAGGAAAGAGTAGTATAAAGGTATGCTTGTGTTTACTCATGGTCACAATTGTGTGTTGTGGTTATGGCAAACCTCCTACGCGCGCAGGGTGGAGAAACATTTGAACTGAAAAATTCCAAGCAAATATGGTCGAATATTAATCTTTTTACTACAATTTTCCATGGAACGCAACTTTTGGCCTTCCTGGGATTTTCCAGATTGTTCCACTTAGATGTGTAACATGCTGCATTACTCTGAGCTTAAATGTTGCAGCATCAATTTGGCTACTAGTGGTGATCAGAGCTGTTACGTTTCTACAGCTATATATACCACTCCCTCACTTGACAAACATGCATCAGAAATCCTTCTTCCCTTCTCTCTGCTTTTCTTCGCACTTTAGATATTCGAGTGTTCTTCACCACGTAAGTTCGACGAGCTCACGAAGCTTCCAGTGGTTGCTGAGATTGGACGTTGTACCTTGGGAGCTAATTGTCCGAGGAAGGCCTGAAGCTTACTAAAGGCGGACAAATTTAGCTTAAGGGGAAGTGGTCTCACTCATCGACTGGCCCGCGATTAAATCCGAACTCGTTTTGTTTTTTTGTTTGTAATCAAGTTTGATGAGTGTTGATAGTTTTTTATTCCTGCATATTTTTCATAATATTTTTCATTGCAGTTTAAACTTATAATCGGATCCAACAGTTTTGGTTCGATACATGTGAACATTTGTTGTTGGAAACTTGGGAATTCAGATCAGAACTTTCCGGCCATCAAAAGCCAGAGGAAATTCTTGTTGCGTTTCTAGAAATAGTACTTCTGAGGCTATGAGCTGCCTGTGCTACTGAAGAAAATGAGTCGCTGTAAATTTCTTGCCATGGACCATGGTTATATATTGGAGAAGGGGTGATAAGTGCACCAAGGGGATTGAAATCTCATTCGACTTTTGCTTGAACTTACAATTTTCGAGCTAAATGAGATAGAACACAATTTTTGAAACTAATTATAAATTTCAAGCTTTGAAATTCCTAAGATGAACAATACTGGACAAATTCCAATCAATTATACAGAGTACGAACAAACAAAATACACTGTATCCAGATATTGTTCAGGCCTACTCCTTTTCTAATATTCCAAGCTCTTTCAATGAGTTCGCCATTCTTGAAATTTTTTGTGGTCTTTTGCAATTGCTCTTTACCAAATGGATTTCTCGAACGATAATTTGTTAATCCTATTAGGATATGATATGAGCTCTAGGCTTGTTATAAAAATTTATGAAAGAGTAAGTTAGGACCAGCATTCTAGAGGACCTAAATTGATCGACAAAGCTTATCGTTATAGTATCGTTATAGTCAGAAATATTATGATTTATAACTAAAAACATAAGTGTTATAATACACAAAAAAAAAAGATATAAAATGTTTACTCATAAAACATTATTAATATAGTTCAAAACATTACACTTAAAATTAAGAATGTCATTCCGTCTTTCAGATTCTTCTCTAATGCTGGTCTTTTTTAAGATATTGTATTTATTAAAATATTAAAAGAAATATTAATATTCATAATATTATACTTATAAATATCATACTATATATAAAAACACAGTTTCAATTTTTACCTAACCCAATTATATTCTGCCAAATCAGATTTTCATTTCTGGCATGGCATATTCCAAATCATGACATCTGGACACATTCTGATGTGTAAATTTGTCATATTTTTTTGACGTTAAAAATAGAAAAGAAGTTGAAGTGCATATTCAATCAGTTTCCTTCATCCTTAAACCGCAATCGATTTCAATAACCCTCAAATTCTCGAAAACCAACTTCAAAATTATCATATCAGAAATACGGATCGATTCCTCACGAAACTTCAATAGTAATAGCATTATATAGCAGCCAGTAACATGGATCCATTGAGGATTGGAGATTTTCAGAGGTATTATTCCCAATGCATACGATTGCTATGGAAATACCAAGGAATCAACTTATTCCAATATTCTTAGTTCGATCGCAAGGATCGAAGTTGTTAATCATTTCACTGTGTCTCAGTTCCGATCGAGTTTTTATGGATCGCTTCACCATGTCTGAGTTAGATTGGAGTTCTATGGATTGCTTCACCATGCCTGCGATTGATTGGGTTAATTTCTAAGGATTACTTCATCATTTCTAAGTTCAATTTTGAGTTCCTCCCTCGCCGTTACAGTGAAGGTATGTTTTAACACCTTATATACGCAGTTGTTTCTGATTTTCTGCAGTAGATGCAGTATTCCCATGTGGTAAGCATTGCTTAGAAGGCGTAGGAAATGTGAAGCCATTGCTGAAGTTCATTTTTTCAGGTTTGTTAACTATTAGATTCATCTCAAGCCTTTGATCACTGACAGACAGATGAAGAAGCTGGGTTTCATGCCTTTCTTAGCATGTTGCATCATTTTCATAAAAGTGTATTCGGTATATTCTCGAACCTTGGAACCTATTCAATTAATCTCAATATATATGCAGTCAGTAGTAGTACCAGATGGATTGTGAAAGCACTTCATAATTTCTGATTTGTTCTTTGCTGTTTACTTTCGTTTACACATGCTACCATACATTTGTCACTTTGCAGGTTTGAGCGTGCAGGAACTGAGAGCGATTAGCAAATGTCCTCTCCTTTTCTATTTTGTCATTTCCAGTAGACTTTGGTAGTGGAATACATCTTACTTGATATGCTTACTGTTTGACTCTTGATATAAGATTCCTTTTTATGCAGACAAATGCTACATTGCTATACTCTGTTCTTTTGGGCGGTTATTTGTTTCTTCCGTCTATAGAAAACTAAAACTATACTTAGTTTATTTATTCATTAACTCTTCTGATATAATGCGGATTGTGGAATTCCTTGCCAACCTTTTGATCTTATTTAATGAAAATCATGTTTTGTCTATTATTTTCTTGCACTGGTAGATTTGTTTTGTCTACTTTTCTTTGGTTCTGTATGTATATACATATGAATATATGATTGTGTAGGAACTATGACACATGATAATGACCATGCTAATGAGCGGGAGTGATGCGAGCCGCAATGTTGTTTTCATGAAGTGAATTAGGAGGTCAAGACATATTAAATAAGCTAAATCATTCCCAATACTCCTCCAGGAAGATCCATACTCAAATTCCATAACATGATTGTAGAATGGATATTATTTTGTAACTATTCCTAACGTTTTTCAATAATGCCTTTCATTCTGTACAGAACAATCTACATGTGTTTTTTCACTTCCACTTTTTGTATGGCACTAAGATATTGTAAGTGTTGGATTCTGATAAAAGTTACTGTAAATGTAGTAATTTTATCATGACAACTGAAGTAGGTGAATTAAATGGACTAACTATTTTAGAATGGAAATTATTCGAGTATCCTGAAGTGAAGTTTTTTTTTTTTTTATCCAGCTGTGTAAGGTTGCATTGGAGTTGGTTCGATGGACATTTGTAATTTTTGTCACTATTTGGGAAGCATACATTACTAAAAAGAAGTAATCTACTCCTCCCTCCGTCTCGGAAAATTTCATACATTAAGGTTATCGCGCAGTTTTATGCGAAAAGTTAAAGTAATGATAGAATATAAAAATGGTGGAATAAATGTATTTTAGTGACAAAATGTGTAATTTGGATAAAAATTTGAAATTGTTTATTAATTATTGGGTGTGGGGTAACTTTCTTTTTTAATAATGTATGAAGTTCTATGGGACAACTAAAAATGACAAATGGATGAAGTTCTGCGGCACGGAGTACCTATAAAATAATAAAATAATCTTTAACTTACATATAAATTACGTACACATTTTAATAGGTACCCACTTTACCACTTTTTATGTTTTATAATTAATTTTAGATTTTCTTACCTAACATTCAAGTTATTTCTAATATACGAAATTCTCTGATAGAGAGAGTAGAATGACTTTAAGGATGAGCTTATAATTATCAGGTACCTGTCATTTGGATTGGGGTCGGGAGGATGGGTGTTGAGTATTACAGGTTTAATTAGTGGTCGTTTGGGAAACGATTAAAATGAGCGGGTTTTTATTGGATTTTAACCGTGAATTATCTGAATTATGATTGCGTTTTGAAAATTTGTGTTTGGGATGAAATTAAATTTTTATAGTTTTATAAGGTTGTTATATAGGGTGTGTAAGAGTGAAGCGATGTAAGGGTTTTTAAGATTATTTGATAGGTTCAAGGTTGTTATAATAAATGAAAAATTAAAGTAAAAGAAAAATGGTAGGTAGAAAGATAAAATTTAATTTAATTATGAATAGTTGGTGGATTAAAAAAAAATATTGTTCAACGCGATTAAAGTCGCATGATAAACAGAATGAAAAACATAACTCGATTAAAACTGGACTTTGACAACGATACAAGAGATAAGTGTTACAAATCGTCCAAAAAAAAACTTGGAAGTTGTGCCTCTGCGTTCAATTACGTGCTTGAAACTACTCCCTCAATTTCAGAGAAAGTGTTACATTTTGACTTTGACCGGTCAACTGTCTTCGAGTTTGACCACAAATTACTCATGAACGATAATAGTAAATAATTTAATAAAATCATATAATAAAAATTTAATTACTAAATTTTCATTATATAATTTTAATAATTTATTTATTAATATCGTTTAAGAGTAAATTATGGTCAAACGCAAAGACAGTTGACCGCAGATAGTAAAATGTATCACTTTTTCTGAAATTGAGAGAGTATTAAGTATGCAAACGTTGAGGAGAGCTAATATTAAGGTGTTGTCAACAAATTTTAGAGAAGTTTTTCTCACAAAATGTATACGGTAATGTAGGGGTGGCCAACGTACCGAACATTCGCGAAATGTTCGTGAAAAAACTCGGTCAACGTTAAGTTCGTGTTCGGTTTGACCGAACCGAACATGTTCGAGTTTTTTCGAACCGAACATCGAGCACTTTTATTCTTTATCGAGTGTTCGCGAACGGTTCGCGACGTGAACACACACCAGAATATATATTATTATTATACATTTTGTCCACATGAAAATTCATGATGCAATTATGGTATTTTAGGCTTATAGTTTTCAGTTTGAAATTTATTATTGTTGTTTATGATGTTGTAGTATATTATTTTACTTTATTGTAAAATTTATAATTTAGAGCTTTTTTTAAACATAAACGAACAAAATGTTTGAACACATAATCTAACGCAAACGAACCAAACTGTAGAATGCAAACGAGCCGAACATGCGAACCGAACATGAAGAACCAAAAAAAATGTCGAACCGAACTCGAACACTAATATTTAATGTTCGTCGAACACGAACACGAATCGAACATACCTTCGAACGAACGAACATTAACTTTGCCAAATGTTCAGTTTGTTCGGTTCGTTGGCCACCCCTAGGTAAAGCAATACGCGTACTCACAAAGTTTATTTTAGTAAATAATAAAGTAGCACACGAAGTTAATAAACCATCAAATTTGCTAAATACATTAGTATATATAAAAAAATCAAATCTAACAGAGTTGATAAAATAGTGATCAACTACGCGAACAAGATTATGATTATGATATCCGGGTTAGATATGGATTGATAGCCGTGTTAAATATCGTAGATTTGATTCACCACTGCCAAAGTTTACGCATAAGAAGATTTCAGTGATCTTGTTCGTTCAAAGGCACTCTTTTCTTGGGTAAGTTCTCTTCTGTCTTACTTATAAGGCTCTGTTCTCATTAACTGAAAACTCATTCAGTTCAGTTCTACTTAATTATATTTTATATTATAATTCAGTTCAGTTCTGAAAATTGAAGTTGTGATTGCTTTTTGCTTGATTTTGATCACAATTCTAAGCATACAGTCAATGTCGTTTGCTCTGATTTTGTTTTTGTGATACTGTTGAAGACGTACAACTTTTCTACCAATATATATCCCTCAATTTCGAAAACGCTTCTCAGAGCATCGCAATCGATTGCAATTGATCGAATCCGACGCTCGCTCGGATTTAGGGTATATATTGCATGCTAGATGCTAATTGAATAAATGAAACTATAACCGCTTTTAGTAGATTAGTGTTGTAGGGCTGAAGTGACACACCATGTGAGCCGTTTTGGGTGATACGGAAGTAAAATTTTCGAATCGACATCGTTGCTTTTGTTTCATCAGTTTATGAGGTGAATGCCATTGATCTTACTCTGTGTTGTTTTCTAATCGTTTGTATAACTGTATGCATTATTGAAGGTTGATTATGATCAAGTTCATCACTGTATTCTTTTCTTTTTGTGTATGTTATTTGTTTTTATCTAAGAAATGGTTAGGATACGCAGTCGCTCTTTCTCTGTTTTTTTTTCAATGTTTTTTTGGTAAAGATACGGTTAGGATTTGTAATGAAGAACGAGACTGCGAATTTGATTCTATTTTATTTGATTGGTTTAGTAGACACTCAAAGTCTTCCGATTTAACATCACCGAGGCTTTCTTTCAGCTTGCTTTAGTTATTAAAGAACCTGGTGTGCATATAAGGATGAAAGCTCTAATTCTTGCTGGAGGAATCGGTACTAGATTGAGGCCCCTGACGCTGACCGTGCCAAAGCCACTTGTGGAATTTTCTAACAAGCCCATGATCTTGCACCAGGTATCGCATTTAACTTGAAAATGTATACCATTGTATGATTGTATGTGTATGTTTCAAATCTGCATGTTAATGATACGGTTTGGCATCATATCAGATAGAAGCACTAAAAGCTGTTGGAGTGGCAGAGATTGTTTTGGCTATCAGTTATCTGCCTGAGGTTATACTGTGATCTTGAAATAAAATGGTGCAGGATTTATGAATCAAGGACTGACATTAAGACTTCATTTATTAGGTGATGATGAAGTTCTTGAAAGATTATGAGGCGGAACTTGAAATCAAGATTACGTGTTCGCTTGAGTCTGTGCCCCTTGGAACAGCAGGTGCCCTGGCTTTGGCTCGAGATAAGCTCGTAGACGATTCCAGTGAGCCCTTTTTTGTTCTTAACAGTGATATTATCTGTGAATATCCACTGAAAGAGATGATTGATTTCCACAAATCACATGGAGGCGAGGCTTCTATAATGGTCACCAAGGTAAAACCACTTTTAGTGAATCTTTCCGTATTTGTTGGCTGCAACGAATGCTCCTTTTGATATGAAAGACCAGGACTGACAGATCTGATGTGCATGCTGTTGCAGGTGGATGAGCCTTCAAAATATGGTGTTGTTCTTATGGAAGAATCTACTGGACTGGTCGAGCAGTTCGTTGAGAAGCCAAAGTTATTTATTGGGAACAAGATCAATGCTGGAATTTACCTGCTGAACCCTTCAGTCCTGGACCGTATCGAGTTACGCGAGACATCTATTGAGAGAGAGGTGTTCCCGGAAATTGCAGTTAATAAGAGCCTCTATGCAATGGTTCTTCCTGGGTTTTGGATGGACATAGGACAGCCAAGGGACCTTATCGCTGGTCTAAGACTCTACTTAGGCTCCTTGAAGAAGAACTCTCCTCCTAAATTGGCCGTAGGTAGTCATATTATTGGAAATGTGTTGGTGGATGAAAGTGCCAAAATTGGGGAGGGATGCTCGATCGGGCCTGATGTTGCGATTGGGGCTGGTTGTGTTATTGAGCCTGGTACGAAACTGTCTTGCTGCACTATTTTACCTGGGGTCCGCATTAAGAAGGGTTCCCACATTGAAAACAGTATCATTGGATGGCACTCCACGGTTGGCCAGCGGGCTAACGTGCAGATTTTTTCAATACTTGGAGAAGATGTTCATGTTGGTGATGACATTCAAATCAATGGTGGGGTAGTTTTGCCTCACAAGGTGATCAAGTCTAACATCTTGGATGCAGAAAAAGTAATTATTTAGAGATCAAAGTAATTATGTAGACGTCTTATGTTAGTAATAGTGGTTATAGTGACTAAAAATGTCTTGTGTTCAGAGGTACTGGAGGCGTTCATGGGCAAGCCATTGCAATTGCCTAAGGTTGAAATTTCGAAAGGCTATATACTATTTATGTTTTTTGGTGCAATGGTAGTAACTTGGTCCATTTACATATTCTCCAGTGGCAGTAACTTGGTTTTCTTCTACAGTTCTTCTCCCCCGGTTTATTATTAGCTTTTGTAGTTCTTCGAAGAGTTTGTTTTGGTTTTCTTCTACAGTACTTTGTGACATTGTAAACAGTATCAATCTTTACTCTGTAGACACTATCAATAATCCATTCTCTGTGACAGCAGTTACATTAGATAAGGGAGAAATTCGGAAACAAGCCAGCTATTGTTGTAGGTCTTTGTTTCTCACATCTTTTTAATCGTCTTGTACAGTGGAGTCATTCACCTCGTGTATTTATTTCTTGTGGATTATTGTAATCTGAGATTTTGATGTCTATAGCTTTAGTAATTTTGGTTTTCTTATAGGAGTAACAGTGAAGATACTACCGGTTGTTAAGAAACAGCATTTATTACTCTGTACGCTGCTTATCTGCAATGGAGGTATTCATGGTTATTGAATGAATGATCATGTTTAGTAGCGTTGGTCAGTCTATGCCGTGTTCTAATTGGTATAGTATTGTCTTGACTTTCAGGCACTTCCTATTTTTCTGGACAGTTTGGTGACGGCTTGGGGTGCTACGCTGAATTTCATGACTTTGATACTTCAGTTTGTGGAGGTACGGTTTCTTTTGGAGCCTATTTTGCTGCAAACAACGTGTATTTAGTATAACGGACAAGAAACAGTGTATGGTCCAGTGAACAGCTAACTTTTAAGATGGCTCAAAGTAGATAAAGTAAAAAGAGTATCTCTATATTGGCTTCGCGAATACTTCCCCACGTATATTTACTGCAAAATGAGTAATTCCAGCAGCTTTAGGATGATGATTGTCGTCATAGAACAATATGTGACTTTGTGTTTACAATAATGGATTTAAATTGTTCTTATATGCTAACTAGAGGCAACCTTCATCATCATGGGATGTTGAATTGTGTTTCCAAATAGCTGAAAGAGGCAACCTTCTCTTTATGGTGTTTGTTTTGTTAGGGTTCTAGAAAACTTGCCATTATATGATCCTCCTCCTAGCCAGAGAGCCTTAGAAAGTATGTTCCTTGTGCCAACAGCTTTCCTACACATCTGTACTGATATTACAGCCCTAATTTGCATTCTTTAGTTTTCTGGTATATTCGGCAAATGATGTGAAAATTGACATTGATGGCGAAAAGCCTCTTTCAGATAAGACCATAAAAACTGTGAGACAACTTCAAAAGTGGAAGAGTTTCCAGATAGCGGAAACAAATCTTTCAAGGGAAATAGCAGCAAGAGGTTGACCAAAAATAGATGGATATCCACTGCCAACGCTCCCTGAAGAAGTGGAGGCAGTAGCCAGTAGGAATTAATGAATTATAACCATGGAAGATGTCATTAAAGAACTCCGGCAGGTGACAGAACGAATATGTTCATCTTAAAATCTTGGAAAGCGTCACCTCACCCTTTCAGACATTGTACTTATTTCATTTGATTTGATCCTTGCAGGAAGAGACATTTGATGAAACAGATCATCATGTTGACGATTCATGATATATTGATATCTGCTGCGGTTAAGCGTGGTAGGTTGGACCGTTGGAATATTAGGCCATAGTTTTACTGGATGTAGTTTGGTTCTATACATGCGAACATTTCTTGTTGGAAACTTGGGAATTCTGAGCAGATCTTTTCGGCCATCAAAATCCAGAGGAAATTCTTGCTGTGTTTCTAGAGATATAACATTGTGAGAGGCTATGATCTGCCTATGCTACTTAAGAAAATGAGTTGTGTACATTCACTGATTCACAATTCTAACATATATCAATGTTTCATATCAGTATTAGTGAGATGCTAGAGGGACGGACCGATGATCTTAAACTTCGGTATATTGTCTTAAACTATATCAATGATATTTCATTCCATGTTTTCCCCTGAATCGTAGGTGTATTCATTTGTGCCAACAACTGGGTTATTACTAATTCGCTTTGGTTCATCGGTTCGTTAAAAATCACATGAGAATATGATGATGTAAATATCCATCTTCCAGCATCCAACTGTATGAGGCTAGCACTCGTGATAATTGACATGTGGTGGGTGTTGCATTTCATTAACACATTTTAAAAGATATATATCGCCGTACTCATAAGTATGTAATGTATACCCGTAGGATGAGCACGTTAACCTAAACCCTTTGTGGATCTAACAATTTGTATGAACTTGGTCTTTGGTGTTGCAGGATTGATGTTTTCTCATCTCAATCGAGTTGATGCTAATTGTATATTTGTATTTAATCCGTGTAAGGGCTATATTACGATGCTACCACATTGAACCCGTTCTTGAAGAGGCATATAAATATACTCTCTTATGTAGCTTCCTTTAGACATTTTTTAAGAAGGGTATATCAAAAGCAGTACATGTGTGTGTGATATTGCATTATCAATGCTTAAAACTCTACTTGATCTCAAACTATTAGATTGGAACCAAACCACACAATCTAATAACAAGTTAAATGGAGGATTAAATTTAGAAGATAATAACAATTTTGGGTGTTTTGTAGGAACTAGAAAGTAGGTAAGATTAGTAAAAATAGAAAAATATTTTCAATTGCATATATCGAGAAGGAAAGTTTTTGCATAAAAAAGGAAAAATCTTGTAATCTGGCTTTCAAGATTCATATCTACCCAATTGGAAGAGATTAGACTATGCCTTTAATATCGGGCCGATAGTAAATAATGTTGATGTCCTTGTAAAATGTAATTAGTAGTGAACAAAGGGATTATTACATATTAATTGGTCCAATTCCCCATAAAATGCCATATTAAGGGTTAGAGAAGGGCTCCCCAATGTAATACTATGTCCAAGGACTTTAGTCATAACAAAATCTTAGGTGTACTTTTACAAATAAACCAAAAGTAGGGTCACAATCATAATTTATTAAAAAACCACGAGTGTTTGACCAATTTATGTAAAAGAACTACACTTGGATCCGCGTCAACACAACAGAATCCTTCTCCACCGTCGATTAGCATCCATCCAACGGGTCATACAAACCTTCACAATCCACCCAGATCAACCTCCAAAACCACTCAAATAATTTCCACATCCCGCCCAATTTTTCAAAAACCTCCACCTATAAATACACTCCTCTAATCTCAACTTCTTTATCCAATCCAATCATTCACATTCTCCCAATTCCTAGATCATAAACACAGTCTCAGAATTCAGAAATGGCACGAACCAAGCAAACTGCTCGGAAATCCACCGGCGGCAAGGCTCCGCGTAAGCAGCTCGCCACCAAGGCCGCCAGGAAGTCTGCTCCAGCCACCGGAGGAGTGAAGAAGCCCCATCGTTTCCGCCCTGGAACCGTTGCTCTGAGGGAAATCAGGAAGTACCAGAAGTCGACTGAGCTCCTGATCCGCAAGCTGCCGTTCCAGAGGCTTGTGAGGGAAATTGCGCAGGATTTCAAGACGGATCTGAGGTTCCAGAGCTCTGCAGTGGCTGCGCTTCAGGAGGCGGCTGAGGCGTACCTTGTTGGTTTGTTCGAGGATACTAATTTGTGTGCGATTCATGCTAAGAGGGTTACGATTATGCCGAAGGATATCCAGCTTGCGAGGAGGATCAGAGGGGAGAGAGCTTGAGTTTGGTGTTACCTGTTGGTGATTTGGGGTTTTAGGTTTGTTTGTTGCTGGTGCTAGTTTAGGTAAATAGTGGATTAGTGATGGACTATGTGGTTTATGTTTTAATTATGATGCTTGATCTGATCATTTGAATGAATGGAAGCTGAGTTTCTGGTTAATTGTGCACTGGATTCTTACTGATACTTGCATTTGGTCCTTTTGCTTGCATCTCATGGAGATTCTAATAACCAATGATTCGAATTATCAATGAAATTCTCGATATAGGTCTGTATGCATCTCATAGTGATAACTATAAGATGGAACTGTCGATGAGAGATTGGATTGTGTTCTTGAGTAGCCGTCTTTCCTGATCTGTTTATCACAGTGGTCTGTGATCAAAATTTATGCATATCGACAGATTGACATACTGTATCTGATTGTTCCATCTGAAGTCAGAAAATTTCCTGAACTGTCAGCTGCTGTTAGCCTGTTACACTTGAGATTCGATTTTTGTTTACTTGTGACAGTTTCATCTAGCAGGATTTAGTAGTATGTTTCTTTTGCACAAGGCAACATCATAAAATAGATTTGACAGGCCTTAAGAGTCTTCTGGACTCAGACCACTCCCAATGGGTTGTCGCTAAGTCCGTGAATAGTGTCGGTCGTGAGCTAAGGACACTGCAGAAAAAAAAACTGTCCAACAGGTCGTGTTAAGGTCGTGAATAGTGGTTTTTAATTTTTTTTTTCGTATTTTTTTTATATTTTTTTTAACTTGCTTAACATATTATAAGAGTGTTTAGAAGTTGAAATTACTCAAATTGAATTTTTAAAACTTGTTTTATAATTTATTGAGATTGAAATCAGAATGAAAAAATGAGAAAAAAAAGAACAAATCAAGTACAAGATATGGATAATGACATTGAAGGATTGTTGTCTGCACTTTATGAGGATAGGTACCATTGGATACCTGACTACACAAGCATCAAACCCCATTCCAAGGATTGAATTTCAAGGTGAATCTCAATTTCATATGAATTTGAAGTCTTAATTCCAACATGAATTTTGACTTATTTCACTATAAATAGACTACACTTATTCATCCAAACCTCACACTCAACAACTCAATATCAGATCAAATATCTAACTCAAACACTCTTTGCAAGATGTCTTCTAGTGAGCCGTGGAATCAGCATCAACTCTGAACTCATCATCATTGGAACTAAATGATAAGTTGTTGGTGTAGTGATTAATTGCAGACATGTTTGGATATGTGTTTGAGTTTAGAGTCGTTTTGAGTTTAAGAAGTGGAAGATGAGAGGAAATTGAGGTGAAATGGGTTGTGAATGAGTTGTATTTATAGATCTCGAAAAAATATAGCTGTTGGTGTATTTTTTATTTAATTACTTTATAAATTAATTTGAAAAAAATCAAAAAAAATTTAAAAAAGGGGCCCCGGTTGGCCGGCCCAGCCCAACGGGTGAGACGGCCAACCCCGGGTGATTCCGGGGTTGCCGTGCCTCACGGCCGGTCTCATTGGGAGTGGTCTCAGTGATGAGGATCTTTCTCTTCTGTATGCAGCTTCTTCATCTTGACAAGTACCTTGAAGATAAGATAGAAGGTATGGTTCCAAGGGTCAGTAGCTGCTCTAACTTGTACATTAAAACAACAGTCGGAAGTCGAAACTAGAAGTACCATGGACGTAAGAATTAATGCTTCAGCATTCATCATTCACTTTTCAAAGATCTGTTTGCTTCTGTTCCTAGGATATCTCACATATGTGGAGAGGAAGCTCAATCGGTTATGGGATTCACGTGCATCGATTTAGCTCAATCGGCTATGGGATTCACGTGCATCGTTTTAGCTTCGTGAACTTGGTTTGTTTTACTGTGGCTTGTAGAGTTAATGTTTTGCTCCAAGGGATAATTATATAGGGCTACCCATTTAAAAGGGTGTTTCTCACATTGATATCACTTAGTGGGACAATTACATTTGGGTCCATTTTCGATTTTATCCGTTGACCAACTTAATTAAATTGTTTCAAATGAAACAACCAAACAGGCCTTATGAAATTCTAAATAAAGAAAAGATTTTTTAAAAATATCCAGCCATTCATTCTTCATCTTCTCCAACTTGTTTCTTCTTCCTCCATCTTCTTAATATCTTCTTCTCCGGTGGATTCATTCTTCTCTTTCTTTCATCACTTTCTTCTCCGGTGGAGCCGTGAAAAATCTCATCCACAAGCTCCGGAACGGAGCTGAAATCAGCTCCGATCCGGAGCGGAATTATGCTCCAGATCCGGAGCTCATAGAGCTCCGAATCTGGAGCTGTATAACAGCTCCGGTTGAAATTCATCTCTGATTCGTTTTTCCGGCTTTCAATTTTGATGTTTAAAGGATATTTGATCTTGATTTAAAGTTGGGGAAATTTTACAAATTGCAATAGAAGTTTAGGGGCTTATTTGAGGTTTTTCGAAAAGTTATGGGTGACAATATAAAATTAGATATCCATGGACTGAATTACAATTTGTCAAAAGGTGTTAATGTTTGGCAACTTCCAAAATCTAATAATCTGAGAGGGGCAAAATTGACTTTTCCAGATTTTAATTCGGATTTGGTCAAGTTCGTGGATGAAAGTGTAATTGTTTTACATCTAATTGGATGAAATCATAATTATTCGACTAAGTGATACTAATGTGTAATTACGACATCTAAATGGGGGTCTGGATGTAATTTTTCCTTTGCTCCAATGCATATTCCTCAACTGCCACATTTTTCATGTTACCTAATTTGAAGCTATGAGCAGTCTGATTGCGTTAAGATTTCAACTCATCACTATTCCGGTTATAATTTTTTACGTATTCCGGATCAGATAGGATTGAATCCGTGGCTTTTCGGATTAATCGATAAACTCATAAAGTGATAAAACACTGAATGGACTTTACCAAATCAGTCCCCACTCCCCATCTCATTGCCGCGGCACATAGGCCTCTTCGTCAACTGATCTACTCGGACCGCTACTCTCAGTTCTCCGGTTAGGTGTGGTGCGTTAAGTAGCACACTCATTTAGACCTTTGTACTCCAGGTCATCTCTTCCAGTCTTGCTTCTTTATACATACAACTCTGTATAATCTAGAATGACAATTTAGACATACTTTGTGTTTATAATAAATAAATTCCATTAAAAATTAAAATAAAAATCCAACCGGTTTAGTATTGGACCGAATCCGATCAGAGTCCGAATTTCCCATAAATCCGACCCGATGCACATTGCTACTTGCACGTAACAAATACTACTAGTAGGAATAGGATAACACGACACCACAAGTCCACAACATGAGTAGGGTTTCTGAATAACGCTAAAAGTCGTGTTACCAAAAGAATCGTGTTTCTACTGTTCCCTGTCATAATCCCTATTGGCTATTTCTTCTGATTACAGTACTTCGCCTACTTCGCTCATCAACAAAACGAACCTCTCACTTCCCAAACCATGTCTGCTACAATCCATCAGAATCTCTCCGCTTCAAGCTCCACCTTCATCGGCCAAACCAAGCTCAAGAGACACATCAAGTACTGTTTCTCACTTACTCCGGTTTTCTGAATCAATTTCAGGTTAATTTCTGATTCTGTATTGCTGCTTTGTATTTCAGGACTTCCAATGTATCGATTCCTGGTAGATTCAATGTGGTTGTGAAATGTGTTGCCTCACCAGCTGAGAAGACTGGTAATCATCGTTCTCCTAATTGATTATGCTAAATTACTATTAATGGATTGCTGTAGATTATTTGACTCTCTTTTGGTGTTGCTGTTTTGTTAATTTCACAATCAATTTCGTATCGCATTAGCATAGGAGATGATTGGTAGGGTAGCTGTTGCTGTTGTTGCAAATGATTTCCTCTTCCATTTGTATTATGTGTTGGTTTTTTTAAAGCTTTCGTTTCTGAGGATAAGAACCTGAGCAAACGGAAAGAAGATAGCGATTTCGGATTCACTGGGATAGGAAGTGGTTAGTTATCATAGGAGATGATTGGTAGGGTAGCTGTTGCTGTTATTGCCAATGATTTCTTCTTCCATGTGTATTATGTGTTGGGTTTTTTAAACTTTCGCTATGAGGATAGAAACCTGAGCATACGGAAAGAAGTTAGCAATTTCGGAATCACTGGGTTAGGAAGTGGTTAGTTAGCATAGGAGATGATTGGTAGGGTAGTTGACTAGTTGTTACTGTTATTGTAAATGATTTCTTCTTCCATGTGTATTATGTGTTCTGTTTTTAAATCTTTCGTTTATGAGGATAAGAACCTGAACATACTGAAAGAAGTTAGCAATTCACAATCACTGGGATAGGAAGTGGTTAGTAGCATCGAAGATGGTTGGTAGGGTAGCTGTTGCTCTTATCGCAAATGATTTCCTCTTCCATGTGTATTATGTGTTCGGTTTTTCAAAGCTTTTGTTTATGAGGATAAGAATCCGTGAGCACACGGAAAGAAGTTAGCAATCTCACCAGGGTAGTTACTTTTAAGAACTTGAGTGAAGGGAACCGAATCAAATGTGTATGTATGAGTTGTATTTCTATATTAATCATAATGATGGGAGCTGCTGTTGTGGTTCTTGAGCTTGTTTACTTATAGCTATTTGGTATAGAATTTATTTATATGATCAATGTTTGATGTTTCTAACTGTTGGGGCGATTTTTGATGTAGCTTACGCGACACAGGTGTCACGCAATGAAAACATGGGTAAACTTCAGGCTGGATATCTCTTTCCTGAGGTTTGATTTTCTTCTCCTTCTGAAGTGTAGCTTTTCATCTCTACTCTGGTGTTTGCCATCCATCCATATTGCAACTGCTAAGTAGTATAATTCTGGAAAAGTACTTATGTGAAATATTTCATGAAAATTTAGTTGTTACGAGTCTTTCTACAATGTCTTTGCCTTCTGTGTTTAATAATTTTTAGTATATCTTACCAAACTAGTCATAGATTTCCTATTTTCAACCGTTATACTATGGCAGATAAATTATAATCAAATTTACCAGAGGTCATTATAAACGATTTGCCTGTCATTACATGTTTTATCCCGTACTCTGTGATATAAGTTAGAAAAACAATGAGGTTCTTAACCATTTTTCTCGTTTTCTCTTCTTTTGGAATGTAATAATCCGGGTGCTTACCACCTTAATGCTCCAGAGTCTGGATGCAGAAACCTTGACATACAATTTCATTGTTTTGTATTTTTTATAATTAGATTGCCAGGAGAAGAAATGCACACATGTTGAAATATCCTGATGCCAAAGTTATCAGTCTCGGTATTGGTGACACGACCGAGCCCATCCCAGAGGTTATTGCTTCAGCCATGTCGAAGGTATTATTGCTGTGCTTCAATTGTTTATTTAATATAAATTTGTTCTGGTCATTTCAATTAAAGAGTCATCCTGTTTTTTTTAGATCAGTTCATGTGATTACTAAAATGGGGCTTTCCATCATAAAAATTGGTATTCAGAAACTATTGTCCAGTATTTTGACTAAAGTTCCTCACGGATATCAATAGGGAGAAGGCTTTGGCACTCTGTGCTTATGCTGAATGTTCCTTTAACCTCCATACTATCTTGTGTTCTGTTTTTACTTTCATGGCAATGATCCTGGCATGTTCAAGTTAATATAACTCTTGTTTCCCATGTCAGAGATCCCTCTCACTGGCAACCGTTGATGGCTACAGTGGTTATGGAGCTGAACAAGGTGAAAAGGTCTGCTATCATCTCTCACTATGTTGGCTTTTCTTACCGTAGCTAATGAGTTCTATATTGCTTTGCAACTTGTTAAACCACTCCTGCTCCCCAAGCTTATATATACTTTTTTGGCTTCTATTCTTAGAAATTGAGAGCAAGTGTTTGGTTTGTTAGAAACTGTGTCTCAGATTCCGTGTCCTCGATTCCATTATTGACATAGTTCTTTTTTTGAAATCCTCTCAGCAATTGAGAGCTGCCATTGCTTCTACTTATTACTCAGACCTTGGGATAGAGGAAGAAGATATATTTGTGTCCGATGGTGCAAAGAGTGACATATCTCGCCTCCAGGTTTGGTTTTGTCACTTTTGTGTTTCAGTTTTAATTTATTGATCATTATCCTTCCCGTTCACCGTTTTCTTAAGCTGACTCTTAATTTCTGTTTTTTGTTCCTTGGCAGGTCCTATTTGGATCAAAGGTGACAATGGCCGTTCAAGACCCATCGTACCCGGTAAACACAATACATCACTTTGCCATAAATGAAAACATACCGCTATTCAACTGCAATAAACTAAGGCATATGATTAACTATAATCATAAGCTTATATAAAAGTAAGTGCAGTGCAAAAAAAAAAAAAAAAATTTTGCATGTGCTTTATTATCTCTGAACTGCAATATTGAATCCTCCCATCGTGATGGTGTTATTAATGTTTACCTCTCCACTGCGTATCCTCAATATGTTCATATCTTCTATCTTCCATATTCAGGAGTCACTTTGTTAGTTTACAAAGTCTAGATTTGTGTGAGGTGATTTATGGTAGGGACAGAACCAGTAGCGCATTGTGCGAAAAGCTCTCTGTAATGATTATCTTTTGTTGAAATCTCATGAGTGCTGTATAATGCAGGCTTATGTTGATTCAAGTGTTATTCTTGGTCAGACGGGGCAGTTTCAGAAAGATGTTGAGAAGTATGGAAATATTGAGTACATGAGGTGCACTCCAGAAAATGGTTTCTTTCCTGATCTGTCCACTGTTCGCCGGACCGACATCATATTTTTCTGTTCTCCAAATAACCCAACTGGTTATGCTGCATCAAGAGAGCAATTGACTCAACTTGTTCAATTTGCCAAGAAAAATGGTTCTATCATTGTGTACGACTCTGCTTATGCAATGTATGTCTCGGACGATAGTCCCCGCTCTATCTTTGAGATTCCCGGAGCTAAAGAGGCAAGTTCAGAGCTCAGAACTCAGTTTTCCCTAATCTGTTCCCCATTTACGCTTCCCATGTTCCAAGAATGTCGTATTTTGGATGTTTTATGTGCCTTGATGTAATGTTGGTGCTGAGGCATGTGTCAGTGTCACGTCACATTCCTTATATTTGTTGATTTGCAGGTTGCTCTTGAGGTCTCTTCGTTTTCCAAGTATGCTGGGTTTACTGGAGTTCGTCTAGGTTGGACAGCAATACCTAAGGAGCTTCTTTATTCTGATGGATTTCCAGTAGCCAAGGACTTCAACCGCATTGTTTGTACATGTTTCAATGGAGCATCAAACATTGCCCAAGCTGGGGGACTCGGCTGTGTCTCTTCTGAAGGGATTAAGGTCAGTTCCTTCAGCTAATTTTTCATTCAGGACACGATAATAACAAAGCAATTATAATGCAACTATACGAAAGAATAAAAGGGAGGGGAAATAATTGACATTATGTTCTCTTTCTATCTTATCCTTGTCATTCTTTAATGGGATATGAAGGGGAAATATAAAGTCCATACTGCATACTGGTCTTAGTCATCTTTTGAGATGCAGTCTAATTTGAGAATGTCAATAACATTACCAGAATTCACTGTAAAAAGGATGCAAGTATCTCTAGCTGGACGGAGAAAAGATCTGTTCCTTGAAAGAATACTAAAATGTATTACTATTTGCAGGCTATGCACGAGGTTGTTGGATTCTACAAGGAAAACACCGAGATTATAGTCGACACATTCAATTCACTCGGCTTTAAGGTATATGGAGGAAAGAACGCCCCATACGTTTGGATACACTTCCCTGGGCAAAGTTCGTGGGATGTGTTTGCCGAGATACTCGAGAAGACTCATGTGGTCACGACTCCTGGCAGTGGTTTTGGCCCTGGGGGTGAAGGTTTCGTCAGGGTCAGTGCATTCGGACACAGGGAAAATGTTTTGGAAGCATGTAGAAGATTCAAGCAATTGTACAAGTGAACTTATCAGCATCACTCACCTAGTGCATTGCTTGCCTGATATGATATTCCATTGTTGCAGGAAAGTTCTGTTAGCCAGCTCCTTTGTTTCATAGCAGATTTTGAATAATTTTATTTGTATCCCCAATTGTATGATCACTATTATTGCTCTCATGTTTCGTGCTCAAGTGAAACTTCTTGGGAGACGAATCTTTGGTGAGTGATAGAGAGACGACTTTAACAACGTTAAAATTTAAACACTGTAGGTTTGAGATGGTTTTTTTTTTAAGAATTAAATATTATTTTATTAAATCAGAGCATCAGAAATGCATCCGAGACAGTCACAAAGATACACCATAACTGATACATACTTGAGGGACAGAAAGGAGCCCAACAAAAGACCAACCCCACAAAACTCCACAATAACTAGCATGACTCCAGCAAAACTAGTATACAAGAAGGAAAGAGCTCTGAATTACACCCCCTAAAACTTGAAAACAGAAAGCAAGGAAAGAGTACACCACCGAACGATACCTACCAAGATCCTAGACGGATAAAAATGATAAATTTATGAATTTATGTGGAAGTATTAAAGAACAGTAATACTTATTTCAAAATGGTACGTGTCTATGGAGTAATATCTATGTATGTACTTGCTACATGTATCTGTACAAAAGAAATCAACCAACAGATAGTTGAGCATGGCAGATGATGCATTTTTGTCATACAAGATTCTGAAACCGTATAGGCTGGCAGGCCTTGTGATCCTTGCCATTGTTTTCCTCTTGATGCCTTTTGCAAACCCTTTATACTTGAACTTCATAAGCTTCACCGGATAACAAGAATACTACCTACGAGTCATCGGCTTATCAAGCTAACAGTACAATCCAACTCACAAGTATCCAAGATGCTTCCATCATGCCACCAAATGCTGGCAGGGCCACATATGTCAAACCCTGCATCTTTGGGATAAACCTTCAGGAAATCTCACCGATTTTACAACAAACTTTTCCTCTTAGTTCAATTCATTCAACATGACTATTCATCGAAATGGCTTCACCTTCCTTTTCAGTTCATGGATGACTAGTGCTCTTGGAGTAGTCGGTTTGGCCTTGAACCTACGTGCATATGAATTTGTTTCTCAAGGATTCCTAGTTACGTGGCAATGGGCGTGATTGTTTAAGTTATGTTTTGATTTCATTGAAAGAAGTTGTGATATAAAATTATATATTTTGCTCAAATGACATAGAAATGAAAGCAGACTACTTTAATGGGACGTTTAAAATGACAATAGTGAAAAACTTGCGTGATACAAGTAATACGTATGTGCGTGTATGTAGACTGTCAAGTACTTACTTGTACACTGAATCAATTACTGTTAATATATAACCAGAATAGAGATGCACATGCATTTCAGATTGACATAAATTGTAGTAGTACTCATGAATATGCACTAATTACCTATATAATTTCATCAATGCATTAAAATCTGGACCTTCAATTTAAGCTGACGCTTGGAATCCACATGTATAGGTACATAGGAACTAGTCTCGTGTTAATTACCACATGGCCTCTATAAAATAATAATACTCCACAATTAGATCGTTTAAGCTAGCGGGCATCTGGATAGATAGAATGGATTGTAGCATCGCGAAGATAGGCCCAGTGGGTGGAAATGTTGGAGGTACCTGGGATGACATTGGCCACACGGAAGTTGCTCAGATCTTCATATCTTACAATCGATGGAGAATCACCCAGATTCAATTTGAGTATGTTGATAAGAATGGTAGTCTGGTTCTGTCTGATGAGCATGGTGAAAAGGGAATAGATGACATCGTTGCCGTTGTAAGTTTATTTGTTTTCTCTCCAAGTCTACACAAAGGAACATTGTTCTTTTAACACCCACAAAGGCTCGAACTCGAGACACTGCTTAAGTGAACTCAAGTCCCTTACCACCCGAGCTTTTGTATATGTATGCAGGTGAAATTCAGTCAAAAGCCCAAGGAGTTCATCAAGGAGATCCGAGGTCATCAAGATTGTGGTATAACTAGACTGGAGTTTACGACAAATATCGGAACATATGGACCATTTGGCATCTCATTATCAAACATGACCCATTATCAAGAAAAGTTCTCGATTGAGATAGGAGAAGGATGTTTGGCTGGATTTCATGGCACAGCAGCAGAAGTGTCAGGAGGGCTATCACTTGGAGTTCATCTCAAACCTAGAAAATATATATAAGCAGCTTACTCAGGTTTTTATGTTAGCAGTACTACTAAGCGCATCGATCATTTCATTTCATTACTGAATCAATCATGTTCATTTCTCTTTAAAAGTCTGACGTTTACTATTGTTGAAGTCTTCGTTTGCCAGCTGTGTGTCATAGCAGATTTCGAATGATTTATTCGCATCCAGATTGTACGATTACTACTATTCTTCCTTTTCGTGCTCAAGAACAATAGATTTTAAATTGGAGAAGCTTTTTGGGGGATGCAATTGCAATCTATGGTGTGTGATCGAGAGAGGGTACTTTTAACAATGTTAAACATAAACACAGCAGGCGTGAAACGGTTAAAAATGACGAATTTAAGAATTTCTGCGGAATTATGATAAACGAAGTCGTACTATCAACTAATCAATCTTACTTCTTTCAAAATGGGAATATCTGTACTTGCTACATGTATCTATACAAAAGAAATGAACCAACGAATAGTTGAGCATGGCAGATCATCTCTAATTAACAGAAGGAGCTCTATAGTAGGCTGGAACAGTAGCAGGGAAAAACATTTGTCTCACTCCCTCAGCGTTTATAATTGGCAAGATTATCCCTGATGCACCCTACAACCAAGCAAAAGTATTATCAGAATCGTGCGCAAACATTCATCTTGTAAAATTCGATGATGAAATGGAAAAGAACTCACAGTGAGTAATCTGGCCCCAAGCCAGGTTCTCTTTGGAGAAGGAAATGGAAGTAACAGCCGGCCCACACCATATACAGCCACAGCAAAGAAATGGCAAACGAGGCTTAATGGACGAGGATTTAGACCGGAGAGTAAGGAGATAGGGCCATTAGAGAAAACGCCTCCCAGGCTCAAGTAGTCAAAGCAGGCTTCACGCATCTCTTTCCTTGCAGGGTCTGGTGAAGCGCAGAAGACTTTGTATAGTGCCCCGGCTAATGTGTTGATTGTAGATGCCACTGGCTGCAAAAAGTAGATGAATGAAATTAAAATCCAGATGATCGAACTATGTTTGGATGGATGGTAAATAGTGAGTAGAACTAAGTCTTACCTTTCTTAAGGTATAGAAAGATTCGAGATACTTGCATAGCTTGGATGAGTCGTTTAGATTTTGTAAAGGTCTAAGAAGATCACGGAGGATAACTATGTCTGATAAGGCCACAGTCATTCCTCCTCCTGTCAAAGGATGACGCATGTTGAATGCATCCCCCATTAAAAGTGCACCAGGAGTTGGATGGGGATCTGCTGGCATGCTTCTGTTTGGCATGGTTTTTATATTTCCTTTCTCGATAGCAGCAAGAAATGCTTCATGTAGCTGAGGAGGAATCTGAAATAACACGTTTTCAGTCAGCTTCAATTTACATATTGGAAGAGGAATTCAATGTCAACCCGAGTGCTTGCATTTGCATTGGTATTGGTAATTTTAGAAACTCTTTTCTATGAATAACATGAGTATTTGCAGGAAGATGAAGGAAAGTTATTATGAAAGAAAGATAAATGATATGTACCTGAGGAGCCACCACAGTCTTCAAATAATTGGCCATTTCACCACTGGAAATTGAAGGAACCTTTTGTCCAGGAACATCAACCAAACATCGGATTTCAGTACTGCTAATTGGATAAAAGAGGATCGGAGAAGGGTCTCCTAGAATCACATGCCCATGATTAGCATGTGGAAGTTCACAGTTTTCCAGGACAAGACCAACGAAGCAGGACGGATTATCCACCTATAACATGTGAAGAACATTTCTTAGGAACTTGTTCACATATAATACTAGCAAGGAAAACGAAACACTTGAATTGGCAAAAAGATTTTGCAATCAGAAAAGGTTTCTAGCTAATGCAGCAAAACAAGATCATGTAATCTTGTGATTGTTGTCCTGACCTTTGGAGTACAAAGAGAACGTCTTAAGTTGGAAAAGCAGCCATCACAAACGACGGTAAGAGGAGCATAAGCTGTTATCACTTCACCGTTCTTATTTTTGTATTGAACTCCTTTAACAGTCCCCTTTTCTTCAACCAGGGATGTCACTGTTCCTTGTTCAAGTTTAACACTGCACAAAAGGGAGTAGCACATATATTAATTATTGGAAAATCATGAGAAACTACTGAACCTTATCGACCAGTTCCCAGAAATTATGAATGTATCAGCTGAAGTTTACATAAATTTGAAAAGGGAAAGAAAAAAGAGTATTGAGTTGAAAATACACCATCTCAAATTGTCAGGTCAAGTATGTCGACCTAAATTGTTCATACTATTTATCTAACAATGATTTTGCTAATGATAAACAAAAGAATACCAAGTCAATAAATCATACTTTGAAAGAGTTGATGCCTTTTCTCTCATCCTCTGGATGAAGCGACCATTGTGAAAACTTCTCCCAGATACGTCTGCGTCAAAATTCTCCAATGGATACGATAACTTGGTGTTTCTACCATCCATGTAAAGTGCATATCCAAATACTCGTTGAGCATCAATATCTCTCAAACAATCTACAGTAACACACAAATAATTTAGACCAAAAGCCAGCACAATTTAACAACTAATTTGCAGGTAAATACAGACAAAATACTTGCAACTTTTTGAGCTATAAATCTTACCTTCAAGACCCAATTCTCTCAGTTTCAAATAACCACCAGGCTGCAGAAGTTCACCAACAATACGATCCGGCTCAGATAAGTCTCTTTCGATCACATGAACTCGACGCCCCTCCTACAATTAGCACTCCGAAATCAGATTCACGAATAGCCTTTTCGAGTTTAAAGCTTCATTTGACAATTTTAAGCTAACAACAGTTCCATTGACTTCCAACTTCCAATAATGCTTGGAAACAAAATTCTTACAGATTATCTCCACTATCTCCACCAACTATTCGACACAGTAATTTACCATACATTCGAGCCTACAAGGCTATAACTCAGAAATGCACGAGAACTACGAAAAATCACAACATAGCCAAGCCTAAATGATTTCGAATTGCTTTTTAGTTTTTACAATAACAAAAACTACCATTTCGCACCAAATTATAATTAAAAACCTTGTAACCTAAAACACGCAATCAGCCAGCAACATACACGAAATTGCACAGAATTGGAAAATAAACAACGAATTAAACACGCAATTACCTTGCCCAGAGTATACGCCAAGGCAGCTCCAGCTACACCAGCTCCTACGATGATAATGTCGGCGTCGCCGCTCACATCCGCCGTAAAATCGGTTACCGACGAATTCTTAGAGTATCCAGCTTTTCGTGCAGCAAGCTTTGGTTTGGCAATGTTGTTCTTCCTTCGTAACGTGTAGAGAAGAACGAATCCGAGAAGAGAAGCAATGAAACCACCGAGAATGTACCGATCGAGAACCACCATTTTTGTTGAGTGAAAATTCCAGAAGAATCTTGAATTCGAATTCGAGCTTTTGGGATTTTTCCTTTTCTGGTGTTTTGTTTTAATGAATGGGTTTTGAGTTGGTATGGCTCCTTTTTATAACGAAATGAAAAACACGCTTGTCAATATTTTAAGGGAGGAGGAGAATGAGGACGAAACACGCTTGCATAACAACATGATCAAATTGTGCATTTGGACTGGACTGATTAGTACTCACTCCATCTGTCTGTCCCGTATAACTTCATATATTTTTCATATTTTAATCTGTCATAGAATCATGTATTATAGAAAATGAAAATTACAGTGCATTCACAAATGATTAAAGATGTTAGCAGTAAAAGAATGGTTTCGTATATACTCATTTTCTGTCCCGAAATATACTTCTCATTGAATTGTAAAACGTGTGATTGTGAATTGTAACGCAATTAATAAGTGAATATGATCATTTACAAATCGATTGCAAATTAAGTAGATAATTTTTTTTTTTTGCCTTCGAAACTTACTTCATGGTGGAGAAGAAATGAATTTATTAGCTAGGACGACGTATAATGAGTTAGGTAGGCCTCGGGCCATCCAGAAAATACTGACATTTAGTCAATAACTAAAAGTCAAAAGTAAATGATAGAGATACTTGGGTTTTTTAGAGTCTTTGGATAGGTTAATTGATTAGTTAATCTTGGAAATTTTAGAGTATTGGCTAGAAATGTAGGTCAATAGGAATTGATTGTATACTATGGACAATGTTGTACCTTTGTGATGTTATAATAGATCCGTTTAGATTTAGTCCGATGGTTTGGGATGTGTGTCTGTTGTGGTTAAATAGTCTGTATATGTATCTCTATAGCTAATAATTCGAAAACATCGACTCCACACTTACGTACACTCTAAGCTCGGGATCGAGCCATTGACGCATAGTTAACGTATTTAGTTGTGTGCTTTGAAAAAAATCTAGGTTAATTGATTCAAGCATTGTGATTAATACTATATGATTAGTCTGTTATTGATTTTTAGCGAAACAGACAAAAATGTTGGTTGAATAATGAATCAAAAGGCTAAGCAAACAAGTTCTTGTTTGGCCTTACTGCTTGTAATTTAGCTCTTGCTAATTTGATGTACTTTCTCGTCTCATGCACAAAGAAAAAACAACAGTTTAGTTCCCATGCAAAAGTCAGTTTTGTCATGCATAAAAGATTGACAAAATGAACTTACATAAATCTTTAAAATTGATTCTTCTACATGTAAAATTGTAGAAGATTTATAATCAGTGTTAGAAATATATATATTTGCCAATGAGAGTTTTTCATATGCTCACAATAATGACAAAATTAGTTCTTAAATACAACTTACATGGAATTTGTGATGGCGTGTTATTTGTTTTTGATTGAATGAGCAAAATAAAATTTATTGTTAAATCTCAACTAAAGTACAAAGAGCATACACAATTTGAAAACAACCCAAATATCATGTATACAACAAGTTTTGAAATATATTTGAGATGGAAATAAAAATGACCACTTTCGTCGATTAGTATGTATAAACATTCATTCCGACTAGTCTACGTGACTCATTTAACATAAAGTCCGACTTTAGTAGTGGTGTTCAGTTTTGAATATGAAGCTACCTACTCCGATGGACGGGATAAATAATTCGAAAGAGCCGCTCGATTAATGCTGGATAGTGCTCATTTGTTGACTTAAATAAGTCGTTTACACATACACCAAAACCCTGGTGAAAGTAATAGATTCCACATGAGGAACGTATCGTTTGACATTTAATCTAGTTATTCAGTTCAATAATAAACATGTACACATAATCAATTAATTATATTCCAATATCATTCCCTTCTTTCCTAGTTACTTTAGCACAAAATCTCTCCACACAAGGAATCTATATATACTATAAATAATTTCAGTTGAGTTCAAAATCTCTGCAGCCAAGGAATCTATATATACTATAAATAAGTTCAGTTGAGTTTAAATTTGCTTAGTTATTTTTTATAATACAAATAAGTTTAGTTGAGTTCAAATCACTCCAATTCAGAAGAAGTAACATAGTCTTAGGTTTTGTTCTCTTCGTCTGAACATAATCAATTGAATCGAATGGAATCGAATCGAATGGGCCAATCGAATTGAATTGTAGTATAAAGTATAACTAAGGTAATCGAATCGAATGGATCTGAATCGAATCGAATGAGTTTTCAATGAAGAATGAGCCTTACTCCACCAAATCTCTTGAGAGACGGTTTCTAGATAAACCAACCTATGTTATCAAGAAAACCATACATGTTACTATTAATCAAAACGTCGATGTTATTAAAGAATGAATCCTTTGTAATATGAAAAACAATAATGTTGAGAACACATACATTTTGATTAATTATATCGATAATTTTCTTGACAATATAAGTACGTAATAAGATATATTATATATAAACGTCTTTCAGGGTCCTTATTCTATTCATTTAGTTATTTATTACGTGTGAGTTAGTTTCACACTTAGACCATGTTCTCTTCATCTGAAAACTCATTAATTTCAGTTCATATTTATTCAGTTCAATTCAGCTTAATTCATTTTTACACTACAATTCAGTTCAGTTCCGTTCCATTCAATTCAGTTCAGTTCACTTCAGTTCTGTTCAGACGAAAACAACATAGCCTTCCATGTAAACACGCATGGGGTATGATGATTAATCATTAGAGTATCATTACAATTTGAGATCGATTTTTAGATTATTTTTATAAAGTAAGTTGTTAACATGTCTCGGATCGTGCAATTTGACCCAGAATAACTAATTAAAGAGGCCTAAAGCGTGATTAAGTTTTATATTGGCTCTATCACAGACAAGTAGAATGCGTAATCCTTTCCTCTACTTGACTTGAAGAGGAATAATATCTCTCACAATTATTATGATAAGATCGACAAAATTATATTTTTAATTCAAGCTTATTCTGACAGATTATTGTAATTGACTTGTGAATTGGATTTTAGCGACAAAGGGTTCTTCCATTCACATATTTATAACGATTTTCATTAGGAAAAAGATTAAATTGTTGGTCGATTTTAGTGAAAATCCATTCATGGAATCTAATAGTAAGTCAATCCTGCATACTTTCGCTTTACCTAATTCCAAGTCTTCCATTTTGTTAGCTTTCCACTTCAATCTGGTACCATGTCTCTAAGTACCTACGGGGTATAGTAAGTCTAATGATGATGAAGCGTTTTCATAAAGGATTAAAACAGACCTATAAGCATTATGATTATAATTATAAATACGGTGTAATTTTAACTAGTAAAAACATAAAACTATGTTGAACACTTCGTAGTATACAACTTATGTTCACAATACATGTCCATTCGACATGCATTATGATACCTTTTTAACTATGAAAACCTCCAATCTGCTAGCGATCTACTAAAACCCCGAAATTAATGTACAAAAGTTCTATTAAAGTCCGTATTTTGTTTGTTAATAGATGAAGTTCTATGCCACGAAAACTCCATGCAAGTTGCATAATAATAATGCAGGAGAAGTCTAAGTTACAAAACTAGAGTACCCGGTTTTGACGTAGCAATAATCCCAATGTTGATTTTTAACGTACTAATTAGCCGATGATAGTATGAAATGGAGGAAATTTTGTGATTAGCATTGGTAGCGACGCGTAAAGACTTTGGTTGGTTACTTACCAATAGTCATAGTGGACGTGACACTAACACATCAAATGTGCCCCTTTTTTCAATCTCATACAACATACTACTAGTACTATCTTCAACTATTATCAATATAGTATATGGTATATACCACTTCATTCATCTTGGCCGGCTTCTTATGACCGGTTTGATACAAATTCAAAAATTAGTTTTAAACTCTTTTCACACTATAAACACATACGGACACCCAGGGGCGAACGCAAAAATTTATATAAGAGGTAGTACAATATTATTTGTGAAAAATATTAAATTTAATAAAAAAATATTTATAAAAGTATATGTTTAAAAATTACGAAGTTTGGGTTGTAGTGTCATTTTTTACACATTGCATCTCTTTTAATTTTATTTTTGTTTTTTCTTTTATTGTTAATTGTATATTTTTACGTAATAAGTTTCTCACTTTTTTACTTTTAAGTGTTCATTTGACCATAAATTTATCATAAGTAATACATAAATGATGATGAAAATTATTATATTAAAAGTTTAATAATTATAATATGGAATTTATATTTATTTTTCAATAAAATAAGAATTTAGTATATCATGTAGTAGCATCTTACATAAATGGAGGAAATTATAAAAGAGAATGCTGAGAAATAAAAAGGATTCTAAAAACTAAAAAGTAAAACGAAAAAAAAAAAAGGAAGGAAAAGAAAAGAAGAAAAAAAAACATGAAACTTGGTGGTAAAAAGTAAAACAAAAAATAGTTTTGGTGATGTAAGGAGAAAAGTGAAAAGGATCCTTGAAAATTAAAATAAAATCAAAAGAAAAGATAACACAATGAACTTAATTAGGGTGGGGAAAAATAAAAGGACAAAAAAAGAAAAGGAAAGGAGAAGAAGGAGAGATAAAAATGGAGGTGATAGGAGTCGATCCCCTGCCAAAAAAGAAGGAAAGCACTTATGCTCAACCTAATGGCCACTAGGTTACACTTGATTATTATCAATTTATTGCGTAAAACGTTATTTCTACATTCACTTCAAATACATTTGAGGGGTATATTAGTACTTTCACTTGAAAAATCGAGGGGTAGCACGTGCTACCCCGTGCTCCCCCTGCACTCGCCCCCTGCGGACACCACCGTGTATATGCACACATTGCTCGGGACAATACCCCTCCTGCACCTCCGTCTACAAACGCCGGGGGTATGTAATAATGATGAAAATAGAAAAACGATACTTTTTTTTGTACATCTAATCTAATTTTAGCTAAACGGGGTAATAAATATTGAGTAAAAAATACAATAAATAAGATCAAATAATATTGTAGTGGTTAATACGTCTCATGAGAAGTTAATCTAAATTGAGGATACTCTAAAATATGTCAGTGCTACGGTGGTTGTATAAAATTTTGGTGCCAAACTATCTAATAGAATTTGGTAACATAGCTAGACTGCTAGAGTGGAGTATTATCCAAATGAAAGATGCAGAAACTATTGTTAGGACGATATTGTTCTACCCCTCCGATCCGAAAAACTACATACTTTAAGATTTGGCATAAAAATATTTAGTGGAGTTGAAAGTTTGGCTGTAGAAATTCCATGCCAAATGTTTGATTTTAACGAATAAATAAAGAGATTCAACTCCATGCCAAACATAAACACCCGAATGTTTTTATTATTGCTGTGCCATATAGATTTCATATTCTTTTAAGTGTCTCTGTAAAGTGAAGTTACGTATTCGGAATGTGAGTATATTATTAGTTTGAGGTAGTTTTCGCATCCCTGTCATGCATAACTGCAGAAGGAGCATACATCACCCCATAAGTTCTGTGTTGACGTATCCCATTCAGAGAACTAAGGATTTTAAACTCGACATATAAGTTGAATGACCTCGACTTTGACATATAAGTAGAGTTAATGCCAAAGCTGATTTTCCAATCCACTTCACCGTGGAGTGTCAATAACCGTAAGACAATTCAAGGGACGTCGACATCCCATTTAAGTCCAGACAAGAAAGGAAGACGTTGTACAAGTCGGATCACATAAATAGAACATGAAAACGAGTAACAATATTCACGATGGTACAGTCTTCTAGTACTCAAGGACAATATAAAAAAAAAATAAAAAACCTAGAACACATAATGGTAAACCACATCCCGCTACTACTTCCACATCGACATAACTTGTATTCGAAAAATACTGAAGTTTATCAAGGAGAGGACTACTAGGTTTCACATTAACATACCTACAAGAGCAGATTTCTCAAGCTACACTGTACCAATAGTCCAACAGTAACAAATAATCACAATATGAATACTAACACAAGAATCAATCCAATGAATCTGTTTCAAGATCTGTCAAGCAAGCCAAACCTTGTTTTAAAACCACAATTATATATATATAAACCAATTTCTTTCCCCTCCGGACCCAATTTTCCCCTGTCCTGTATTTCTATATTCTGTTCGACAAAAACAAACAAACCCAACCATAGAGCCCCACCGCATATGACCTTCATTCTCATCTATCTGCTGTATTATCAACCTAGCAGGAAATGTGAGTCCACACGGTGTGATTTTGAAAGTATTCCCACGCATGATTCCATCGATCTACAAGATGCTCGAATGATAATCCCAACATTTACTGCATACAGCATCTTAACGTCCAGTTTTTGCCCGCTTCATGCCACTGGTATTGAATGGTGACAAGCTGCCACTTGGTCCGGGGCTCTCTTCTCTGAAGTTCGAGTTTATCAAGGCAAGCTCCCGCAGTTGTTGTCTTTTTATGAAGTCTTGTGACTCATCCTGTACAAGGTCGAATTTCAGAACATCAGGAAATTTAATCTGTTTCTGTACTGCTACGGTTGTGTTTAACAATGCAACCTGTTTTTCCAAACTACAGAAGTTTTTTTAATTAAGCTTGGGTCACTGCTTTTGCGTCTACTTCTCTTCGAAAAATGAACAATAAAAGTGTTTCATGTTCAAAACATTTAACGCAAAGTTTTTGCTGCTCAAAGCATTAAAAATTGCCTTTTAGTTTGGATGACAAAACCTTCCTACTTTTGCTAAAAATCATCTTTTCTCAACTAGGAGAATCATTTGCAAACACCACCCAAGAAGGATCCCAATGCTCTGTTGCTACAGAACAAGAAACAACGAATTGGCATGAGTTACTTACCACAGGCTTCAGCAACTCCTCGATTATCTCCTGTGCCTGCCTTAGTCGCATATCAACAACACTGGCTGGTAAATCAGCCTCGATTAGAATGTGGAGTGGTTCATTAAGATGCTCATAACCTGGCCGTCCTCGTAGCTTGTCTTCCTGGAAATCAACAAATGGAAATTAATCAAATCAAATGTCAGAAGGCACCGAGTGCTGACCAGCAAATTTGTGTGGCTGTTCCTACCAAATCATTATAACAAATTATAATAACATTTTGACTATAATGCATTACCTTGTCGGGATCTTTAATTGAACCTTTTCCTCTAATAAATACACGGCAACCCGTGGTGGCTTCCACACGTTTCAATGAATTTCCTCTAGGACCTAGAAGTCGCCCAACGAAATTGAACTACGGGAGAGTACAAGCGAAATTAAGTCATCTGAATGGGAAAATAATAAACAATACACTGTATCTGTGATAAATCCAGCACGCACAATCATCTTACATTAGGATAGTTGTCCACGGGAATTTCCAGACGCAAAAGCCTTTTCACAGTGAATGAACTTGGACTTGCTGGTGCTCCTTGCCAATCCATTGTCATCCCAGTAGGACCATTTAATCGCTGCCATGTAAGAGAGATGTTGATTAATATTCATATCACAAACAGGGTAAGCATTACACATGAAATGCACATGACGTTGGCCAATGAAACAAATGCTAACACCACCTATGAGAATATCTGTAAAATACAGGTAGTTAAACAGATACAGCTACCCTCCCACTATCGTTGTACAAGAACAAAGGCTGGCATGGGCCTGGAGTACAGCTAAGATGTATGTGCACCATAATGCATTGAACACCTTTACAAGAAAAAGAGACCTAGAAGGTCTTCTGGGTTTTGCCTTAAGCTACATTTGGCCAATGAAACAAATGCTAACAGTTGTACATGGGCACCCTGATGCCAGTTAGAAAGTAATTAGTTAACGGACTTTCATATGAAAGCAATAGTTTCCCAACACTTGAGCACTCAATCTGCAAGTATTAAATAGAGTGTGGAAGGGCATGAACGAAATGACCAATCATAAAGATGGCAAGATACCTATTTGCACCATTAATAACAGGAGAGTAATTCATATTTTATAATAAATACCATATCTATATTTATTCATACAAAGGCAAAAATTAGAGATGTTAACTTAGAAGAATGAACGTCACACATTTATTGCAAAATTCTGTATAAGCCCACAATCTCATTAAACTACACAGGTTGATCTACAAAGTAATGTCCAACGTATCAGCTAGAGAACTTCTGGTAGCATATCAACTTCACAGAGACTAGCATTTTTAAGTGTAAAATTATTGTAGCTGAAAGCAGTATGTGTAACACTAGATTTATTTCAAGTATCTCTAAAATGATCATACTATTCCTTAATTTATAATTCTAACTATCAGAATGGCACAAATTTTTTACTATCCTAGTAAAAGATTATAGGTGAAAATGAAACAACCACTCAAGCATCCCCTAGAAGACAAAGGAAAACTAAAGCTATTGTGATACCAGCAAGTTAAAATGCACCCATGGCATATTGAATGTGTAAAGGAAATTCAAAAACAGTCTATCTCATGTGAAACACCAAAGAAATTAAAATATTATTTACCTCCTGTTGAAGTCCACTCCAGCCGCTTAATCCTGTCCCACCAACACTTGATAACAGGTTTGAAGAAGCCATAGGGCTGGGACTCCGGTGCCTTAAACGCTCAAGTTCACCAAACCCTTGGTTCGGAATCATCCCTGTAATCCGTAATATCTCTGGAATTGCGACCAGTAGATATCATAAAAGTGGTAAGAATCATGATAAATGCATAGTTTAATAAATTAGAGTATAGCACATCACAACGGGCATAAAATGTGCTCCATTCCTCTAAGAACACACTTAAATCTGGTAATTAATTGAAAAAACTCACGAGCAAAACATTATCAACCGAGGCAAAATAACCCTTTCACTTCTCAAAGTCCGAGGAAGAAAGCTTAACAAGCAAAGGCAAATCCTAAACCCATTCATATGTAGTACACATTACATACTGAAAGATTCAGAACTAAAGTATAACGCCGAAGGCTACTTACGGTATAAGAACCCCCACAACCTCAACCTCAAGTGTTACTGTAACTGACACTAGTCAGTTAACTCTGACTACTGCAATGAATCATACTAAACTCCTGTACCTCTAGAGGGCTGGTGCATCTGATGCACGTTTTCGGGTTAAGCCAAAGCCCCATACACAACAAAGTTAGCATGGAAAAAGGGGGGGAAAAAATCAACAAGCAGGGAGATAAGCTGAATATCAGCACAACCGTTTTGAGATCCACACATCCCAAAGAAAAATGAAATCTTGATTTAGCAACAGCTTAGATCCAACTGAACAACACTAACCAAGCAAACAAATCCAAAAGAAAATGGCGGGTAATGGTACCTTGATTCAAGAGCCTGGTACATATTGGAAGAACTTGGGTAAAAGGTCCAATCTTTTGATGCTCGGCCAACAGCTCAGACAAGTACTGATTACTGAGATTTGCTCAACCACACAAAAACACATCAGTCAGTACAATCATCCCAATTCCCAAAAGCCAAAAAGCTACTGTTTTGAATACGACACAGAATCAAAAGTACAAAAAAGGAAAGAAAGAATTAGGATTGGCAAACCTGTCAACATCTGTGGCTCTTGTAATCTGAGGAGAAGCAGCCCTTGCCGGAGAGAAATTGGGATTGTAAAGACCCGACATATATTATCAGCTATCAGCTAATCACTTCTATTATCACTTTTATCAATCAAATTGAAAACAATCAGATGGAAACAAATCAAGAATTTGTTTCTGTTCAATCAGGTCACTCAAAGGTGAGTGTTTTTGTACAGATGAAATCAAGAAAAGGGTACTAGTACTGCCACCACACACCCCTCTGAGAAGGGTTTGTGGGAGGATGAAGTAAACAGAGAGGAGGAGAAGAAGAAGAGTCTGAATTCCAAGATCCCTTTTTTAGTTGGCAAAAATTAAATATTTAATTTGTAAACAATTAAAAAAAGATTAATTCTCCTCATAAACGGACTCTAGATAGTTTATCTAAATACGAACTTATATTTACATTATTTGTTAATTAGCAAAATACTTTTTGTGATATGGAAAACAATATGTGAACATAGACGTTTTAATTAATAGTAACTTGATGTTATTGATCCGTATCTTAATAAGTTAGTATTTAGAAAGCATTTTTCTGATATGAAAGTGCAGGGGCATACCTAGGGGGCAGGGGGCGTTCGCCCGCTAAAATTTAAAAAAAAAAAAAAATTTATAGGTAATATTTTCGAAAATTTTGAATTTCATCCCCCTAACTCTCGAAAAAACTTCATATATGTAATTTTGACTCTGGATTACTAAAATTCTAGGTCCACCCATGTGAAATTGGGAGTAAGAAAAGGAAAAGGTGTTGAGCTTTTTACATAAATACGAGGAGTCAGCTCAGCTGTAGATACTGAGTCCATACAGCAAGGCGTCAAGCAATAGTTCAAAGAAAGTGACAATGATTCGCAATTCCAAGTCATAATTGATTTAGCAATAATTATTGTGTACATAGAAAACAAGAATGACTGTATATACAGGCATGTAGATACGTGTAGTGCATGCAATGCAAGAAGAGAAGAGAGGAAATTGATGGGACCTGTAAATGATGTTGTTTGTTGCCAGCCCATTTCTTAGCTGGGCTACAGAGTGGCCGACAGCAGTCCAATTGCGCCGTTTATGTTCCTTGTTTTTCTTATGTTTTTTCTAAAATGGAAATCCTCTACCAAGAAGAAAGAACTCGTAGAATTTCAGATTATACTACATGACAGTTGGGAATTAGTTAGGTGACTATGCTATAATTTTCAAATATTCTTTTGTTTTCTAACGTCAAATGTTTAAGGTATTAAACATAGTGCGTTTTAGGTGACTGCGTGATAATATATTACATTGACTGAATATATGAAGTTGATCATATCTTGTAAAAATTTACTCTTTAATTTTCAATGGTTTAATAGAATGTTTAATACTCCCTCTATTTCAGAAAATTTTCTACATTCAGGCTAGAGTATCGTATTAAGTGAAAGATTGAATAAATGTAGTAAAACATGAAAGGATTCAATGTGGCAAAATATGCTCCATTTGTTCCAAATTCAACCTCACATTCGGCTGAATATGAATTTTGAGAGTAAACTATTTAACTAATTTTACTAGTTTAAAAATGTAAAGTTGAATGAATAAAAGTATGCGAGATGATAAATACACTATGAAAGTGAGTGAATAAAATAAGAGATAAAATTTTTAATTTAATTTATAAAAAGTTGCAAAACGTGAAAAAAGGAAATTGGAAAGTTAGATTGCAAAGCAGGTTTCAAATAAAGAATAAAGAAAACATAAAATACAATAGTGATTGTGAGCTGATAAAGTTGTAAATGTGATTGATCATTAGAGCGGGCTAGGGTCAAATTACTGAAAATGAAAACTTGTTCCGGAGGGGAGAAGTAACTTTTTGATTATTTATTATGTTTATGATAGTGTACATTGCCTGTTTCTGGCCCAAATTCTAATAATAATGAAAACAAACTCAAAACAGAAGTTTGACAATTCTTCAACATTGCACACTACATTCTTCCCATTATAAAAGCCGCACACACAAGATGAGCTTCAAATTGCATTTCCATGGATAATATGTTTGAACTTCTCAGTTGCAGCAACAAGTTCTTCCGATATCCCCGGTTCATTAGCAGAATGCCCTGCATCTGGAACCACCTGTTAACAGAACAGTTTTCAATTCGAACAGTTAGCAACGAAAAGCCAAACTTCTCCATCCCGGATGTGCATATGCACTATTAAGACATCACCTAAGGCTTACCCGGAAATCAGCTTCTGGCCAAGCCTTGTGAAGATCCCAGGCTGACATTAGAGGACAGCACACATCGTATCTTCCCTGCACGCATCATCACAGAACAAACTCTATATCACACTCGCGCATACTTAAAAGGAGGGTGATTGAAGATTAACGAACAGCAGAGTGGCACACTATAAAGTCTTTTTGCAAGCTCGTGTATGTAAAGCTCACTTACTAACTTCGGTGCACAAATCAGAAATCATTGGATACTAGTTTAGGGAGAATGTTTGTTTCTATATGCTGATCACTTTAAATTAAAGAATAAGGTTGGAGTTAATCCAGAAAAAGATAACCAAGAATTAGGCAAACCTGAACAATTACGGTGTTGATATGCTTTATTTTCTCAATATTATCCAGTAAGTACGAGTCAGACGAGAAAAATCCTTTGTTCCAGAAGTAATGGTTTTCAATCCTTGCAAATGCCTGAAAGGAAGACAACAAATTCTTGTAAAAACATATTTCAACAGTAAGAACATTCCTGATCAGGAAAACTATACAGCGGGATTCAAGTCGATCAATTTACACGAAAAACATGAAGGAGATACGGATCTTTGGCGAGCAATAAAATATATTAGTGGCTCCATGGAACCACACTCACCAAGCAAAATTCATCATCATCTCCTCGCTGTACGGTAACATCATTTGGCAAAAGATGAGCCGTCATCATCTCCCATTTTGTCCACGCCCTAGCAGCTGCATACTATATTTCAAGAAATTCAAGTTAATATCCAATCGACAGAACATATAAATAATTTAAAAGGAAAGCGTCAATGGGAGTTAAAGACTAAAGTCTTAGGAGGACTGAGTAGTCTATATATGTTATGTACAAAGGCCAACCCAAACCATCAATCTTACTTGTGTTTCTTTGTCATCAGAGTTTAGCCTTTTATGATAAGCTTCAACAAGATTTGCTCTTTCACTTTCTGGAATAAGATCTCTGAACGGCTCCCAAGCTACATTTAAAAATGCAAATCAAGATTAGATCTCCAGCAATTTAAATCAGCAAACGATGCTTGAATAGAATTATTAAGCTCATAAGATCTCCCTAATCTTATCAACTAAGCAGTGTATACATTGAAGTCATGTGCAGCTTTATTCACTTGTGAGTCTTGACCAGCGTTTTTTCAAACCAAAAAATAAAAAAAAATAAAAAAAAAATAAAACAGAAAAACTTCATACAACACAGATTTCATACTTCCTTAACAGACCATCTGTTGATTTCTGCATAGAACACAATGGTGTCTCTTTTTTTTTTCCCTTACAACAATCATGAGTTGTTGACATATTGAAACTTAACCACAAAATTATCCACTGTAAATACATCAATGCAGCTTTGAACTGACATTCAAAAGTAGATGCGGATAAAAAAAGAAGAAAGTATACCATCAGGGAATATTGCAGCAGCACCACCCTCATAAAACCAATCAATTTCTTTCTTACGCAACAGAAAGATACCTCTCAGTACCAGGCCAGTGACCTTCAAGATAAGAAGATACAATGATTATCAACTATCATAGCTGAAAATGAATATCATGTAATTCATGTATGCCTATCCCTTCATCTTAATTTCCATAAACAAAGCTAAGATTCCACAAGAAAGAAGCATTGGAATGTATGGTGAGGAACCTTGTCAGGATGTGATTCGCTGTATGCTAGAGCAAGAGTGCTTCCCCATGAACCACCAAACACCTACGAAGTCAAAGTGAGGATATGCACATGGAGCTGAATTTCACCAGAGTTATAAACAATGTTCTTTACCAGCCATTCTGGAACTTTCAAGTGTTCCCTCAGCTTTTCAATGTCTTCAACAAGGTCCCATGTCGTATTTTCTTCCAGGCAAGCATGAGGAGTGCTTTTGCCAGAACCTCGCTGACAGAGAAATAATTTACTGAGAATATTGCAAATTCCATACTTGTCTAATTCATGCAAAATATAAATATATACCTGATCAAGTAAGATGATCCTATAAAAAGTAGGATCAAAGAATTTTCGGTTAGTGGGTGATGTTCCGCCTCCTGGACCTCCATGGAGAAAAACCACTGGCTGCAGAAAGAAAACACAATTAAATTACTACGTTGATAATAAATAAAAGACAGCAAGCAAAGAGTAGTGATACAACGGGAGCTTACATGCCCATCTGGATTCCCAGACTGCTCATAGTACAATGAGTGAATATCCGAGACCTTTAGAAAACCTGTGTTGTACGGCTCTAGATCAGCATAAAGCTTCCTATTTATCACGACAGACGGTGTCTTTGATTCCATATCTTCCGTTTTTACTTGCTGATCTCTGTTAATGTACACGAGATCACTATCACTTTTATTGAGCACAATCAAGTTCCTTTTTTCTGCAAGTACCATTTACAAATTCAATCACCCAACAACCAAGACACACAGTATTCTATACATAAAAGGTTCAGTATCTCCTACAACAACGGTAAAAAAAAAAGAGAAGGATTATGCGACAAATGCTTCAAATTTCCCAGCATTTACTGAAGAAAAGATACTAAAAATTGAAACTTCAATCTACCCACAATGGTTCAAAACTAAAAGCTGCATAAACAAAATCACTAGAGCGATGAAAACAAAGTAATTAGCTCAACAGGACAACTAATGATTGATCCGTCAACTAACGACAGTGATCTATACATAAAAGGTTCAGTAGCCCCTATAACAATGGTAAAAAAAAGGAATGAGAAGGATTACGCAACAAATGCTTCAAATTTTCCCAGCATTTACGGTAGACAAAGACACTAAAAATCGAAACTTTAATCCACCCACAATAGTTCTAAACTAAAAGCTGAATAAACAAACCACTAGAGCCATGATTGATCCGTCAAATCCCAATGGTTCCTTGAAGCAACAAGAGCAAAATTCACATTCACATAGTAGGAGTACTAAATAGATCAAGAGTTCCAGCTCAGTTACAAGTAAAGAAGTAAACTAACAGCTCAAGAATACGATGCAAAATGGTGAATAAGAAATGAGAAGGATCTCATGCAACAAATGCTTTCCGCAGGAGCATTTACTGAAGAAAATATACTAAAAATTGAAACTTTAATCCACCCACAATAGTTCTAAACCACAAGCTGAATAGAAAAACCACTAGAGCCATGAAACAAAGTAAATAGCTTCAACAAGACAACTAATGATTGATCCGTCGAATCCCAATAGTTTCTTGAAGCGATAAGAGTAAAATTCACATTCGATAGTAGAGTACCCAATAAAGTAACAATTCCAGCTCAATTACCGGTAAACTAACAGCTCAAGAAAGCATTGCATGTGAATAAGAAACGAGAAGGATTGTGCAACAAATGCTTTCCCCAGCATTTACTGAAGAAAAGATACTAAAAATCGAAACTTTAATCCACCCACAATAGTTCTAAACTAAAAGCTGCATAAACAAAACCACTAGAGACATGATCACAAAGGCAAATAACTTTAAAAAGAAAACAAATGATTGATCCGTCAAATCCCAATAATTTATTGAAGCAATAAAAAAATTCACATTCATATAGTAGTACTAAATTAAGTAGCAGTTCCAGCTCAATTAGCGGTAAAGAAGTTAACTAAAAGCTCAAGAAACGATGCAAAATGGTGAATGAGAACAAGAATTTAGACTAGCAAAGAAGATAGCAAAGAGGAAAAGGAGAAACCTTGGGTTTTAGGGATCTTGATTGAAAAGAGCGAGTGAAGTGAAATTTGATGAGTTCGAGACGATGGGAAGAAACGTGTTGTTTTGGGAGATACTACTACAACTGATAGCCCTAGACTCATTTGATTTGAGATTAGACGATTGAAAAACCGGATTTTTCGGATTATGTTATCCAAATTAAGAAACCAATGATTCGATTCTACATTTCTAATTACGCTGTTTATACAGCTTGAGCAATCAAAGATTCTCTCGATCCTGTTAAATTCGACATTTGGATTCCCTCTTTGTCTATTGGTATGGAGACATGTCTCAGTAGGACTGTAGGAGTATGGCTATTACTTGGCTTTACTTTAATGTGCGAATCACGCAATCTTAACTTCCATGAGTTCGATATCATGTTGGCGTCTGATGTCACTTAAGATGTTTCAAGGAATTGGCGAATGCTGATTCGTTGAATATCAATAAACATTCAGAAATCATATTGATACTGCATATTTGATTCGCCTCTATTTGTATTGACGACCTGAGCCACCTGTTTCAGGAGGCGGACTCCTTGACTCGGAGCAGACATACATTAAAACATCAAGAGGACCCACAATTAACTTACCTGCTCCGAGGCCACACAAAAGCCACCCCGAGAAGCATCCGTCTCGGGATTACAACAAAAGACACTTCGAGAAGCACACAACTCTTCAAAGACTCGACCTAATAGTCCCTGTGTAATTGCATAATGTGTAAACAATTTAAGTAAACAGGCACATCCAAGTATCCAACGCCATTGTTCATATATAAACATACTCAACATCAATTTTCATAAGTTAATTAATATAGTTAGCAAAGGTATATAATCTGGAAGGCTAGTAGGCTACAATAGACCAGGCACATAACCAGATTTGACCCTAAATATTCCCATTATACTACAACATAACATGTGTATGCATCGGACAACAATTTTGTGTTCATACATGTTTGTTTATATCCTCCAAAAATCTATACAGTTTGTTTATATCCTCCTCAGTAACTCACAATAAGAATGGAATCGGAGGCGGATGAACAATCGGGACCTTAGACATTGAAACATTTCCTGTAAGCACATTATGTGCCACGGAATCCTCAGCCATAACTGGATCCACCTGCATCACCTTCTCCGGGACAACCTTATTCCCATCCACCTTACCCAGCACCTCAAAATGCATCCTCACGGACTTTGGTTTTGTTCTCCATGCTGGATAGTCCTCAAAAGGCCCTTCACCTTCCTTCAGTGTCTTCTCGACAGCAAAGCCTATTTTCACGTAAGTCTCAGCTGACACATCAGCTTTTAAGAGTTTAATGGAACCTTCCTTGTCGGCTTTTGGACCCAAAACGGACGATAGCAAGGCCTCAAAACCCAGTAGGTTGGAGTTTGAGCCATTTATGGATGCAACAGGCCATAATGTGGTGAACTGATCAACAGCCAGAAGCGCTGTAGCTTCACCCTGGAGCTTCATCGGTAATGTGGCATCAGAATCTAGACCTGATAGTACCATCATTAATAAACCGGGAGTTAGTACGCATATCCGGCTAACGTAGAAAGCATAATTCAATAGATGTGTTAAAATCCTATGAACTCTTTAGAATACAAACAAGGGCTAAGAATGTATGATTCAACTTCAATGCATTAAATACCTTTCTTTTTCGAAGTGGAGGATAACTCGACGAGACCAGGTGCTAGTCGCTTGAGCTTGAGCCGGTTAATTGAAGATGGGGAAGATGTTTCAGGGGTTGTGAGAGAAGTCGGGCCTACAATCCGGAGGGAAAGAACAGGGCCGTTTTGAGAACTTGCAGCAAGTCGGAGACGTTCTGCCAGGGTTAAAAGACCTGAAGCGAAACCACTACTGGATCGATTTAATGGAAGGGGAAGGTCGACTGGATGGCGCAGGCTAACAGATCTCGCACCCTTAACTGTGACTACTGCTCCTTCTGCTAACACCACTTTTTTCAGCACACCAGCATCCACATCATGCTGCATTATATTAAACAACCAATCAATCAGCAATAAAAAAGGATACTAAGCTTATATCGGATGTCTCCAGTTATGAGATGAATCAACAGGCCGATCTCTCAGTCTCAAATATCAAATAATTTGGAAAATATAGGAGTCCAACAAAATAAAGCAGATGAAAATACAGCTCTGACGCCATACTCCAATAACACAGCAAAGTAGCAAACTAAAACTCCTATATAAGATGATATCTAACTCCAGCTATAATACAAAGTATGAACAATGCTGCTCATAACTTTGCACAAGCAGAAATTGTTACCGCAAAAATTCAATATACAGCTCACACTCGACAAACAAGATATTTCGGAATGAAAACGGAAGTTATATGAACAAATTCAACCATTCTACAAAACAGGAAGCATGGTACATGCTAATAATGTAGGAACTAATGCTTTTTAGATGGTAGGGGCGTAACCATTGGTACACCCTATCACATAGTAAGTAACTACCACACATTCTATTATTAGAGGGTGTGGTTACACACTAGCATCTGATGAACTTAAGATCCGAAAAAGCTAAATTGCCCTCATAACATAAATGAACAACATTCAAGTAACCAAGATGAGCTAAGAAATGTAGTAGTATAAAACAAGATTTCATAACACCATGGACAACAAAATCCCAGCTGAAAACTCACCGGCAAAGAAATCCTCATATCCTTGGCATCCTGAAGCCAGAGCTCCATCGGCCCGGCCAACTGAAACGGGGCGAGAACAGGCAGCTGATCATCCAACTCCTGCCTCTCCACCAACCCATTCTCCTCACCAGGCCTCACCTGAGGCTCCATACGGAAAATCGGCAAATCCACAAATTCCCACCGGTTCACATCCTCTAATAGCTTAAAAGGCATCACTTTATTATCAATCTCCACATCGAATTCATACGCTACCGATTTCCCTACAAGCGCATCCCTCAAATCAAACCCGGATACCTTAAAATCCTCAGCTTGGAACCCTAACCCCTTCACAATCGCTTCCTTCAAATCCTATTACAATGAAAACACATCAAATCATATTCATACATCTGAGACATTTCACCCAATCCACGAACCCTAATTCATCCCCAAATTGAAATTGAGCATAAAAAATAAAACTTTCTCGAAAATTGAGCATAAAAACAAGATTTTCAGCTCACCGAAATAGCTTTGGGATAGGGAGGATTGAAATCCTGACTCGCAACCAGTGCCAACGATTTCGGGAGATGAATTCCGATCAAAAGCAAAGAAATTGCCACAGCAATGCTAAAAGGTCCAAACTTTAACTCCATTGATGAACAATACGGATGCTAATAGGTCCAAAGTTGAAGAAACAGAGCCTTTCTCTTGTTCTTTTTTATTGAGATGATGATTCAGGTACAACAATGGTGGAAAAGAGGTGTCATACTATGTTTTGAAAAGATGAGATGAAATTTCTAGAACTAATGTGGGTCGTGGAAAGTGATGACGTGGACCAATAGGAGAAGAGATTGTGATGTGCCAGGTGAATTTGATTGGATGTTGACGTGGCATTTTGACGCGTGGTTATTGGTTTACCGCCAATTTCCGTGAAAATTACCGCCGTTACTTTCTGTTAGAAAGATAGGAAAATGGAAAGGTTTAAATAAGAGAATATAAAAAAAAGATGTTAGCGGAAGATTAAAAAAAAAAAGAGGAAAGGTTTATAAGAGCACGATGTAATTTGACATACGATCTCATATTATTAATCAAAACGTATATGTTATTAATGATATGCATTTCTTTCTAATATGAAAAAGTATTAATGTTTAGAACATAAACGTTTTTACTTTTAGAAAGTTAAAAAAAAGAAAAGGTAAAAAAGTCATTGGCTTCGCCCGGGTTCGAACCGGAGACCTTCAGTGTGTTAGACTGACGTGATAACCAACTACACCACGAAACCGAATTGAACAATTGCTTAAAAGTAACTTACTAGTTTCAAATTTTTGATGCTCAGGCCTTTGTCATATGGGCTTTTTTCTGGTTGGGTTGAGTTGATGTTGGGAGTAGATTGGCCCATAATGTTTGTGGGGAAAATTCTAGCCAGGTCACTTGTCACGAAATATTACAAAAAAAGGTCGAACATGCGTTGATACAATGTTGTAACTCAGATAGTGCTGAGTTAATATAATGTTGTAAATCAGCGAGTCATGAGTTAATATAGTGTTGCAACTCAAGTGGCCGTTTTTTGAATTGTTATTTTGAGTTGTGTACTGGCCCTTTATTCTCCCATGTTTGTGCGAGTGTCACGCCCATGATATTTGGGCTTTTCTTCAGCTTAGTTCTTGGTGGATCATGCTGTACTCAACACTATATTTGGGCTTTTCTTCAGCTTATTTGGGCTTTTCTTCAGCTTAGTTCTTGAGGTACTCATTCCCTTTCAAAAGATTTGATCATTTTATAAATGATTCTGTAGTATATTGATTGAACATGATTGGCCATTTGGCCCTACTTGTTATATGATAGTACAATTATCAAGTGATAATGGAGAAGGGTTAGTAATATAGTATATGCATGATAAATTGTTTGTTAGCCGATTAGGTTAAGACTATACATTAAAACTTCTATAAAATAATAATGTTAGGACCGAAATATTTTATTAATTTAGTGAGATATTATATAATTGATAAATTCATAATTTATTAATTCAAAGAGGTTTTACGTATATGCATAATTGACCAATAAAATTTTCAAGTCCACTATACTATTTATAATGTATTTCAGTTAGAGACAAAAAATAAATTTAAAAAAACAAATTCCAATTAACATTCTATGACTTCATATTCACATATTAGTTCGATTTGGAAGTTTGAATGGCATATGTTCAATGTCCTTAAATACAAGTAATTGGACGTGAATCACTTGCTAGATTTTCCTAGTGAAAACAATGAATGTTTTGAAGTTCATAGCATAGAAGAAATTGTGGCGGATACCATTCAAAATCTGGTAGATAATGAAGCTGAGGATGATTCAATGGCTTTGAAACCAGTCATTCAAAAAGAAGCATTGCAAGCGACAAAAACTTTTTGTTGCAGTACGAAAAGACAACACCACAACTCTCGAGTGCAATGAGGAGATTAGAGATGAACTCAATATATATTTGAAGTTCAAACAAGTGACTAGCTATAAATTCATTTTTTACTTAACAGTCTTAGAAATTTTTAAGTGGATAACACAGATATGTATGATTTTTCTAGTAACTATTAATTTATAATGTCGCTGGGACCAATATATATACACTGGGATTTCAAAAAAAAAATATTATCTTATTATTTTATCAATTGGGGTCTAAATTTGTACTGGTCCCAAGTCGGGACCGGACAAATTATTAGTTTTATTGAGGTTATTAATTTATCGAGTATTAATTTACGGAGGTTTTATTATATATCAATTCTTGTATTTTGAGTTGAAATTTTCATCGCATAACCTCGAGTATAACGGTTGTCAAGTTTGAATTTGGGTAAAGTTGTTAACCTAACGAGCCAATATGAGAGCTCGAAACACCGGAAGCGTCAAACTCGTTAAGATAACTTGTCAATATGCAAGCTTGAAACAACATACTCTTTGACTCGACTCGTTTGAATCGAACAAGCTCGAGTTGAGTCGAACTCAAGTTCGGAATAAAAATATGAAATAATGCATGGTTTGAACAAGTCGTATCAAATATCAATGATTTTTTACTATGAACCAAACATTAACAACTTTTGAACCGAACCACTTACACATAATACCGTATTTTCGTGCTTTGAACCGAGTCTGCATCGTGTTGTACTCAACACTATAATAAGAAACCGAACTTCAAATAGAACTCGAGTTCGACTTCCCTACAATTATCACACGAGGTGAGTTCATTAAACCTCGACCTACATTTCCTTGGTGGCTGGGCAAAAGAGGTCGATTTAACATTCTCCCATGTTTAGTTGGTGTCCAATAGTGATATTAGGAAAGTCACATGCAATGATGATGCTTTTATCACTGGCTCCTCATCTTGGTTGAAACAAAAAAGAAGAAGATTGAATTGAATCACAAGTTAAATAATCACTCTGTCATATTTCACGATATGTTTACAGGTAAGTGATGACGAAGTTTAATTAAGATTTAAGAGATGTTTAACTAAATTATGGGTATTAAGCGGGTTCCAGCTGCAAACTAGCTGGTAAACATTCCAATTCTTTTTAGAAGTTTCGTGCGATAATCCTAATTATTAAAGGTACTTAGCCTTTCTAATGTTTCCTTTTGAATGTCATCAATCACCGAATTTCCAACACTAATCTTAACTACCGACAACGCGCAGAGCTCAACACGAATCTTCATTCTCCGTTACGAAATTGACTTATTTGAAGTCCGTATTTGAAGTGTGTCCGCGTATGTGTATTTGAAGTGTGTACGCGTATGTATATGACATTACGATTTACTAACTTCCTTTTTCAAGTACTGCGTATAAATGCAATTCATATTGGAAATGAGTTATAGGGCCGACCCGTAAAAAAGGCAGGCCCGGTCCGACCCGTAAAAAAGGCAGGCCCGGTCCGGCCCGTTAATATAGGCTCGTGACCGGCCCGGATCGAATATTTGTTTGGGGCTTTAGGGGCCACCTATTACATGGCCCGGCCCGAACCGATCCGGACCGAAAAAGCCTGTGGCCCGGAACAGCCCGGACCTCTTAAGCCCGACATATTTAGTAAGCATATTAGTTGGTATTTGACTTGAATCATAATGTATTAGTTGTGCCAACATATTTAAATTGGGTTTGAAAAGTTTAAGACACAATTAAAAAGCTTCGCCTTTTACTAATTAGGGAACACTGACTAAACCACTACACATTTTCTTCATGTTAGATCAAAGAATTCTTTTAATTTGACGAGTATGACATTCATTAAAAATTGTACACTTGGTTTAATAAGTAATTCTACTTAAGTTTTAGATATAAAATGCTAATAGAGTTCATGTTGGGTCTAATAAGTACCTCTTTGACATTAGAAGTAAGGGAAACGATAGCAACATACCGTTGAAACAAGGGAGAAGTACGAAAAAATATTTACAATTTATTTGAGGGAGGTTCGGCTTCACATATTCCACCCAAACGTAACAATTTTTAGTGAGTGTTAGATGGGTAAGAATGAATCACACTCAAACTAAAAGTTCTAAAATTTTAGTTTTTCTTCAAGCCCGGACCGGCCCGTATTTTAATGGGGCTAGGGGCTTGGCCGGGCCTAAATATTTCTCTAAAAGCCCGGACCAGACCGGCCCCTTAAAAATGAGCCCGGACCGGACCGGCCCAAGTCCGGCCCGATTGACACCTCTAGGCGGAATACTAGAATTTAGATTGGACGAGATGTTATAGGAAGAATAAGTCTTTTCCGATGAAGGGTAAGATAAACGAATTTGATTATTTTGGAGGGTTTCACTTCATCTACGCCATTCATCATAATGTATCCACATTGGTTAAGCTTGATTTTCTCATTTGTTAGACCTTGGAAAGAAACAAATGTTGATGGACGAAGAAGGGTTTGGATCGACGTACATGGAGTTCCGTTACATGCATGGTGCCCTCAGTTGTTCAAAAGAATCAGAAATAGGTTTGGGAAATTTGTGGAGTTAGACCCGAGAACCAGTTCTAAGGATGAGTTGCGGCAGGGCAGAATGCTAATCGACACTCCAATTTTCTCAAGAATCAGTAGGAGCTTCAAGATTAAAATATGGGACAAAGTCTATCCAATACATGTACTTGAAATAGGTTACAAAGAAGTAGAAGGTAGTCCAGATTATGAGTCATTGGCAGGCGAATTGCCGGAGTCGGAGGAATCGGAGCCGGACGAGATCAGTTCAAATGAGGAAGACAATGGGTCACTCGATTTGAATTGTCTCAATGATGAGGATAGACAAGTATTAAATGAAGAAATTAATTTGGAGGATTGGGAAGGAAAATTTGGCCTAGGTTCAGGTAATGGAAATTTGGAGATCAGCAAAAAACGGCTGAGTGGTAATGAGGTTTTGGAAGAAAAAATTAGGGCCTATAGCTAATGTTCACGAGTTGGGCCAGGACAGGAAGAATTTGTCAGATAGCCCATTAGAAGACATGTATTGTGGGGTGAGTGATTTGGGCCCAGTTTCGGCTCAGGTGGAAAGAAACGATATTAATGAGCTCCAAAACCAGGCGTTGGTTATCAGTCAAAAGTCAAAAAAATCAATTCAGCCAAGAAACAGAGAAATCGAATAATGATATTGTTTTGTCAGTGGATACTGAGCGATCTGATGATCCATTCAATCTCTACCCTTTGATCGATTCTTTAGCCAAACCGAATCCCCGAAAGATGAAGCTACGCAAGCTGTCGATCCAATCGAAGGCGAAGAAGAAGGATGCGCATGGAACTGGTTGTCAGACAGAAATCGAAAATGGAGGAGACAGAATTTCGGAAATCAAATCGCATGAAAGGTTTATTAGGAAACTGAAAGGGGGAAGGAAAGTGAAGAGTGTGGCTGTTGAAACAGGAATCGGGAGAGTTGAGCTGGAGGGAGGAGCAATTCTGACAGATAGTGAGATAAAAGCTTGTAATAAATTGCTGATTCAAAAAGATGAAGTTGCAGCAACATAAACTTGGAAAATCGGGAAAGCCATGGGATTTTTGGAATGAAGTAACGATGAAAGGGTGATTCAACAATTCACATGATGGGATTTGCGCGATTCCGGAAATGATGCTAGATTGGGTGAAGAGCTGGTTAAGGAGACGATTCAGTTGTCCAATGCGGATAGCTAGCTTTAACATCAGAGGTTTGCGAGGTAGTGTGAAAAAAAGTGCAATAAGGGAGTTAGTGCAAAAGGAAAATTTGGATTTTTTGTGTATACAGGAAAGAAAGGAGGAGTATATCGACGAAAGATTGGCAAGAGTTCTGTGGGGTATAGGCGAGTGTAGATGGGTATTCAGTGGATCTCTGGGAGCTGCCGGAGGGTTGTGTTGCATATGGGATAGTGAAGTTTTTGAGAGACAGGAGTTATGGGGGGGGGGGGTAAGGGTCTGCTTGGAGTGGTGGTTGTATGGAAAGGATGCCGTGTAAACATCATTAATGTGTATGCACCAAATAGGGTGGAGGAAAAACAAGAAGTGTGGAATATCTTGACTGAAAGAATGCAGGAAAAAGAAGATGAGAGGTGGTGTGTCTGTGGGGATTTTAACGCAATTCGTTGTGAGGAGGAACGACGAGGTCAAGTTAGTTCAGATAGGAGGAGAGAAATGAGGGACTTTAATGAATTCATAAATCAACAGAGGCTGGTGGATTTTCCACTTGAGATGAGGAAATTCACTTGGTATAAAGAAAATGGGAAGAGCTGCAGCCAAATTGACAGATTCTTGGTCTCAAGTGAATGGGTGTTTAAGTGGCCTAATTTGGTGCAAGTTGGTTTAAAGAGGAAGGTTTCGGATCATGCGGTTATTATGCTAAAAGAAGATGCACAAGATTGGGGTCCAAAACCATTCAAATTCTTGAACGGTTGGATGAAGGAGAAGGGGTTCAAAGAAATGGTGGAAAATGCGTGGAAAAGTCACAATGCCGAAGGGTGGAGTGGGTTTATTCTGAAAGAAAAATTGAAGGTTGTGAAAGTTAAAATAAAAGAGTGGCATAAGGAGCAGTTTGGGAACATTGAGAAAAAGATTGAGATGCAGTCAAATAATTTGATCGCAAATTGGAAAGGGACGAGCTGGATGATCAGGAGTGTATGGATAGGTTTGCAGTCTGGAAGGAGCTAAATAGGTTGCTTGAATTGAGAGATCATACTCGATTTCAACAAGCGAAGAATAATTGGGTAAAAGAGGGCGACATTAATTCCAAATTCTTTCACAAGTGCGTAGTACGGAAAGGTCGGGCCAAAGTTTTAAGGGGGGTGAGGATCAAAGGGAAATGGCTTGAGGGGGTGCAAGATGTGAAAGATGGAATTCGCAATCACTTTGAGTCCTTATTTTCTGCTAGAAATGAGCAGACCACCCCACTGCCAGAAATGATGAGTGAAAGACAGATTTGTGCTGAAAGTGCTGTGGCATTGGAAGAATGTTTCACGAAAGATGAAATCAAAAATGCAGTATGGAGTTGTGGGGTGGATAAAAGTCCAGCTCCAGGTGGATTTAGCTCTCTTTTCTTCCGCGAGTTTTGGGATCTGATCAAAGCCGATCTTATTGCTTTTTTCGAGGAGTTCCATTCTAACGCCATGATAGCAAGAGGGTTGAACAGATCTTTCATCACCCTTATTCCAAAATGCACGAAACCTACAGCCATCGAAGTGTACAAGATTCTGGCAAAAGTTTTATCATTGGGATTGTCCAAAGTTCTGGATGAGGTTATTTTGTGGAATCAGTCCGCGTTTCTGGGGAATCAGAACATTTTAGACGGAGTGGTTGTGGCGAATGAGGTGGTGGACGAAGCCAGAAAAGAAAAGAAAAAATTATTCTTCCTGAAGGTTGATTTTGAGAAGGCGTACAATTCTATGAGCTGGAATTTTCTTATGAAAATGCTAAGGGTGCTGGGGTTTGGCGATAAATGGTGTCGTTGGATCAGAGAGTGTGTGTCAACGGCGGAGTCCTCGCTTCTAGTAAATGGCAGTTACACAAACTCATTTAGATTCGGTAGAGGCCTTAGACAAGGAGATCCACTGTCTCCTTTTCTTTACCTAGTGGTGGCAGAAGGCTTGAGTAGACTGATGGAAAAAGGCGTGTCAAAGTGGAGAGTTCTCGCCGGTGAAAGTCGGCAGGGAGGATGTAGTAGTCTCTCATTTACAATAAGCCGACGATTCTATTTTCTTTGGTGAGGCGAAGAAGGAAAATCTTGGAGTATTAAAGAGTGTGTTGCGGTGTTTTGAGTGGTGGTCGGGTCTCAAGATTAATTTTAAAAAGAGTTGCTTGATGGGAATCGGTTTGGAAGGTGAAGTTTTGGAGAATTGGGCTAGCTCTCTTAATTGCTCGATGGGTGAGCTGCCTTTCATGTATTTGGGGCTGCCTATCGGTGCAAAATCTAGCGATCAGAAAGTATGGTGTAAAGTGATCGAAAGGTTGAAAGAAGGTTAGCGTTGTGGGAGAATAACTTTCTCTCCTTCGGTGGTCGTTTGGTGCTACTCAAAGCGGTTCCCACGTCCTTGCCTATTCACTCTCTCTCTTTTTTCAAACTACCAAACTATGTCCTTACCCGTTTAAAGCAAATACAATGTCATTTCTTATGGGAGGGGGTTCTTTGGGTGGGAAAAGGAAAGTGTCGTGGGTTAAGTGGGAGGTCGTTTTGTAAGTCTAAAGAGAGTGTAGGATTGGGGGTGAAAAATCTAGAGTGGTTCAATTTAGCTCTTCTAGGGAAGTGGGGTTGGCGCTTGCTGTGTGAGTTCTACTCTTTTTGGGTTAGTGTGGTGAAGTCGAAGTATGGGTATTTTCTTGATGCTGTAGAGTCGTGTAAAGAAAAGAAAGTGAGAAACAAAAAATGGTCTTCTTGGTGGAGAGATTTAGTAAAACTAATTGGTTGTAGCAATTGGTTTAGGGTTGGAGTAGAAAAGAAAGTCGGGGATGGGAAAGTTACTAAATTCTGGAAAGATGCGTGGTTAGGGGAGGGATTGAGGTTGAATGTGTTGTATCCAAGACTTTGTAGTCTAGATATGAATAAAGATAGCTTAATGTGTGAGAGAGTTGGAGTAACGGGCAGAATCTGTAGAGGTAATTGGTCCTGGAGACGGGCTTTGTTTGTGTGGGAAGATTCGCAAGTTGTCGATTTGTTTTCTGAGTTGAACAGGTACAATTTTTTGGGAGCCGTTCCGGATTGATGGCTATGGACTAAGGCAGCAGGTTTGATGTACACATCAAAAGAAGGTTACAATCAAATTAATTTCAGCAAAGAAAGGGAGCTGAGAATGCGCAGTGAAGTAAAGGCTTGGGCAAAGCTGGTGTGGATCAGATGGGTACCACAAAAGTTGAATTCTTTCGTATGGAGGGTGGTGTTGGATATAATCGCTACGTTGCCAAATTTGAGGAAGAGAAAGGTGTTGAATGAAGCTGAAGATATCTGTTGCAAATTGTGCACTAAAAAAGCCGAAGTATCAATCCACCATTTGTTCTTTAAGTGCACATTTGCTTCCGTCGTTTGGGCTATGATTAAAGTTTGGCTGGACTTCGACTTCCAGGCAGCTTACAATATAGAAGAAGCGCTTCACAACTTTGAGAAGTCTGGGCTGATCAGTTCGAAGAAAGAATGGCAATCAGTTTGGCATGCCACGTTGTGGTACATTTGACAATCGAGGAACGATCTAATTTTTTCAGGTATTTCTCCCTCTCCGACAAACACTTTTGAAACTATCAAACGCAATGTTTGGTTCTGGTTCAAGACTAGGAATCTAATTCGGCATTCTTATGAATTGGCGGACTGGGAGAATTATCCTAAGGAGGTATTGAACACAGTGGTTATATACTGGATTGAATTTTGGTTGAGGCTGTATAGTATAGTTTGGAGTTTCTGAAAGGTTAGGCTATTTTAGTTTGCTATGGAGTTTTGTCAATCACCTAGCTATAATTTAGTTATAGCTTGGGTTGATATGCTTTACAATGACAATTGGACTCTGCAATCTTAGCACTCTGGTGCTTATGAGTTATAATATTTAACTGATTAAAAAAAAAAAAATCCACGCGAGCACCTTGATAAAGGAGATAAAACTGTATTACTGTAACAAAGTTGAACCAATTGATTCTACTTGCTTCCGTCTAAGTATTTTACAAACGAAGTATATTATACGAGTATAATATCTCATGCTATTGAAAGAACAAACTCGCATTAAGCATGTAAGATATCTCCTTCTAACACGCAAGTATAAGGAACGTATGTAGATACAAGGGAGTCCAATTGCACTAACGAACACTAAAGAAGGCCAAATTAATTGTACATTTATAAGGCATAGTAACGCTCAAATATTAGACCAAGTAACATGCTATCCCCGTTAATAATTCAATATATGCAGTAAAGCTCATTAATTTTCCGCAAGTGTAACTTAAACAAACAAAATTCTACAAAAGTACTTAGAGCCATTATTTGTGTGTACCTTAATTGTATTTCCACCTCATTAATCCCACCAAACTCAAGATTATGGATTAGTCATGATCACATAACTGATGGCGATGATCGTCTAGTGGGAAGTACTTCTTTTTTACATAATAGAAGGATCACCTTATCTTTTATCCCCTCCGTCTGATTATGTATTCCATTTAGCCCCTTTGTATGTTTGGGACGAGCCCAGTTCGCTTTAACCCCTTTTGCATTCGGATTTGTATATTAAGATCGTTACTCGTTAGGACATATATTCAGCCATAAGTGATGGTACTCAATATTTTGAACTACTAGTGAGAAGAAAACGAATGAAAGCGGTTTATGTTCATCAAGTACATTAATATTATTCATTATCATGTAGTATGAATAATTGTTGTCACGTCACGGAAATTATTTAATTCTGGTAGATGTGTACTGTAATCTTTTCATATCTTGAGAAACTATTTGATTGGGCAATTTGCAACAACTAAATTTCATTTCATGGTATCTATCTGTCACTTGATATTGTTAATTCCCTGTTGGATTTCTTGAATCCTCTTAATTACGTGCGGTTTCTAGTCAAACTAATTAGGAATATGATGTATTATATTAATAATCATGAATAATAAGCAATATCTAGATACAAGGATAATTGAAGGAAAGGAATCTGCACTAGCTAGCTATATATATATATATATATATATTCCACCACTAAACTTTATATAGTAATGTTTTTAACAGACTTTCATGGATCGATGTTCCACTTACCCCGATGCACTCTCCATTTACATCATTACATGTTATGTAAGTCCTAAAAATTGAAAGTCGGAGGTTCCACATTGTTTTGGAACTATTAGTCTAACCATTTATCGATTTGAGTTTGATCGATACTACACTTACCCCAATGCATTCACCATTTACATGTTATGTGGGTCCCACAAACTGTCGGAGGTTCCACATTATTTTGAAATTATTAGTCTAACCATTTATCGATTCAAGTTGGATTGATACTACACTTGCCTCGTTGAAATCTTCATTTACATGTGGGTCTCATAAATTAAAAGCCGGAGGTTCCACATTGTTTTGAAATTACTATTGGGAAAAATCAAAAAAATTCTTAAGTTGTGTCATTTTCAAAAAGGTATTTAGTTATTACCTGCGATTTTGGTACCTTAACTTTCAATTTTGTCCAATTTGTATACTCAGTCGGTCAATTTGATGATTTCGTCAATTTTGACCGTTTTAATTGTGACATTTCCGCTTTTGGTACCTTATTTGTGACAGTCCGATTTTGGTACCTTTAAATGCATTATTGTCCAATTTAGGTACCCTACGACACGTGTTGATTTAATATCGCGACATGTGTCACTTTGCAAAATACTAAAATACGTTGCATTAAAATGTAAATACGGTATATATTTGTTAATTTCAAATAGGTCCTATTTTATGGGAAAAATTAAAATTACCCATGAGAATATGGACTATGGACTACCTTAGAAATTTAAAATTAAAACATAATTAAAGAAAAAGAAAAAATACATAGAAGCCATGGGAGCTTTTTCTTCTTCTTCTTCCATGGCAGTCTACCATGGAAGCTCCATTGGTGAAAGGATTTCCCGCGCCTAAAGCTCCACCACGGATCTTCCAGACGGCCATGGGTCTAACAGATCTGCCATGGCAGATGCTTCCATGGCCAATTTGAAATTGAGGGTGGAGGTGCGGAGGACATGTCGGTGGTCGCAGTGGAGGGAGGTGGTGGTGGAGTGGGGTGGAAGGGCACCGGTGGAGGGGATGAAGCAACATGGCCATATTGAACTCCACACTTCACCATTGCCATTGATCTTCCAAGCTAAAGCTTCATGGTGAAGCTTCTGGCAGCAAGTTTCCATGGCAGAAATTGGGTTAGTCTCAATTTTCTTGTTTTCTTCCAAAAAATTTTTGCCTTCTTTTTAACTTAATTTTCTTTTGATCTTTTTTTGTTTTTACCTTTTTATTAATCTCATAATGGGGCTTTTTGAAACTTATTTTGATAAAATGGGGTTACTTCATAATTATCGAAAACAATATGGTTCAATTGACATTGACGAAAATTATTTTATTTGTCATTTTACCCATTAAAAATTAAAATTGGACTGTCATAAACAAAGGTACCAAAAGCGAAAATGTCACAACTTAAGGTACATTTTTCAGAATTTTCCCGCGCTAAAACGGTCAAAATTGACGAAGTCGTCAAATTGGACTGACGGAGTATACAAATTGGACAAAATTGAAAGTTAAGGTACTAAAATCGGACGGTAACAACTAAATGTACCTTTTTCGGAAATGACACAACTTAAGGTACCTTTGTCGGATTTTTCCCAATTATTATTAGTCTAACAATTTATCGATTCAAGCACAAATGTCATTCTTTTGGAAACAGTTTATCATTGGATTAGGGTATAAACGATCAATTCGAACCCCTTTGATACCATATTATGCATTTAGAGTAAGTCTCATGAGAGACGGTCTTATGGAGAGACCAGAAGAGGCGGTCAAACATTATAGTTATATCAAAAACATTAGAGGTTTTACTAAAAACATTGTTATACATATGCATAAAAATAATATAAAATGTTCACTATGTATTTCTATCCCGATGACGTATAAATTATTTAGATTATATTGTCCGTGTTCCCTTTATTTTATTACTTTATTTGTAGTAAGAAGCTTTGTTTATTATGACTTAAATAAGGAGAATTGGACCCGAGACACTAGACTAGACAAGGCTTGTTCCACCAATAATAAAACATTATTGGTATTGTTTAAAACATTATACATATATTTAAGAATATTAATCTATTTTCAAGGTCTCTTACACGTCCTTTTCAAGACTTTGTGCCTTTAAAATTATTTGTAATATATTCTAATTATAGTCATTGAGTATAGTTCTCTCCAACGAAATAAGATAATTTTATGGAAGACGATATGAAATATTTCACCGTTACCAAATAAGTTAATGAGATCGATTTGTGATTCAACTCTTAGGTGGAATACGAGTATGGTGAGTGTGGACTCCACTTCTTGTAAGTAAATTTGGGCTTGAAGAAGTTTCGGTTCGGCCAACAATTATTGGTCGGAGAGTCAATTTGATCACAAACGAGTAGTCATCTCATCTCTGTTGCCCTAATATTTTACTACATTATTACACGTAAACATGTGCACAATTGCTAATTAACTAATTAATCTTAGGAAGCTTAATTGTCATGAGTCACCAACGATGCAAGCAACTATCTATTCTCCTCTCCGAAAAATATGGAGAACTGATTTTATCCACTTGCCGCTACCATTATTAATTAGGTGGTCGACTAAGTGAACAAACCAATTCCATAATTTTAGTAAATTGCTATGAAGTACCTAACGTTTCCCGTTTATGCAAAATGATTCCTGACAATTTAAAATTTGCAATTATTCCCTTAATGTTGCATCGTTATTGAAGTTACTCGAAGGCCATAAGTGGTTTTGTAGTCTGGTTCGTAATATGTAACTCCCCTATATGATTGTGGGTGATTTTTACTACTGTATAATCATACTTATCAAAATAATGACTTGGACCTCAATTCAAGTATGTATGCAAGAAGCCAAGAAGTGTATCAACATTCACACTAATTGAGCGATGCCCCATATTCGACATCAAATAATGCATAAATGTTAAGGGTATAAGAAAGGAGGGCTACAACACAAATCAAATAATATTAGACCAACAATACGTGTGTGACTCAATCATTGATAATTACACAAGCACAAAGTGTCAAGCCTCAGTCAGCAAGGGGTCAAGCCGTTATAATTTACCACATTTACAATGACAATAGGTTACAATAGAATCTAATAAACCCGACTCCTGAAACGAAAGGAAGTTATTCTAAAAAAAAAAAAAAAGGAGACGAAAGGAAGTTAGGTGGAAAATTTCAAATTTTATAAAGCATATGGGGGGTTTAATACAAATATCTCCTTTTCCCGGTTCAGTGAGCAAAAGCCGCAATAATCAGCTAAGTTTGTTGGCCGAATTGTTTATTTATCCTTTTGAAAATTTCAACTTGTAACCTTCAAATTTCAACCCTTTCTAGCATTGATTTTCTTAGCCAAGAATTGGCTTTTCTTTTAATTTGATAATAATTACAAATAATTACCTGCACTAACACTTCACAATCGCTTTTAAAGCTACCGTCTAATCTTGTTCTCTTTAACAATTATACAAACTTTTACCAAAATTTTGGAGAGAGAAAATCAACGTAACACATCACTAAAAAAAAAAGGCTTTAGCGACGGATCGGGCGACGGATAAGATGCCCATCTTAAAAACGGGCGTCGCAAAGAAATTAGGGACGGATAAGTAATCCGTCTCTAATTCGCGATGGATTGGCGACGGATTTATCCGTCGCGAATTAGGGACGGATTACTTATCCGTCCCTAACTGACTGGGACTGTTAGCGACGAATTCCTAATCCGTCACTAAAAGTCCCAGCCCAAATTCGCCCAAATTCGCCATTTTTAGCGATGGATTTCTATCCGTCGCTAAAAACCTGTTTTTTTAATTTTTTTATTTTAATTCTTGTTTCACATTTCACCTGTTTTTCGCACAATATAATAGTAGATAATATACCCGAAATAATTAAATTGTATTAATTAACAATAGAGATTCGACGAATACAAATTATCCAAACCGAAGACTAAATATACCTTAAATAATTAAACTATACTAATTAACAAAAAGCATTCAACAAATACAAATTATCCATAACGAAATTAAATATCCGTACAGAAGCTAAAATTAGAAGTCCAGTGGCAGAAAAACACAAGTTCAAAACGAAATATCTTAAAGGATCATAAATGTATCAAGGCTAAGAAGGTGTGTTTTTTCTTCTTGAACTGACAGTTCCTCGAATGTCGATTCGCCTCACCACATCAACCTGAAATCGTAAAGTGTATACCATGAGTTACGGATGAAAATTAAATGAGGGGACTACACACATGGTGACTAGCATATCACCCACATATAGTAGCTAACATATAACTCATATTGTCCTAAAATTTGCTAACACAATAGTGACTAACATATCACACAAGTTCAGTCTCACATATAGTGCATACCATGAGTTATGGATGAAAAATTACGCATACTACACAAATGGTGACTAATATATCACCCACATATAGTGGCTAACATACCACTCACAAATAAAGCACAAACAAATAAAGAAGAATGATCATATTATCACAAATAAGATACGAATATATACACTAACCTAGAGATGATTCCGTCTATATTCAAGCATATGATATGAACTTTCAAATAATCGAAAGTTCAGCATCCTCTCAATGGTCATGTCAAAATCCTCATCATCCAATTCTTCTTTAACAACATCGGTTTTAGCCATCTTTGCATCTTCGTCGGCCTTCATTTCTGCCTCCAATGCTCTATCGAAAGTAGAAAAACTTGTCCACATGTCTGCATATGAGAGTGTACCGCAATTTCTACATACATAAAAAAAAAAAAAAACGAGGTTAAAAATCAATTATGCTAAGTCAACTACAAAATACAGTTTACATGTTAGAAATGGAATCACTACTGCGAAAGACGAAGCATACTTACTCGGCAGAACTATGATACGGCCACTCCGATGAATTTGGTGGAGGAGGCAATGGTGTAGGCAACGGTGGAGGAGGTGACGAAGGTGGAGAAGTCATCCTTAAAGTGTTGAGATTGATGATGTTTTGTTGAAAAAAATAAGAGCTATCATTACAATTGCAATTCCAAGTGTATAATTACATTCTTAATTATGATACGTTAAGAATGTTATGTTAATACGAAAAAAAATTACAATTCTCCATAGTAGTAATTATTTTTATGTTAATACGAAAAAATTATATTAAAATCACCAAATTCACCACATTGTCTCCAAACACACAATTAAATCTTCCTAATCCTAGTACATATACGAAAATATCAAACTAAATACCCTACATACTTACAATCATCCTAACATTATATTTACAATCCAATTTCACAATAAATATATCAATTGCACATGTCAAAGTTAACACAACACGTAATATAAGCTAAACTAGCTACTACGTACTTCCTATAAACATACAATTGCTCAAACTAGTCGAAATTAACAAAATTTCCAAATTTTAAAAAGTAAGGGTTTTAGCCAAAATACCTTCGATTACGGAGAAATTAGCCGAATAAAGATGAAATTGATGGACCACCTGAGTTCCTTGTCCCACGAGCTTCGAAAAGAGACCAAGATTGGCCGGAATGGTTGAGTTTTGGTCGGATTGGAAGAATTGCGAAAATGGAAGAAAGGAGAAGAAGAAAGAAAAGCAGAAGAGAATGGAGAAGAAAGGGTTTACTGCCCGTTTTTTCTAGCCGATTTAGCGACGGATTCGCTATCTGTCACAGAATCCAATTTTTTCTTTTTTTTCTTTTTTCTTTTTAAAACAGTCAACTCTATTTAGGGACGGATAAATTATCCGTCCCTAAATAGGGACAAATGTTTTTATCCGTCTCTATTTAGAGACGGATAGTTAATCCGTCTATCCGTCTCTATTTAGAGACGGATTCGAGACGGATTAATCCGTCTATCCGTCTCGATTTCGTCGCTATTCCTAGCGATTCGTCGCTAGTTTGCAACGGAATCAATCCGTCACCAATATCCGTAGTTAAAATGAGCTTTTCTTGTAGTGCATCTAACTACAAACATTACGTGTTTCACTTTAAACACCGTGTATTTAATAGTTTAATAGGTCAGCATTATATTTGTATTACATGCAATTTTAAACATGCGATGTTTATAGCTAAATATGCAATATGTATAATTTAATATGTGATGTTTATCTCGTAACTTCGACGGTCACTAGCAAAAGTTTCTTTTGAAAAAAAAACAGAGAGAACAAATTGCGATTTCATATTAAGGATGAAAGAGATGTTCAAATGTACGTCTAAACGCCAGTTCACATCACCAACCCTTTAATGACTTTGAACAAAAAGACATAATTGGAGAGAAGACCAAACTGTGCTTGTTGGACCTATAAATGTCACCACCATTTGCCACTACAACAATATTGGAACTCACTTGTGGAAAAAAAGTGCAGTTTTGTCCACAGTACTCCTAAGGTTCGTACTTTTTCAAACTTAAGACTTCTTGATCTTAATAACTAGCAATTTCTCCATTCCATTACAAACTCCAAACAATTTTGTCGGTTCTTTCTTGATCTTGATAAGTAGTACATTTCAAGAACTCTACAGATCACATTACATAATTGTCTCACATTCATTTGGTTTTCTTCAGGGTTTATACTTCAAACATCCACAGTCAAACAGCTCAAACCATTTTTTGGGTCATGGAGATTTCAAGCTTCAGAACCTTAGCTGACTTGGTAAGAATTTCGTTCGTTTTTCTTATGTGACGAAATAGTGTGACATATGTGACATGGTTAACTGAAGTCAGTTTATTTTTTTTTGTGTGTGTAGGGAATGGATGATCCTTTTTTCTTACATCAATGGCCAATGACTTCATTCGAAGAGTTCAACTCGATTCCGGTTGGTTCTGGATTTGGCGAAGATATACATCAGTCTTACGCTCAAGAACCGGCACTTGACTTCAAAAGGGCAGCGGAATTGCCTCTGTCCGAGCTAAACAGGCCTGCGAAGCAGCTGAAAACCACAACCTGGAATTCCTGCAAAATGCAGAACATGTCGAATTATGTGCCTCAGAACACTTTTCAGGTTCTGAATTCGGGTTTTTCAGCTCCAGTTGCACCCGTGAAGCCTGAACAAGAAACATGGTCTAATTCAAGTACTATAACTTTCCCTTCGGAATCAGTTGTTTCTGGCCAAACCTCACTCGCGAACCAAAACTTCGTGATCAAGCCTTGTCAGGGTGCAAAGAGAATCACCATGAACACACGTCTCTCTCAATCGCAAGATCATATATTAGCTGAGAGGAAACGGAGAGAAAAACTCAGCCAGAGGTTCATTACTCTGTCTACTTTGATCCCTGGACTGAAAAAGGTACTTCCTTTCTCGAATTATTCGTATAGAAACATAAGCTGACAACTTTCTCTCCTTAACGAGTCCTTTTTATTATTTTTTCAGATGGACAAGGCGTCCGTCCTGACAGATGCAATCAAGCATATGAAACAGCTCCAGGAAAAAGTCAGGATCCTGGAGGAGGAAACCAAGAAGGAAACAATGGAATCCGTCGTGTTTGTCAAGAAATTCGAATGTTATGCTGATTCTTCATCTCCTGAAAGTTTTTCCAGTGGACCAGTAGTCACTGAGGCTCTCCCTCAAATTGAGGCTAGATTCTCCAACAAGGATGTTCTTATCAACATCCATTGCGAAAAAAAGAAAGGGATGCTCGAAAGAACAGTTGCTGAAATCGAGAAGCTTCATCTCTCAGTTGTCAACAGCAGTGTCATGAGCTTTGGCGATTCTGCTCTCAACATTACTATAATCGCAAAGGTAGTACATATTTTTCTCAAAAAAAAGTGTTGTAACTTGGGAGCTCATTGTTCACTGACAATCATTTACTAACTTGTTAGTACATGTTATCTTGCAGAAGGATGAAGAGTTCGCGATCAACATAAAGGATGTCGTGCAGAGATTGCGCATTGCACTCAAAATGATCATGTGATTCGTGTCGAAAACAGCTTCTTTTGTGCATTTTTTTATGTTGTTTTACCGGTTACCCGGCTACGGAGGCTTGTCACCAGTCCACCATTTCAGATCATCACTTGTTTTGCCATGAGGTTCATTTTTAAAGGAGGGTTTTTTCACCCCTTTTTTCATGGCTTGTTAGCCATGTTACCTTAATTACCCTCCTGTTGTAAAGTGAACTACCTCATTGGCTATGTTAGGTTTTTGAAGTACTCTTTTTTTCATTTTGGTGGATAGGAGACAGGCAATTGTAGTAGAAAGGTAATCTGGTCAGTGTTTTAGAGACCTTTGAAAATGTTTTCTCACTTGTGTCTCTTTTTGGATCTCTTGTAATAAATATTTATGTCATGTATACTCATGTAATATATTCCTTGTTTAAAAATGTTCACATTGTAGTGTTTAACCTCTTCTTGTAGCTAGCATCTCTCATCCCTTGATGAATATAGGTTAATAACATACTCAGTCGAAATAAGTTTGTTACAAGGATGTTTAGTTGCTAATTTGATAAAGTAACTCAGATAGCTTGTGAAGTTAAGAAACAATTTGGTGAAAAGATCATTGACTTGTCAAGTCGGAAGTTTGATTTGGTACAGAGACGGTAGAGGCCGTCATAAAATATAGTGTTACCTTTGATAAACAAAGGTTAAACTTGTACGTACAATTACAAATAGCTAAACATTATTGAGTTTTGTGAACTTATTGTAAGGCTTTACATACATTAATTATACTTTACTAATACGAGTTAGTGTCATACCCCTTTAAGTTATTAAAAATGTGCGTGAAGTCCCTCTGTGTTATTGAATTAGTATCAAACTCCCTTGAGTTATTAAAAAGTGTGCGCGAAACTCCCATAGTTAATAAATGAGCCCCTAAGTTATAAAAAATGGGTGCAAAAGCCACATGAATTAACAAATTAGTATCAAACCCTCTTGAGTTATTAAAAAAGTGTGTGAACACCACCCCCCCCCCCCCCCCGAATTATTAAAAATGTTCACGAAACACCCCTGAGTTATTAAAAATGTGTGAAACTCCCCTGAGATTTTTATAAAGCCCCTACCTCCTTTACCATTGAGCTATCATTTAGGAGCCTTAGCTGGTCACAATGATACCCATTTTACATTAATACTGAATATACATGATGCAAAAGTAGGTGTACTCATTAGTCCTTTTTTTTTTTTTGAAATATTAAAACAATTGTAATTTAAACTATTAAAATACTAAAACTCTACACATTTTTTCTGGTTAAATCAACAATAGAACAATCGCACACAACTGGTAATATAGCATTGAGACACTTAAACAACAACCATATATAACACCGATAAAAATTATCACTACTTATCGACAGATTATACAAATTTATTAGTAGTCATGTAAACGAAAAAAGTGAAGGCGGAAATAAAACGCTAAAATTAAGAATATCCAGTCCACATGGTCGCATTAATTTGGGGTAGGAAAATGTTATGGAACATCCCCAGTCGTCATAACGGGTACCTCATACGTCGAAAAAAAAATGATTGGGGGATTTTGCACACATTTTTAAATAACTCAAGGGGTTTTGGACACATTTTTTAATAACTCACAGGGGTTTGGAACTGATTCGTTAACTCATGGGTGGTTCACGCTCATTTTTAATAACTCAGGGACTCATTTTTTAACTCAGGGGTTTAATGCACATTTTTTGATAACTCAAGAAGGTTTGATACTAATTCTTTAACTTAGAGGGTTTCACGCACATTTTTAATAACTCGGGGTATTTTGAATTTAACTCTTACTAATACATCCTAGTGGGTCATAATTAAGATTTGAAGGCTACAACTTACGTTGCCTAACAATTAATTAAACATCAAGAAAGATGCGCATAATCTTTTCTACTGAATTTTTATATTCTTAACTACAACTAATTATTCGAGGGTGTATAGTGACATTTGGTGCTGTATAATTTATCTACGTCCAATTAGTCACCTGGACTACAGTTTCTAGAAGAAAATTATCAACATAGAAGGAAAATTATTGCCTTCACATGACCAACATAAAAGCAATAACTTTCTAGCTTAGAATCGTTAGTGATAAAAGTATCATGCAGTATACCACCTTATCGTTTAGCTTATAGATTCGATAACTTATTTCGAAATAAGTATGTTACGCAAACGTATAATTAATAACTTAAAGACTAATCGATCTGATAAATTTGTTGAGCTATCTTATTAAAATAAGTTAGTTTTATAATGTTATATATAGCAAATCAACTACTTAATTTCATAAAAATCATATACTATCTAGCTTATCAACTAAGGCTCTGTCGTCTTTATCTGAAAACTCATTAATTTTAGTTCAGTTAAGTTCTGCTCAGTTGTTTTTTATACTACAAATAAATTCAATTCTGTTCAGTTCAGACGAAGAGAACATAGCCTAACTTTGTCATACAAAGAATTAAATATCATTAGGAAAACAAATTAATTTTATTGTCATGTTATTTAATGACTAGTAATTTAACCTGCACTTGGTTTTTTGAATAAGAGAATGAAAAGATTGGAAATCTGCCTGGTGCTTAATCAATTGTCATTAGCATAAATATTCCCAGAAGACTAAATCTTGTCGTTTCTGCTTGTGATGATTGATGATTAGCAAAGCTTTACTTACTGTTTTGAATGAGAGAATGAAAAGATTAGATATATCTGGTTAATTATGCTTAATCAATTGTCTTTATAAGATAAATATTCCCCGAAGAGAAGACTAACTCTTGTCGTTTCCGTTCAAATTAATCAAATTTATAAGCAATAGATCTACAGTAATCCACAGTTGTTCATCCGGCAAACTAATTATAAACATAATCATTCGGATTAATAGTTTATCAAAGATAACATGATCTCAATTTCGGAGTAAGATTGGAGATACACCTACTCTCGTTTACCAGATCGATGATATATCTTCATTATATGACACCGAAAGTCTAGAATTTTGAAAATGTTATCATAAAAAATCCAATTTGATTTTTGGGTAATTTATTGAGACATCTATGATCATTAGAAATTTTAAATTGTTATGATGCAGCATCATTATTTACGTGACATTATTTTAGTGGGATGATTAATGCCATATGCTCATCTTTCTCGTATCATCATGCCGCGGCATGACAGTTAAAGTGAAGTCACATGCAAAAGTTCAAGAGGATCGAAAAAGATTGATATTTTATTTAATCAAACAAGTCGTAAGTTAATTATTTTCGGGAATTCATCAATCTAGTAAAATTTTAAATTAAACATATTCGATTTGAAGTCTTCTTATAATGAAGGACCTTGTTAAGATGTTTTCTAGTTCGTGAATGGAAAGTGTACTGGAAGATAAACGCATTGATTTGTAGCAGGTGGAATGTGGTATCATCATATCATCCGAAAAACATCTATTTATGATAATCAAACAGATTTAAAAAAAGTCAGTATCGATCGATTAGTTTGAAGAGTAAACAATTAGTGTAAATCGAATGAAGAGTAATTGCGTGAAGCTTGAAGTTTGACTAAGGTATGAATCAAGAACCAATAGCGGCTGCAGAATTGGGTAGCTAATAATTCCTCCGTCCCGTTCCATGTTATCCACTTTGACTTTTTCCAGTTAAAAATATCCAACTTTGACTACAAATTAATCTTAACCGCAAATGTAAAATGTTCAATTAAATTATATTATGAAACTTTAATCCTTAAAGTATTATAATATAATTTAATTGAACATTTTACAATTACCGTTTAAGATTAATTCGTAGTCAAAATTAAAAACGATTGAGCGAAAAACGTCAAAGTGGTTAACATGGGACGGTCCAGAGTAGAGTAAGTAGCAGTGAGTCAATAATACATCTAATTAATCGACTGACAAGTAACAACTTATAACAACTACAGTTTCTATATTAATAAAATAAGTACATTAAGATATTCCAATCCTATGCTTAGGTACATTTGACGTCACGTCAACCTCATGCTAAGTTGGTAGAAATTCATTTTTTGTACTTCAATATAATCCATATCCGATACACTTCGGGCTATATAAATCATATACTATTACGATAGTTTCAGAGTAAAAATTCATTGGTTACCTATAAATTCAGTCCCGTGGCTAGAAGTCGAATATGTAACCTAGAGAATGATATTGCTCCCTTCAATTTTATGCTTTATCATGACCTGTATCAACCTTTTTTTTATTTTGATTTTTCCTCTATGATTGGACTACAATGTATATAATTCTACGACGGAGAGAGTATGATCATGATAAGCAATGCGATACAAGTGTAGAAATATGGATTCGTGAGAATTGCAAATTGACTCTTGCGTATGCAGATTTCCCAATTTTTGCAATCACAATTTCACAACTCTCGACGGAAGAAGATAGGATACACGCACGCTTAGATTCTTTAGTTCTAAAATTTATGCTAACAAGAAACATGTGATACCACTATGGGGGGATCCGCCCCTAAAATGTGTAAAAATAAATATTCTCAATAATTTAAGACTTCAACCCCAACTTCTGAAATAGTGTCATATTAGTATATAATTGGCCCCCGAAGATCAAATCATTGGTCCTGTGAGCTGGATTAGCTTGATATCTATTGAAGGAAGCATTGGTGTTATGAAGACACTGAAGAATGAGTGAAGCTAAATATTGGTGTTATCAGGATACTTAATGTGTTGTGCTTGGTGTTGCGGATACACTGGAGGAGACACAGATAACATAATAAGTTATGACAAAGGTATGCTGACGTGTTATAATCTGATTGGCTCTGGTGACTTGGAGGGAGAGTTAGTTAGTTGCTTAACTAATTAACAGAGCTCGATTCCTTGTTCAAATTGGAAGTGGTTTCTTATCAGATTGGAGTATAAAAGCATGTTGTAAATGTTTAGCTTTGAGAGAGATTCATTCATCATCATTGTATTTCGTTTCCTGCAGGGCAATTGTTCTCTGTTTTTCTGTAGAAGCAGTTAGGCGAAGCAGAGTAGCTAGAAAGCTTGAAACTCTTGTGGATTTCTCCTTGTAATCTGTTTCATTCTTGTGGTAGTGGAATCTGGGCCATCTCCGTGGATGTAGTTGAAAACCGAACCACGCAAATCGGAGTGTTGATTGTTTGATTGTTGATTATTGTGCGTATTGTTTGGTTTCGTGTTCATCGTCGATCGGAGTTAGATTGATTGAATTGCAGCGGTTAATACAATTGGCGCCGTATGTTGGAAGAAGGATCAATCTGCAAGTTTCATCAATGGCGTCTCCTAGATTCGACATCGAGAGGTTAGAAGAGAAGACTGACTTTGCTCTGTGGAAAGTGAGAATGAAGGCATTGTTGTTTCAACAAGGTGCGATTGATGCCATTACGGAGGATTTCTGTAAGTCAATCACATATGCTTACAAGAAAACAATTATGCAGAAAGCTTATAGTACTCTAGTTTTATCTTTGGGAGATAATGCACTTAGAGAAATCAGCGATCTCTCAACGGCAAAGAAAGTATGGGAGAAGCTTGAAGAGCTGTACAATGACAAGTCATATGCGAATAAAATCTATGCCAAACAACGCTTGTCTGCTTTCAGAATGGTGGAAGGGAAGTCTTTCATCAGCCAATTGGATGTGTTTAAGAAGATGATTGCCGATCATGACAATCTTGAAACAGAAATAACAAATCGAATGAGGAGTCAAGATAAAGCAATTATTCTGTTAAACTCACTTCCCAGATCACTTACACCTTTCAAAGATGCTTTAGTATATGGAAGAACTTCTGCACTGACAATGGATGTCATTGAATCTGCCTTGAGATCAAGGGAACAGGATCAAGAGAGTGTGCCCCAGACACACATCACTAGTGAAGGTCTCAATGTGAAACATCAGAGGAAGTTTCCATCTAAGAAGAAGCAATTTCCAGATCAAAAGAAGACTCAGTACAAGAGAGACATGGGTGATAAGAAGGATGGCCCTGAAACAAGGAAGTGCTTCTACTGTAAGAAGCAAGGACACTTGAAGAAGGATTGTATGAGTCTCAAAGCTCTGAAAGGAAAGGGTGTGATGACCACACCACACTCAAACTATGGTGCAGACATCTAAAATACTTCAGAAGCCTATCACACTGCAGAAGCCCTTGTTGTCACTGAGGTACTTTCAGTCTCACACTCTAACATTTCAACTGAATGGGTCTTAGATCCAGGTTGTTCTTTCCATGTGACACATATTAGAGAATGGTTATCAACTTTTGAGCATAAGAACTGTGGTTCAGTGGTGCTTGGTGATGATAGACCATGTAGTATAAATGGTATGGGTACAGTGAGGATTAAAATGTTTGATGGAGTGATAAGGGAGCTGCTTAATGTAAGGTATGTACCACACTTGAGAAGAAACTTGATATCATTAGATATGATGGATACTAAAGGGTACAAGTACTCATCATCACAAGGTGTACTTAAGGTGATGAAGGGTGATAAGGTGGTAATGCAAGCCTTGAAAAGAAGAGAGCTATATTACCTACAGGGTAAGACTGTAACTGGTGAAGTATCCAGTGTACAGTGTGATGGCAACACCAGGCAGTGTCCTGACAACACTATAATGTGGCATAGAAGGCTAGCTCATGTTGGAGAGAAAGGGCTTATGGAATTATCTAAGAAGGGCCTTTTATGTGGTAATAAGATACATAAGTTGAGGTTTTGTGAGCTATGTGTGTTAGGCAAAGCTAAGAAGAATAGCTATGGAGTTGGTAAACACATTGCACAGAATACACGTGAGTATATTCATGCAGATTTGTGGGGACCTGCCAGAACTGCCACAAGGAATGGTGGTAGATATTTTCTATCTATTATTGACGATCTGTCCAGAAAGGTATGGGTGTTCATACTAAAGTCTAAGGATGAGACTTTCAGCAAATTCGAGTGGCTTACAGAATTGGAAAATCAAACTGATAAGAAGCTTAAGGTGATCAGAACTGATAATGGTTTGGAATTCTTATCAAATGAATTCAATGATTTCTGTAAAGTGAAGGGTATCTTAAGACACAAGTCAGTTCCTGGGAATCCTCAATAGAATGGTGTAGTAGAGAGGATATATGAATAGAACTATCCTAGACAGAGTGAGGTGTATGCTTCTTGGAGCTGGTTTATCAAAGAGTTTTTGGGGTGAAGCTGTGATTACAGCAGTCCATTTAATAAACTTATGCCCCTCATCTGCTATTGATTTCAAAACACCAGAAGAAGTATGGAAGGGCACTCATTCAGACTACTCATATCTCAAGACTTTTGGATGTTTAGCTTATGCTCATGTTAAGCAAGATAAGCTGGAAGCTAGAGCCTTAAAGTGTCTTTTTTTGGGATATCCTAAAGGAGTTAAAGGATATAAGTTATGGTGTTTAGAACCAGGAATGAACAGATGCATTATCAGTAGAGATGTAATTTTTCATGAAGATGTGATGCCACTACTAAAGACAGCTGACAATGTTAGGAGAACACACAGTGAGGTGGAGCCTATTTAAATTGGTGTGGCAGACACACAGGATAGGGAGCATGCAGATACTGGTGTGATGCTGACACCAGGTCTACATCATACAGAAATGGTGTTCTGCCTACACCAAACAGAGCATCTCCTGAAAATGCAGAACAATATGATCAGGATGAACATGAATTATCTTATCAGGTGGAGAGGCCTAAGATTAGAAGAAGAGCATGTATAGAACTTGATAATCCAGCTGACGTCAGGGATTATCAACTCACTAGGGATAGAGAACCAAGAATCAGGTTCTCAACTGTAGATCCCAACATGGTGTATTTTGCTCTAAATGTTGCTGAAGACATTGATTGCTATGAACCTGAGAATTATCAGACAACTGTAAGTTGTTCATAGAAGAATAGCTGGTGCATAGCTATACAACAGGAACTTCTGTCACTTGAAAAGAATCACACATGGGACATTGTAGCAATACCAAAAGGAAAGAAATTGGTTAGCTGCAAATGGGTTTTCAAGAAGAAGTTTGGAGCTGAAGGTAAAGAAAAGGTGAGATACAAAGCCAGATTGGTGGCTAGAGGTTTCACACAGAGAGAGTGTATAGACTACAATGAAATCTTCTCACCATTTGTCAAGCATAGCTCAATAAGAATATTGGTTGCTATGGTAGCTCAATATAAGTTGAAATTACACCAGATGAATGTTACTACTGGATTTCTACATGGGAAGTTGGATGAGGGGGAAGTTGGATGAGGAGATATACATAAGAATACCAGAAGGGATTGAAACAACTGACAGAGAAAACAAAGCTTGTTTGCTACTGAGATCACTCTATGGGCTCAAACAAAGTCCAAGGCAATGGTATAGAAGGTTTGACAAGTTTATGTTAAGTCACAAGTTCAAAAGGTGTGACTATGACACCTGTGTATATTTCAATGGTGATAACATTGAGAACATGATTTATCTGCTCATATATGTGGATGATATGCTTATAGCCAGCAAGCATATGGAAGGTATAACACATGTGAAAAATCTTTTGAAGTCATAATTTGAGATGAAAGATTTAGGAATAACTGAGAGAATACTAGGGATTGATATCATTCATGGAGGTGATGTGAAAATTGTTATGAATCAGACTGCATACTTGGAGAAGGTATTGAAGAGGTTTAACATGCACAAATCCAAAACCTTTAGGAACTCAGTTTAAGCTATTTGGTAAATCTTGTCCTACAACTGATGAAGAGTATGGAGAATGTTCCTTATGCAAGTGCTGTGGGATCTATCATGTACTCCAGGGTGTGTTGCAGGCCTGATTTGGCTCATGCAATGAGCTTAGTTAGTAGATACATGGACAATCCTGGCAAGGATCATTGGGAAGCTATTAAATGGCTACTCAGGTATATTGGTGGTTCTATAAGGTTGGGATTGGTGTTTGAGCAACACCAGACTGAGAAGGATGCACTTGTTGGATATGTAGACTCAGATTATGCTGCAAATCTGGATACAGGGAAATCTTTAACAGGTTATGTATTCACACTCTATGGTACAACAGTGAGTTGGAAGTCTACTCATCAACCTGTGGTTGCTTTATCAACAACAGAAGCAGAGTTTATGGCCATGTCTGAAGCTGCAAAGGAGGCTATATGGTTGAAGGGTATTCACAGTCAGTTTGGAGTTATGCAAGTGACTGTAACTATTAATTGTGATAGTCAGAGTGCTATTCATTTGTCAAAGCATCAGGCATATCATGACAAGTCCAAGCATATTGATATTAAATTTCATTTTGTGAGAGATGAAGTAGATAAGGGTACTATCAGTGTAGCGAAGATACACATTGATATAAATCCTGCAGATGGGTTGTCTAAGTCAATTTATGTAATAAAGTTCAGATCTTGTCTGAGTTCTATCAAGTTGATGGAAGAAAGGGTTGTATCCTAACTTTAGGGATACTGAGGTTGACAGATATAAAGCTAAGGTGGAGAATTGTGAGCTGGATTAGCTTGATATCTATTGAAGGAAGCATTGGTGTTATGAAGACATTGAAGAATTAATGAAGCTAAAGACTGGTGTTATCAGGATACTTAATGTGTTGTGCTTGGTGTTGCGGATACACTGGAGGAGACACGAATAACACAATAAGTGATGACAAAGGTATGCTGACGTGTTATAATCTGATTGGCTCTGGTGACTTGGAGGGAGAGTTGGTTAGTTGCTTAACTAATTAACAGAGCTCGATTCCTTGTTCAAATTGGAAGCGGTTTCTTATTAGATTGGAGTATAAAGCATGTTGTAACTATTTAGCTTTGAGAGAGATTCACTCATCATCATTGTATATTGTATTTCGTTTCCTGTATAGCAATTGTTCTCTATTTTTCTGTAGAAGCAGTTAGGCGAAGCAGAGTAGCTAGAAAGCTTGAAACTCTTGTAAATTTCTCCTGGTAATCTGTTTCATTCTTGTGAAAGTGGAATCTGACAATCTCCGTGGATGTAGGTGAAAACCGAACCACGTAAATCGAAGTGTTGATTGTTGATTATTATGCGTATTGTTTGGTTTCGTGTTCATCGTCGATCGGAGTTAGATTGATTGAATTGCAGTGGTTAATCTTTACATGTCCGACCCTGGTGACCCTGCATACCAGAATAGTATTACAAAACAGAGAATTTGAACAACAAAATGCAAGAATCCCTTAAACAAGAGGTGAAAGGATAATCAAGTTAGAAACAATGAAACATACATGATCCTACCATAACAATCTACAGGAATGTACAAGATTGTTTCCTATAACCCTTCTTACATGTTCACCAAGATTTGAACCATTAACTCTTCTTCTCTAGCTCACTTGTCTGAAGGAAAATTACAAGAACAAGTCTGATCATCATTCACTTTGGCTCCACCTTGTTCAAAGATAGACCTGCAACTCGAAACCCAATTCGAAAACGAAGACCTGAGCAGAGAAGTTGGTGCAGATTTTGATGGAGTTTTAGATTCCAGGCGTGATATTGTTGGCCTGCTATGATGAGATAGTAAGAGCATAGCTGCTGTTGGTGCCATGACAAGATAAAGTACAATACAAGACAAGAAATTGTTATCTTCTTGTTAAGGTTAATGGATAACTAATGTAGCTAGTTTGTGTTTCTGATCAGAACTGAATGAATTGTCTCAATTGATTGATTTCTCTGTCAGTAAGGAGTTGGTTTTGCTATTTCAGGGACAGGCATAAACTATGGGCGCTTCTTGTTTCTGTTTCTTTATTTAGTCTCTGGTTTTGGATTGCAAGTCCCTTGTTTGTCCAAGTGTAGGCTCACTTTGGCATGAGCTTACCGTGTGTATGCTCGCTTTAGCGTGAGCTTACCACAGTAATCATGTTACGTGAACGACTAACTAGTGTTTATCAACTTTTAATTTTGACTACCGAAAGTTTTTGCCTTCTTGTTTCTATTTCTTTATTTAGTCTCTGGTTTTGGGGTTCATGTCCCTAGCTTGTCCAATTGTATGGTGACTTTAGCACAAGCTTACACTGTATATGCTAACTTTAGCATGAGCATACCACAATAAGCATGTTACGTAAACATCAAACTAGTTATATCAACTTATAATTTTAACTATGGAAGGTTTTGCGAACATACTCGTTCATGGAAGAAAGAGAGGATCCAATACTGCTGAATTTCTATGCAGAAAGAAGCTAACCGAGTAACAGATCACTTAGCGAAAGAAGCCAGTCGTAAAAAAATTGGATGCCATGATACTGTGGACGTCTTTGATTCTAGTTTTTAGTTTGGGATATTTGTCCTAGTTAGCTTAACGATGTAATTAATTATACAAGACGCTGATAGCTACATTACAGCCACATTCATATATTCCAATTTCCAATTATGCAGGTAATATATCTGGATTGAAAATAAAATTGCTTGTGACAACACTACAGCCAAATTGTAACATGACATTATTTACAGGAGAATTACATTGGAGAGCGTACAATATTACATGCCTGTATGAGTCAGTGAAATCTAAATTCTTGTTACTAGTATTGAAGTGTACATGGTTGAGGAGTAAGGAATTTTCAACTGTGCTGGTAGCACCCCGCCCCACATTAGTCAGGCTGATTCATCTAATGTCTTGTCTTCCAGCAATGGAGCAGCAGAGTTATCACTATCTTCCTCATACCTATCCACACTATGAAGGAAAACTCCTGCGAAAATAATGAGATGATACGGTTAACATAAGGCATATGTACGTGGCTAAATCGCATAGTGTCCGGATAATACGGTTAACATAAGGTGTATCTATGTGGCTAAATCGCATAGTGTCCAAAATGTGGCAGTGAGATATTATGGAACGTTTTAGATAGATCAAATCATGCTTCGAGTGTAAAAAGCAGTGAGAGAAATAGGCATATATGCAGTGTCATCTCACATGAGGTAATGACTAATGGGGTGAATTTTGTGAATGAAATGAAGAGACTAATGCTTAATCTTGAGAGACAACCCATGGGGATGCTGATTCAATCTACACCTGAGCTAACTGTATGATTGAATAGACGGAGTGAAGAAACGTTCACTTACCTATAAACCATATTGCAGCAGCCACGAACAGGATAGACGTTAAAATAAGAGCAGTTGCCCTCCAGCTGTTAATGTGATCCTGCAAATACAAACGCAATTATTTTGAGTATATCGTCTAAAAGAACAGGTAACTCGCTATGTTTCAAAATCCAAGCCCCATATTATCTATGGCATGATTCTGATCTTGGAACACACAAGTGTGTGGAAATAAGAAGGCGAACCTGGAGAAGCCCAACAAGGGGAGAAGATGGGACATCACCGAATATGTGAATTGATACAGTAGATATTGCCATGGCTATTGGCCTCAGACTGGGCTTCACAGTATGTAGACAGACAAAGTTTACAGGGGCCTGCATGGGCATATATAGACATTTTAATTTCATAAAATAAACGCATATTAAGAAAACTGACCGGAATTAGAATAATCTCTTTATTTTATTCCGTTTGCTTATGTCAAGTAAGTTTCTGTGGAGATGATGTACCTGGGTAGCAAATATCAGAAGCTCTCCTACAGTAAACACGGCCAAGAAAGCATATAGGCTCTTGAAGCAAAAGGCAGCAAAGCAGAATATTGCCCCGAAAAGTGTTGCAAATGATAAAAGCTGCATCAAAAGACAAAATGTAATTAAACAAGATTCTATGTTAACACCAGCACAGTGTTGTAATTTTTTAAGGAAGCAAAATTTAAAAAAATTAGTATATTCTCATATGTGATACTTAACAGACATTGAACAGAGTCACACCTTGAAAGCGTTTGGTATTGTAGAAGTCATACGATCAAGAATTAAACCCCCAGCAAGTGAACCAAATATTCCACAGACTGCCGTCACACCTCCGAACAGATAATCAGCATTGCTCTAGGAAAAACAAAATGTCAAATGATAAATAGAAACTCAATGATTAGTTAAAATAAAGAAAAGCTAGATAAAACTGAGAGCAGGTTGGAGAAAGTGGAGGATATCATTACACAGTTTTGAAGGCCATATAGAGCTTACCATGTTATATATATTATAGCCTGCCTTAGGACCCCAATATGAATAGGCACCTATTACAAAATTATATGCAATGTAACCTGCAAGAGCATTCAACAACAAAGAGTTAATTAAGTGGCATTACCACGTGTTTATCAGTATTGAATAATAACTTTACCAGTCATCCTTCTACATGTAAGAAAGAATGATAGATTCCCATAGATTTTTAACCCGTTCAACAAAAAAATATTACCTCTAGCAAATATGAACATTAACACTTAAAGTAGTAGCTTAACAACAGAAGTTCAACGTGTAGAGGAGGAAAGAAGTTCACCAAGAACATTGACCACATAAACCTTCTCAGCCAAAAGTGTTTCAATATCTCTCCAAAATAATTTCAGAACTGCGAACCTGAGATAAGCCGTATAAGAAAGATCAGTGTTAGATCCAAGAATGAGTTTTGGATCCCTATGATGAACCAGAGATAAGCAAATGCCACCATATATATGTCTTCTCGTCTCGGTATAAATTTGTATGGAAAGCAATCAGCTAAGAATAGTGCCTTACCTAGATGACTTTGAACTTCCATCTATAGCACCTACGGTTCCTGAAAATTCATATCCTTTAACAATGAGAATAAATCTTGAATTTTACAAAACACGAAAGTCATATAAATTGCTCAAGGAACAATAAGACCAGCAACTTCAGAAAAAGAAGCACAGTGAAGCTCAAATAATGTGCACCAAAAAACCAACCCACTAACCATTCAGCAAAGAACTTTAAAATCGAAAGTACTGATGTATGATGAAGGGAGAGGCATATATAAAGACCTAACAGCGCGCTAACTGTAAAGTTTATCCCAATAAATGATTTGACATGCAAGAAACATCAATAAGTTTCTTCGAGGATGTTCAGTGGAATTCACTCAATTATCATCTTGGTGCATATACAATCCATCTGTATAAGACATTTCCAATGTAAGAGCTTATGACCCCAAACTTTAGGACCTGCTCTTAGCAAAAGAACATTGAAAGTTGAACCAAATTATATTTCACGAGAAGCAAAATTCAGCACCTTGAGCTTCTGATCCATTCAGCACACCAGTCGAGCTCGCTTTACATTCATCATGGGAGAAACCTGTGTGAATTTGGGATTAAGAAATGGTTTCTAAGAGAAACATGTTAAAACAAGAGAGAAATAAAGAACACTGACCTTTCATTTGCAAAGGCTTCATTACAAAGCCCAAAATAGCAAATGGGAGCATCAAAACAGCCTCAATCCAGAATGCCCAACGCCAGCTTAAGCTGCCAATCTTAAAAATTTGCAGATATAACAGGTGATTAATAAATGTGCATTCATTCGGTGAAGGTAATTTGCAGTTGATTAAGTAGTTATTTCATCACGATAAATCTACTCAGAGGAAATGATCAGGAACAGGAAATATACCAATCCACCGTAAACGTAGCCAACTGCAACACCAGTCGGTATACACATGTAAAATGCTCCAAGCCACGCTGTTCTCTGCAACAAGAAAAGAAAATCTATATGTATAAGTTCAAATACAGAAAATACCAAATGGTCTGAGGCCACTCTCATTTAAAATACACATCGCAGAGAACTGAATACAGGAAAAGCAATTAATATCTTGGTTTCAATATGGATATGAAGTGTACTAATATGCATGCCACTATGAACAAAAGTTATGCTAGCGAGGTTCACATCTATCCAGGAGCAAGAAGGGCAGAGTCGGATACAATATTATATTCTATCGAAGTACGAATTTACACCTATCTGACATCTGATTGCATAGAAGGCAGAAGAGGAAACAAACCTGAGCAACAGGGGCATTGTCATCAATATACGGAGCTGCAAGGCTCATAAAAGAAGCCTCACCGACACCTACAAACCTAAAGACAACAAACAGTTCTAAGAACAACAACCATCAATATAGAATTAAGGGAAGCAAATATTTCAAGTAATCACAAGAAATACTTACATGCGACTTATAGAGATGGACCAAAAATTAAAGGATAAACCACAAAAAGCAACTGCCAGGGTCCAAACACTCAGACCAACTCCAATGAGCCTAAAAGGATTGACGCTGCAAAGTCCATGTGAGCACAACAATAAGTTCATTTGCTAGTGTGAGGAGAAAGAGGTATAAAAAGGAAGAAAGGGAAAAAGAGACAAAATAATGCTTCATGAAATTGAATCTGGAGACTGAATGAAATATGCGTCAAACGATGAGAAGTCATGCATGAAACTAGACCACTTCTTTGAGGACAATCATGAATGAGTTGTATAAGACAAACACGGTCGTTTACAGACCACGCTCAAAATCCCTGACCTTTTTAGAGGTACTGTTTGAATCTGAGGAAAAGAATAAAGATAGAACTTGAATGTTGAATACTTCTCATTGTTTACTGCTCAATCCCCAACCATTTTTCTTGCAGTTGTATCATCAACTTGTAACATACAAGCATCAGATAAACAGCCTGTTTATCCTTGTAACTTTGAAATTTATTATATTGCAATTTTTTTCTGTCAGCAATTTAAACCTTCTATTACTGTACAGTTCACCAATTTATCTTTTTTTTCCTTCGAAGTAACTGAATGTTTGCCTGTAAAAGCCATGAAGCATCTACAACACTGAAATTTCTAAATTTTAGTTCGATTCTAAACTTTTCAAGTTAGGCAATAGTGGGATGACAGCAGTGGCAACATAAAGATTTATTACCTTTTTGCTAAAGATGCAAAAATTGGAGATGCCACAAGGAGTCCAACCATAAAAGCAGATGATATAACTCCATCCTCAAAATTATTGAGGTTAAAGTCACCCCTGTACAAATTCATTACAAGAAAATTAGGACTTAAATATATATCACTTCTGATCACAAAACGTAACAATAGGATTCACTTCTGAAACATAGGGAGTTGTCTTCACAGTGTAAGTTGGTCCTGCAACCATCCGCCATACAGCCTAAAACATCATATTTTAGAAATAGCAACACGAGGAATAGAGCTCAAATAAGCAAAACACTTTATCTTACATAAAGAGGACAAAACCCTGATGATCATGAGAGAAGGCATGCTTCTTTGGTCTGGAACCTAGTTTCAGCTCTAATGCATTAGTTTTGACGTATTTCAAAGATGTTTGAGAGGGTGAGACTGGAGTATACTTTCAAATCCGTGAAGAAAATATCTCTCTGGCAAACGATACCCGAATAGGAAACATACACACATACACCTCTACATTATTTCCTCTCCCATTTCCTATAAATGTAATGAATGATGGCGTGATGCAATCAAGTATGTGTCTCACCCTAGTTCCAAAGCAATCTAATAAGCAAACTACTTTGACGTAATTCGCACAGTAGAGGTCAAGCCAATAGGATTACTTATCCACAATCTTGAAGTTATTCCCATTCCCATTAAAGACTATAAAAAGATAAATTCTACGAGTTTGGATCAAATTATTTTAGAAATACGTTAATATAGTGTATATGGCATGTTTAAGTTACGTTAAGTGTCAGTTCAAAGATAAAGAACACATACGGTTACTGAACTTACTGAATTCCAGTACCAGCTGAGCATATACCACTTTCTGAACAGCTTCTGCGGCTTCCATTCACTCCATTACTCGCTATAGCACCACGATCCACATAATTTAGTAAGTTAATCATGCAGAACACAAAGAGCAACCTGCCAAAAAATGCAAATTGATGAGACACAGTAATTATGTAATCGAACATCTCATCTACCTTCCCATAAATCAACTATCGTCTAACTAGTGCAGTTAATGACAATTTACAAACTTCACCAAACAAAAAAAAATTGAACTCGAATCGAATTCAGATAAAATGAGAAAATACAAAAATGGGAAGATCATTGTAACGTAGTAACGTACAAGCAAACACCTCCTATTCAACTTCCTTTGAATCAAACTAAGCAAACAAAAAAGTAAACTTTACAATCAAACAATGATCATAAAGCTAGGTTTACCCCCATTGTAGTAATACAAGCTCAAACTCCAATTATCTAATTTTAATTACACAATTCATCAAGAAATTGCATACAGATCATAACCCACAACGGAAAGATACAGGAAAGTAAAAGGAAACAATGTGAAGAGTATATGGGTGTGAAAAAGTTTACCTCTTGGGAGTAAACCAAGAAGGATTGGGAGCTGACATGGCCGAAGCTATCGCCATGGCTTTGATCGATTCTTTTGCCGTCTCTAGATTTCAATTTGGATTTCTTCGTTTTCTTCTACCATGAAAGGTTATTGTACTGCTTTGACTCCTTGATAATGGCGTCTTGTTGATGTAGAATTGTTGTTATTTTCTGCAGAATGTGGAATTGGAATAGTTTATTGGTGGCACGGATTACAAATTAGGTACAGCATATTAAGCTATGTGTACACTCTTCTTTAGGTCAAGAGAAAAGAGAGGAAGATATTTTTGGCAATTTTGTAGTGATGAATTGATAATTCTGTCTGGATAAGAAACCATGCTGTAAAATAAGTCTGAAACTACCATGCAGTAAAATTTATAATTCATGTTGTATTTATACGTGGTTTTAATTCTTATTTTAATTTATTGCCAATAGAAAACTAATAATGACTCCATTTTATATTTGAACAATAAATTACATCTTCGTGTTTCTTGTATATAACGAACATGTTATCTAACTGTTTGATTAGGTCAATCTCGAATACGAATTGAGTATTGACTGAAATTTAAACTCCTAGGCAAGTTGGAGAAAAAGGGTCTAACCCCTCCATCTCTTATACTCACATAAACATGATTTGACATTGGTCTGGAGTTTTGCACTCAAGAATTACATCAATTAGCGAAGATTAGGATATGATCCAATTTAACATTGAAAACACATATTATCGTAGTTAATTGGAGAAAAATTATCATAAAAATAGACACACTTCTCTTCCGCATACATTGTATTTTGAGATTTAGAAAGTTATGTGCGTCCTATATTGCACCTGTTTTGTTGTGTGTGTACACCTGTAAGAAGAAATAGAGGAAGTAAAACAACCGTAAAGCAAATTATAGCGTCGAATTGGTACACACTTCATTTTTCATTTTTCCTAAATGTGATTGCTTCGGTATCAACATGTGTGATAGACATCGATCCTATATCATCCAAGCACGACATAGGCGTGACAGACATTGATCCTAAATCAAGGATATCCACTCTTGAACCCTGTATGTGGCTAGTCGAGCCAAATCATCACGATAAACCCCTACGACTTGCAAGGGATGAGGTTGAATAGAATGCTGTATTGCTGATAGGGCAGATCATGAAACTGTCAAATGGAGTGAATGAAGATGTAGAAGGTAATGATAGCTGGTGAAGACTGTACTGAAGAAACAGACAATAACCTAACTTTGATTGATGAAGAAGAGTATTGTTCTCGGCATATCAAGTCAAAAGCACGTTCGGGATGAAACATCAAATCCTAAAATCCAAAAGCACGTTCGCAATAACTTCAATGAGATCACTATCAACCACTGAAATTGCAGAGGGTTTGACAGGACAAATACGCCCGGATACACTATTCTCTAATATATGCTTCAATTCAAAGAGACTTGTGTAATTATGGAGGCTCAAGTCTAAGAAGCCAGCGCTTCACTGAGTTTCTGTAAACTGTGAGCTCAAGTCTAAGAAGCCAGCTCTTTACTGAGATTCTTTAAACCGTGAAACTAAACAGAAATTTCTCGTTAACTTACAGTAACACAGTAGCTGGAAGACTGCTATGCATGAAATGATTAATATCTGAGTAACAGTTTATTAGATGCTAGGGATGTAACCGTGTAACCACTGGCACACCATCTCACATTGACACCGTTCTTCTTGACGTCTACCTCATTCAGTTTCAAGAACCGATCAACTCAATCAACTCAACACAATATACATTTGAAGCATGTCTGGGAAAGGGGATTCAAAGCAAGCAAACCACAGCTAATAAGGCTAGAATCAAGAAGTGTTTACTACATCAATCATCTCACATTGCAAATATATATGACACCCACATTTACAATATATGTAAAAGAACAGAAACAGATAAAGCTAGCTGAGCAAGTGAGCAACTAAACTACTTCAGCTTGAAGTTCAAGAACATGACAATATCATGTCCCAAACATCACAATTCTGCAAAACCAAATACATTCAATTTGAGACTACTATAATCCAAATCAGCACAAGGAAAAAAAACATAATTTCATCAATTCATCCATCACTGCTTCCTGTAAATCCAAGAAAATTTATCAGACCAGAAAACAAACCACCATCTTCAAACTCACCATCATCTTGGCCTAAATATTCTTCCACCATTTCCTTAACAGACCTAACAGACAAGGGATGAAAATGCCCACTCCACTCAGCCACAAACCCTTTAGCCAAATCCAACCTTTCTTCTTCACTCATTCGTCTCCATTTCTTCCTCAAATCAGCTGATTTCAATCCTGTAAAACCACACATTTCAGAGAATAAAAGCTTCCTGCTTTTCTTGAATGCTTCTTTTCTTTTAAGAGCATGGGTGTTAAATTTCTTGATTTCTGGACCTAGCTCCAATGCTAGTTTTTCATCTGTGATGGTTTCTTTCTCCTTGCTGCTGCTGGTGCATGAGATTTTGAAGGGCTTTTGGGGGTGGGATTTGGGTTTGATTTGGTGGGTTAGGGTTGGATTGGAAGGAAAGGGATTGGATTGGGGATTTGGGAAAAGGGTGTGAATTGTTGCATTCATATTTACAGAATTTTATCTTTGAATTTGGTTATGATGAAGGAGAAAACTATATATATATATATATATATATATATATAGGTCCTACTGTAAATTTCAAAAGGAATGAGTAATTATGGGTAGTTAAAATATGCATGTCTTCTAAATTTTACGGGTAGTTAAGTTTAATTTGGTTAACGTAGTTTGCAGCTTATTGCGTGAGCTTCTGGGATTCACCCAATACTCATCGCGAGCTTCAAGTATTCATCCACCGATGGCGGTGACGGATTCCCAACACCATTCAAGATGGGGAGACATTGACCCAAAATTACGTAGTATAAATTCGATTTTGGCTGGACAAGATGGAAATGAGAGGCCTTCGTTATAATAACATCCTCATGCTTTAAGTATTGTACATGTTTGTTTCAAAGCTTAATTCATGGAGAAAAAGATAGTACAATCTGTGATGTGTCTTGTATTACAATAAATTAGTGGAAACAAAGGCCACAAGAACAATCTACACTCTAGCCAAAATCTAACACTTCCCCTACATCATTTCAAAGAATTCATTGGAGCTTCAAATGAATTAGCCAATTTTGTTCACCAAGCTCACCAGCATTTGTATCCAGATGCTCAACAAAACAAGCCAATACATGCGAATTATAATAGTTGCATCCGAACCATAGTGAAGGCACAATATATCGTGTCCCTTTCAGCATATGTCAACCCATTTCCAAGTTATAGCTGATCAGTTGAGTTAAGATATCGACCCATGTATCTGGTAAACCAGGCAGACACCAGTGCATGCAGTCCTGACCCCACACAGCCACTGCATCTTTCTTGCCTAACCATGTTGCCGGATGGGCATCTGCTCTGAACTCACTCAAATGACTCAGATCGAGGGATCTTATACTCGTTCCTTTCAGTGTCTGCTCGATGTGATGATTCCAAAGTCGTGCTTCTTTGTTCACTCCATTGTTACGCGGATCAAACCACAAGTCGAGCTGCAAAATTATCAGCATAGAAAATATTGATGCAGATAAAGCAGTAATAGACATGAAACAATGTAATCCAGAAAGCAGCATCCTTTTTTCTTGTTTATAAAACTGCAAGATGAAGCTTTGAAGATTTGGTTCTAGTAGCAAACACCACGGGCCTGGTTATTTACTCATCAACAGTAATGTTGAGAAATTAAATTAATCAAGTCATGCATATTTCATACTTTGAGCATCATCATTTCACTCCCTTATTTTGATGAAATATATTAGTTCTAGTGGGAGAGAAGCGAAGTATGTTGTCTCAATAGTATATTTGTTTCCAGTGCTGAAAAAGAAAGAGGGACAACTTCACTGTTATACCTGAAGTTCATCGAGAGGTTCATCAAATAGGCAACTACCATTCTGGTTCCAGTCGCCACCATGAAAATGACGTGGAGATTGCAGCCTCCAGAACTTGAGTGTCTTTTGAGGGAACTTTGTCTCAATTTGGGCGACCATGTTCTCTAAAACAACTTTGAACCCATCCATTATATTAAGTGGAGGATGTATTCGTTGCCCACCCTTGAAGAAAACAAGTGGAGTCTCTTTTGGAAATTTATCATAGCCCCACCTGAAAAATAAATGAATGATGATCTTGAGAGTTAAGATTCCCACCCACCTAAATTCTAATTATTCTTATGATTTTCATAAATAAAAAAATATGAACTGGACAGATTTAAAACATGGAACGAGTGACCAGCCTTTACCTAAGTGTTAGGCACTAGAGCCATCACATGGCAATCACTAAGATAAGAAATATCTGAACAGCTAAAATTTAAATCGCAAGTCCTAACCATATCCGAAGAAATAATTATCACTTGTCCTATTGTCCTTGCAAACAAATTTACCCACTTACTTTTCTAAACTTGGAAACAAAAGCATCTCATAAAGTGGCGAGAAGCGAATGGAGAATGAATTACCAGTGGCCAGTATTGAAGACTAAAACATCATAGAAACCAGCAATATTAGCCCATTCAACAGCAGGGTTTTCAACATCTACCCTGTATATGCCCTTGACGCCATCTTGCTCAGATGACTCAGGCTGCTTAGCCTGCCACCTTAATTTAATCAGTAATGAGCTAGTGAGTGTATTCAGCAAATAGGACGAACACATATTTTACTCACAGCAAAGAGAACATGGAGAATGGTTTCATCCAGACAAGCAAATTAATATGATACTCATGGAGGAATAAGAAACAGTCCATAATTGGAGTAATTGAAGCTAAATACAGTCTCAAATGAGATGACATAGTTCAGCTGATGCATAAAATATACAATGATAACAAAATGCACATAACGAGAGTGACCAAGTTAAAAATATCAATGCCAATCAATTAGTAAATAAGTTACAGACGGCAGTATACTAGGTGCGGCTATGGGCATAATTCTACAATAATGTGTATTGGATTTCTGCATTATGTTATATATAAATAAGTTGATACTGATAGTTCAGGGTTTTTTTTTTTTTTTTTTGAGGGGACTGATAGTTCAGGGTTCAGAGACATGAATCTGCGAAACTTGCACATGATCTATTCGATTTCTATAAGAACTAAAAGATTAGTCTGTTCGCAAACACTATGAATTATAGTGAAATGATTACATGAAGAGTAATCAGGTAGATTATTTTTTGAGTGAAGGTGATTGTTTGCAAAATGTGTCTTGGAGATTGCAATTGATTTTATGAGAATTACATAAATAGGCTGCTTTAAATATCATCTCCTTTTCAGATTATTTTAAGCGATAGATGATCAGAATCAGGTTAGAAACCTGTTTTGGTGATTCAGCTACCATTTCATAAAAAAGAACGAATTTTTTTAGCTGCATTGTAAAAGGTAACATCATCACACTCCCTAAGATGGTATCGAATAATTAAAAAATAATCTAAGCCGCAAACTAACTACATTACCAGCTAAAATCAATGATGGGCCACAACTATGTAAATCACAGCCACTACAAGAAACACTTGATCACGCTCAGCCAGCTAAACCAAAAGCTATGACACGCTACTGTAACATAAAACTTGACGAAACTAACGATTGTAATTGAATCTAATACCACAAGCTTACTACATATCAGCTACAACAATGTTACCACAAGCTTACTACATATCAGCTACAACAATGTAAATCACAACCACTACAAGAAACACTTGCTCATGCTCAGCCAGCAAAACCAAGCTATGACACGCTACTGTAACATTAAACTTGACGAAACTAACGATTATAACTGAATCTAATAGCACAAACTCACCACATTACCAGCTAAAAGTCTTAAAACCAATGATGAACTATGAAACAATGTCGATCATAAGCACTACAAAAAAACACTTACTCATACTTAGCCAGCAAAACCGCCCGATGATACGCCACCGTAACATTAAACTTCGGAAAATAAGCTCCTCTCCACGCACCTTTCCTCTTCCACTTCTTAGCCCCATCATCAGCCACTCTCAAAACACACAAAAACGAAACCAAAAAGTTCTCATTCAAAGAATCCCCAACAAACCCAATATTCTTATCCCGCATCAGACTCAGAAACCCTACCGGGTCGACCCGGTTCAATTCGCAACCCTCGGGCACCCATTTCCACGAATTGATCAGACCCATGTTTTCCCTCTGGTTCCTGATGCAGTTCCATGCGTTTCTGTGGAACGGGCAGGTGGAATCGTACATGGGTTTTCGGTTCGGATCCATGACCCATTTTCCCTTGAAGAGGTTGCAGGGAGGTAAAAGAGGGATCTTGGAAATTGGATTGGGATTGGTGTGGAAAGAGAGGAGAGTGGAGTAGAGGTAGATGAGTAAGAAAGAAGGCAGTATTAGCCATGTGATTAGCTTCGGAATGAACTTTTTCGCCATTGGTGATCTCATTAGCTCTCTGCAAATTTCTTCCAGTTTTTCTCACTCTAGAGGAAGAAGATGGGAAAATTGCATCCAAGTTTGCAAAAAAGAATTACAGTGGTGTTTTCAAATAAAGCCTAAAGTAAACTGTATTGGTAGAATACGTATACCCAAATCAGTATTAGAATGAAGTCAATGTCTGATTCGTAGAATGAATATCTGATCCATTGTATTAGTAGAGTAATAAATGTCTGATCAGACAGAGTATGTAATACAAATTGTATTAGTAGAAGATATATGTGATACATTATCAGACGAGTTATAAATCTGATCATTGTGTGTAAAAGTACATGTCCGTTTTATGAATAAAATTGTTTGGTTGGTATCTCCTTCTTCTCTACCCAAGAAGATGATTTTGATTTTAATTTGAGCTGGACTTTGTTAATTGGGCTAAGCCCAACTTGAGATTGGACCAGCCCATACATAATTTAGTTTATTATCTGTTCTGTTATGTTCCTCTACGTTTCTTCTAAAAAAAAATTCTGAAAGTTTGAAGAACGAGATGGTTTACATACCAGATGTGCTAGTTCGCAACATACTAAGCCATTTGCCAACAGACCCTTATCTCCTCCGGTTTCGAATCGTATGCAAGGAATGGAAATCCATCATAGATGATCCAGTTTTCGCAAAACTCAAACATGTTGACATGTTTGTTATCCGAACAAATATAGGCGAACTTTACTCCATGCCATTACGCTCCCTGATAACTTGTTCCGGCACAATTCAGGTAAACCATATCCAACACGATACCGTCTATCGTGATTCATACAGATCGGTCACTTCTTGCCAAGGCTTTCTCCTCGTTACACCATCCTGATCTCAAAAGGTTTTGGCACTTAGGAATCCTTTCACCAAAGAACGGCTTGAGATTCCGTTTCCACCCCTGCATTGTCCTGATGGTACTAAAATATGTCCAAATATATCCGCCGCAGGTGTGGGATATGATCTTGCTACTAATGACTACAAAGTTGTGTAAAGAATAGATTTGATCCACACACAATAAGTTGTGGTCTGTTGTTTGTATTATATAGAAACAAGTTACATCATATCTTGCGCAATTAGTTAGTTACAAACAAGTGATGGAGTAGACTAATTCACTAGTTTGACTAAGCTATAAAACAGAAGAGTGAGCCTTAAGAATAGGAGAATCTGGTACATTGTTGACAACTCCCCCGCAAGCTGAGCGTCGGATTCGGGTAAACGCGAAACTTGGACCGGAATCGATGAAACAAAGGTCGTGATAAACTCTTCGTAAACACATCCGCGACATTAAGATCAGTAGGAACAAACTGAGTAGTAATGCGGCCAGAAAGGACCAACTCGTGCGTGAACTGGTAGTCGAGCTCCATATGCTTGGCGCGTTTGTGCGAAACTGGATTGCAACTGATAAACACGGCAGCCTTATTGTCGCAAAGAACAATTGGACGCTGAAGACTTAGAAGGCGAAGATCATTAAGCAAGTGAGTTAGCCATAGGACTTCACTTGTGGTGTTGGCTAATGCTCGATATTCCGACTCGCAGCTTGAACGCGAAACCGTGGGCTGTTTCTTGGAGCTCCACGAAACCAGGTTGGGCCCTAAGTAAATCGAATAGCCAGAGGTGGAGCGACGAGTGTCGGGACAAGATGCCCAAGTAGCATCCGAATAAGCAAGAACTGAAGGAGCACCTGTGTTGATAAATTCAAGGCCGAAGGAAATAGTTCCCTTGACATAGCGTAGGATCCATTTAACTGCTTGAAAGTGAGGCTCTTTAGGACATTGCATTGGCATACAGAGTTGACAACATAGGCGATGTCGGGATGAGTAATCGTCAAGTATTGGAGCGCACCAACTATTGATCGATATGCCGATGGATCAGAGTAGCCAGGCCCTTGAAGACTTAATTGTTGACCAACAACCATTGGCGTATTGATAGGTTTCCACTCGCTCATATCGGCACGAAGTAGCAGGTCCTGCGCATACTTGGCTTGGCTTAGAAATAAACCATGAGATGTGTAGCAAACCTCGAGACCGAGGAAATAGCTAAGCCGCCCGAGATCCTTAATTGCGAACTGAGAATTCAATGCCTCAATAAAACGAGCAATAAGCTTAGAGTCATTACCCGTAAGAATGATGTCGTCAACATAGACGAGTAGATAGAGAAGAGTACTGCATTTAGAGTAGACAAAGAGGGATGTATCCGCTCTGCTGCTCACAAATCCAAGCGTAAGCAGAAATTCGCTTAAACGTCGAAACCAAGCGCGCGACGCTTGTTTGAGCCCGTAGAGAGCCTTACGTAATCTGCAGACATAGGGAATCGAGCATCAACATAACCCGGTGGTTGCTCCATAAAAACTATTTCATTAAGAAAACCATTGAGAAAGGCGACTAACCGGGCTTTCAAGCGTTCAATAAAACCATCCGCCAAACACTTTGTACGAAATACCCATTTGGCACCAACAATGTTCATATCAGCCATGCGGGGAACCAAATCCCAAGTGTTGTTGGCACGAAGTGCTTTGATTTCTGTATCCATTGCGCGAACCCAAACGGGGCTGCGAGAGGCAGATTTGAAGCCTTTGGGTTCCGAGGAGGCCAGGAAGGCGTGTAAGAGAGGTGAAGAAACCTCATAGAGCAAACCCGAATGCTTGATCTTGAAAGTGCCTGCTTGGGCGCGAGTGCGCATAGGATGGCTTGGTTGAGGGTAGTGAGGCGTACGAGACCGAAGTCGAGTGCGGCCAGCGACAGGAGACAAGTTCTGTGGAGGGCTAGCCGGAACTGAAGTGGGAACGGAATCGCATGGTGGAGTAACAGTTGGAGGCGGACTGTTTTCTGGAACTGGTGGAGATATGGGTTGTGGAGTGGTAGGTAAGGTAGTTGGCGTGGGAGGTGGAAATTGGGCTGTATGAGTGACAAATACCACAAGGGCTTGATGTATGTTGGGCCAGCTGGGGAATAGTATTGGGCTTAGTATGGGGCTCAACAAATGAGGCAAAGTCCAAAGCCTGAATATTGCTGGAAATGGCGTGGTCATCATAAGGAAAACAAGATTCGTCAAATTGTGCATGACGAGTGATATAAATACGAGACGTCGAGGCATTAAGACAGCGGAATCCCTTATGATGAACACTGTAACCAAGAAATACGCAAGGCAGGCTGCGTGATGAGAGCTTATGCGGAGCATAATCGCGTAAACAAGGGAAAATGCGGCATCCGAAAGGATGAAAATTAGCATAATTAGGACAAGTGCCAAAGAGAGCCTCAAATGGAGATATATTGTCAAGAATAGAAGAGGGAAGTTAGTTGATAGTTTAAACAGCGGTGGCAAAGGCATCCCACCAAAAAGTTTCATTTTCGAATGAAAAAGCATGGATAGTCCCATTTTTGTGACATGGTGGTGTTTGCGTTCGGCCCTACCATTTTGAGATGGAGTGTAAGGGCAAGAAAGTTTATGAAAAATTCCATGATGACGAAGGTAGGATTGAAGTTTATGACTTATGAACTCACCACCCCCGTCACTTTGAAAAGTTTTGATTGCACATGAAAACTGGCATTCAACAAACACATGGAATTGAACAAATATGTCATAGAAGTCGGATTTGAATTTTAAAGGATAAATCCATGTGAAACAAGAGAAATCATCAATAAAAATTGCATAATAGCGAAATCCATCGTTAGAAACAATAGGAGCAGGGCCCCAAAGATCACAATGAATCAAGTCTAAAACATATAAAGAACGTTTCTTATTGATAGAAAAAGGTAAACGGCGACTCTTGGCCAATTGACAAGGGGAACACAAATTTGGAGATGGTAGTAGGGACGAAACAGAAAGAAGTCCCTTTTTATTTAATAATGAAATAACATCATGAGGCACGTGTCCAAGACGAAGATGCCACAAATCATAGGAGCCGTGGAGACTCTTATTTCGAAGAGCAGTGATAAGGGCCGAATGGCCTTCGTCCAGCAAGTACAAACCACCTTCACGTCGGCCTTTTGCTAGGGGTATCCCGGTCAGACGATTCTGAACAACAAATGAATCTTTAGTGAACAAGACATCAACAAGATAATCCTTGGTGAGTTTACTAATATATAGTAAGTTCTTAGTAAGATGAGGAACCACAAGCACATTTAATAACTGAAGAGAAGGTGATATAGAATGTGTGCCAGTATGTGAAATAGGTAAAGCATCACCATTACCAAAATATATAGAGGCCTTACCACCAGAAGAAGCGACGGAATCAAGAGTCGAGGTGGACGGTGTCATGTGGGCTGAGGCACTCGAATCCATGTACCAATCAGGTACCCTCGAATTTGTAGAACACAAGGCAGCAAAAGCATCTGCAAGATTAGCATCATTCGATGCCGATGGTTGATATCGCATTGGACAATTAACAGCATAGTGGCCTTCAACACGGCAAATCTGGCAACGAGGAGGGCGCCGAACATTGTTGGAGCCACAGCCAGACTGATTAGTCTGAGAGGTTCGACCACTGCCTCTCCCATTATATCGACCGCCGCCGCGGCTGTACTGATTCTGACCAGAAGTATTGCCACGGGAAGTACGTAGACGACCGATTTTGATGTGCATAGAAAGCGGCAGAAGGTGCTGGAGTGGCACGATCCATGGAGCAGCTGAATATCTCATAATTTTATCAGCTTTCGGGAGTAGATCTTCAAGGGTAGGAATAGGGGAAAGCGACATCTGATTGCTCGCGAAATTCATGAAAGCAGAACCCAAACCTCGAAGGAACCAATGGGATTTATCTACAGGGCCAAGCTTGCACCTGAGAGCAGCTAACTGATCACAAATGGACTTGAATTGGAGACCGTACACAAGCCTCTCTGGATCGATTGGAGCTCATCCTTGAGACGAAGCTTGGAAGAATGTTGAAACGCCGAGTGGAGGGCGTCCCATACGGCTTTGGATGTTTGACAACCAATGGTGACGGTGAGGGCTTCGTCAATTAGGGTAGATCGAAGGAAGCTTATAATGCATTGGTCAAGGTTGAACCAAGAAAGGTACTCTGGATTTGTTTGGGGCTTGTTGGCAGAATCTGGTATGGTTTGGGGGCGGTGGTGGATTGGAGCCATCGAGAAAGGGGAGGAGACGGGAACCGGTGACAAGGGGGTTTACTTGGCTATGCCAATTCACGAAATTCTCAGAGTTCAATTTAGTGGTAGCAAGGTGAGCCATGCCGAAAAAGACGGGGCCATTGTCGAGAGTTGAATCAGCGGAAGACGATGAACCAACCATCGAAGAAGAAGGAGAAGCAGGAGGAGGAGGAGGAGGAGGAGGAGGAGGAGGAGGAGGGAGGGAGGAAGGAAGGAAGCTGTTTGATTAAAACTTGGTAAATGATACCATGTAAAGAATAGATTTGATCCACACACAATAAGTTGTGGTCTGTTGTTTATATTATATAGAAACAAGTTACATCAGATCCTACGAAATTAGTTAGTTACAAACAAGTAATGGAGTAGACTAATTCACTAGTTTGACTAAGCTATAAAACAGAAGAGTGAGCCTTAAGAATAGGAAAATCTGGTACATTGTTGACAAGTTGTTATACCATCTTACATAGAGAATAATATTTGCATTGATTCAATATACTCTACAAAATTGGGAGCTTGGGGGAGGATCAATAATCGCCGCAATTGTCATATTATTGGTGATGCTGCTGTTTTTGCCCATGGCGCGTTGCATTGGCTTATTAGGGTAGGCGGTGTGGGTTTCGTAATATCACTTGATCTTACCTCTGAGACCTACAGTAGGCTTCAGCTGCCAGCTGTGATGAGTGTTGATTCTTATCTGCAGCTATATGCATTGGGTGGATGCTTATTTCTTTGTGTCGATGTATATAGCTGGCCAAGGGACTTTATGGATTCTCCAGGATTACGAAGGACAAAAGGCTAGCTGGTGGAATGAGGTCTTGACGTTGCGTGAGAGCTGTCACATCCCCTTTTTTCATCAATCCAGTAGCCTACGTGAAGAGCACAGAGCAAGTTCTGATCAAGTTCGACAACAAGTTGATGTGGCTCGATGTTAAGAAGAAGAAGCACGTGAAGACAGTAACTATCAAGACCGTAACCATCAAGGGTATTAAACTAAACTTTTATCACTCCCAAGTGATGACTGGAAGCCTTGATCGTCTTACTGGAACTCGCGGAGCTGATGATCAGATAGTGTTAGAAGTATAATAGGATTATGATTCTTTAATGTTGGTAATTAGAAGTATAATTGGAATAGGATTCCGTATTGATATCTAGCAATACATACTTGTATATATATGCGATTGATGAATGAGAAGAAGCAGGGAAAATAATTCTTTCATGGTATCAGAGTCATGTAAGTCTCCAACGAGCATTGGTCCTGCCTCTCCTCTTTTCTTTCTTCCGCCCTAAAATTTCTCTGATTTTTTCCCTCAATGCAATCAATCTGATTGCCCTTGCCATTCTCTCTTTCTTCTCTTTTCTCCCCTTTCTCCTTATCTCTCCAGCGCCTCCACGTGCTCCTTCCTCCTCCGCCCACTTGGGACCCTAGCGCCGCCGCCGCCTCTTCTCCGGCCTCCTACTTCGTTCACCTCCCAAGCCGCATCAACAGCTTCCACCGTTCCGGCTGCCTCTCTCAAGCGCTCTTGCGCATCTCTTCTCCTCCACGCGGCTGGGCCGCTCTCTTCTCCGGTGGTCAATTCCTCCGGCCAGGTCTTCCTCCTTTGATTACGCAGCGGATTTCTCTTCTTCTTATGCGGTTGAGCCTCTTTCTTCTCCCGCAGCTCTACTGCTGCATTTTCTCCACGCGCTGTCGCCTTCCTCGAGCAATTTGCTTTTTCTTCTTCTTTCTTCCCAAAACAGCAGCTGACTTTGACAGCACGTTTGGAAAGGTTCATATACTTGGAATCCGATCTCCACCGTCCACAATGTAGATTCGTGTGTTAGCTACATGTGGTCAAATTCTCAGGGCGATCCAACGGCTGAGCTGGCGGGAAACGTTGTTTTCCTACAACTGCGCTGTGCAGTTTACTACATACGAAAACTGTTTCCTTTCTTCTTTCTTGGCTACAGCAATGGCACCCATAGTTGTCTCTGTGCCGCCTCCATGATTCCTCCCAGCCTCTCTGGTCACTCCTCTCTTCGCCTCTCCGAATTGATCAGCTGCCCCTCTCCCGCCCTCTACACCGGCGAGCCTCTTCCATCTCCGGCCTACTTCGATTTCTATAATCGAATTTTCCTTCTCCATGCAATATTTTCTTTTTGTTTCTTTCCTCATCATCAACCTCTTCTGCTCAAGTTGTTGTTGGATCTTGGACTGTTGTCGTCACCTGTTGAATCCTCTCTACCTATTCTGGGTGTCTCTCTCTATGTCTGCTCTGGGTGCTTAAGTTCTTTCTTCTTTCGTCGTCATCTCGTTCTTCTCCTCTCCCAACTTTCCCGTCTCGTGTGGTCCCTCTCCCAGATTATGTCGCCATGACTTCTGGTACCTCGCCTGAGATTACGACCTTGTTCCACCCTACTCTTGCACACTTGAGCACTTATGTGGGGCTGTGTACCAATTTTGGGTCCTCCTTGCCCATACCCGACTGCCCCTTGGTATCGCCCCATCGTACAGACCATCTCAGCAAGTTGGTCTTCTTGGATCTCACCCACAGCAAGCCCATAGGACTATTGGACCTTTTGCCTTGCCTGCTCTCATACAACATCAACGTAGCACGTCATGGATGAAATCTGCCGAGTCTTAATTATGAGTCGACGTTTCACCAAAGGACTTTCACAAGTATTGTTTGATGTTTTTCGGAATAGTCTCAACGTTCATCAACCTCCCGTTTCGACTGAGGGGGAGTGTTAGAAGTATAATAGGATTATGATTCCTTAATGTTGGTAATTAGAAGTATAATTGGAATAGGATTCCTTATTGATATCTAGCAATACATACTTCTATATATATGCGATTGATGAATGAGAAGAAGCAGGGAAAATAATTCTTTCAGATAGAGCTAATGATAAAAACTTCGCGGCGTTTGGATTCCTCCTTAAGGGTGGTTGGATATCATAAAAGGGCTTGTGTTTTTTCCTTTCTTTGCAGTATCAATTAGTTGGTTCTATTAATCTTTTTAGTATTTTTAGGTCGATTTGGTTACTGAAGTAGCTAGACAAATTAACTCAAATCTGGCATCAGAATTTGATGATTTTGGTTAAGTTTGCAGTCATGAATCGTGTTCTAGTTTTTATTCGTAATTTTTTTATTTCTGAATTAGTCCTTTCATGACAAGGATGGAATATGCAACAAGGAATGTAGTATTTGAACTTATAATATGCTTCGGTTTGTTGGTTTTCTGAGTTTGATCATTACCAGGTTAAAAGAAGACAAAAGGATAGTAAAGTTGTAGCAAGTAATACCTGATAAAATGATAATTTGCAATTCTCCAAGTCGGCAAGCTAAAACAATGCAAGGAAGCAGCTCAAATCATCTAGAATGACGGTGGACACAAGAGTTACTACAAGCAGCTGCATCATCAATATTTCAGGCGGTGGAATTACTTGGATGAATTAAACTTGAGGACTAAGTAATAACAAAAGGCTGGAGCACAAGAGTAACTTGATTGGTCTTGATTCTTCTAAATGGCGGCTAGAGTAATGGAGAAGCAAGCAACTGACCGACTTGATAAGCGGCAACATGAGGCGGCCGAATAGTCTATATATAGTCCATCATTTCACTTTGTTCAATTATCAATCAGCATAGCAATCCATCCTTCTCAATAGCAATAAGAGAAGTAGTATAGGCATAGCAAAGCCACTTGTAAAATATCGAATAGCTTCCGAAAGCATTCGAAAAATCCTTGTAATATCGAATCTCTATAAAATATATTTTCGAGCCTCCATTAAAGTTTCATTTTCGTTCATCTTATCCCGTGTGTCCCAACATATTTGTGGTATCAGAGCCACCCCTTGGCCTGATAACTCTTCGCAACCGAAAAAATGAATCCGTCAAATATTGGCGACCAAGCATTCCAATATTCCCAACAAGGAGTTCCTATCTTTGTTGGCCAAAATTATGAGCTATGGAGCGTACTTATGCAGACGCTGTTTCAGTGCTATGAACTATGGGACGTTGTCGAAGGAGGATACACTAAACACACGACGGAGGAGGAAGCTACACTAGATGCTACAGAGAAAAAGATGCATAAAGAGAACAAGAAGAAAGATGCAAAAGCCTTGTCCTTTATGCACCAGGGGGTAAGTCGATCTATACTTCCGCGTATAATTAGTGCTGATATCTCTAAAGATTCATGGGAGATTTTGAAAAAGCAATTTGAAGGACATGATAAAGTTATCTCTATTAAGCTGCAAAATTTATGGCGTGATTTCGATAATATTTATATGAAAGATAACGAGAATGTGCAAGATTTCTTTTCTCGTGTCTCTGTCATTGTAAATCAAATTTGAGGATATGGTGATACCTTCGAAGACAAGAGAATTGTCGAGAAAGTGCTACGGAGCCTGCCAGGAAAATTTGAGCATATTGTTGCTGCAATAGAGGAGTCTAAAGATTTGAAAACACTTTCTTTAGACGAACTTATGGGATCACTTGAAGCCCATGAGAAAAGGATGAGCAGGTTCACGGAGGCAAATTTGGAGCAAGCTTTTCAAGCAAAGGCTAATATCACCAATCGAAATAGCAGCTCAAAGGAGAAAGTTAATGCGTCAATGCAGAGTAATTTCAGAGGAAGAGGACGCGGTAGAAATCAGAACTTTCAAAGACGTGGCCAAGGCCAAAGAGGTAACTTTAATCAAGGAAGTACGTCTCAGTATTCAGATTTATATTGCCGTATATGCAATAAAAATAATCATGCCACCGAAGATTGTCGGTTTAAATGCAAAAGATGCCGAAATCCTAATCATTCAGAAAGAGATTGTTGGCACAAGAATGAAGGGGGAATAAATGAAGCAAATTATGCCGAGAAAAATGAAACGAACCAGGTGATGTTTTCTTGCTCTCAATCTCCAAGTAATTCTAAGAATATTTGGTATGTTGATAGTGGATGCAGTAGCCATATGTGCGTCAATAAAGAAATGTTTGTGGAGCTTGAGACATATTCGTCTGAAGTAACACTTGGAGATGGCATCGATCACAATATCATCGGCAAAGGAACAATTGCAATCCAATCAGAAAATGGTGGAACAACTTACATCCAGGATGTTTACTATGTGCCCAGTCTGGCTCAAAATTTGTTGAGCGTGGGACAAATGATGCTGAGAGGATACAAGTTGGAGTTCGATAATGGGGAGTGTTGCATCATTGATAAGAAAAATAATCAGCTGATTACGAGGGTAAAGATGAGTACGAATAGAGTATTCCCTCTCAATTTGTCATTGTCGACAAAAGTGATACTGAAGAGCACAACCGAAGAAAATCACAAGACATGGCATCTGAGGTATGGTCATTTAAATTTTCGAGGCCTTAATTTATCAAAGTATTTGGCCTGCCTAACATTCCAGATAAGGATGCAACATGTGAAGGATGCATTTATGGAAAGATGCATCGCTTACCATTCCCGAAGGCAGCATATAGGGCAAAATCTCCACTTGAGTTAGTGCATGCAGATATTTGTGGTCCAGCACAGACACCATCTCTCAACGACAATAGGTATTTTCTTTTGTTCGTTGATGATTATACAAGAATGATGTGGGTTTATATTTTGAAGAACAAGTCAGATGTGTTCCCGTCATTCCTTGAGTTTAAAGCAAAAGTCGAAAATCAAAGTGGAAGAAAAATCCAAACTCTCCAAACAGATCGAGGAGGTGAGTTTATCGGAAAAGCGTTCCTGGATTATTGCAAGGAAAAAGGAATCCATCGGCAACTTACAGTAAGATATAGCCCCCAACAAAATGGCATAGCGGAGCGAAAGAACCGCACCATCGTCGAAATGGCAAGAAGCATGATAGCCGGAAAAAGCCTTCCAAAAAGCTTTTGGGCAGAAGCTGTAAACATTTCGGTTTATATACTAAACCGTTCACCGACAAAAGCGGTTCCAAATAAAACTCCTTATGAAGCATGGCATCGCAGAAAGCCACAAGTTGATCACTTCAGAATCTTCGGAAGCATAGCCTATTCACATATTCCATCTCAACGGCGAGAAAAGTTTGACGAGAAAGGCGAGAAGCTCATATTCACTGGCTACGATGCTTGAAGGGATATCGCCTACTGGATCCGAAGACAAACAAACTCATCATATCTCGTGACGTCATCTTTGACGAAAAACAATCGTGGAATTGGGAAGAAAATATGAAGATGAAGAATATATGCGAGCCTGGGCCATTACATGAAGACGATGATCCAAGTACGAGTGCAAGTCCGAGCTCAAGCTCGAGTCCAAGCTCAAGTCCTAGCTCAAGCTCGAGTCGATCCACAGATCTTCTGGATCGGAATCTGAAAGTCCAGTTAGAAAGGTACGCAGTTTACGAGATATTTATGAACGTTGTGAATTAGCTTTGATTGCTTGTGAGCCAGAAACATTCGAAGAAGCAACAAAATAGGATAAATGGATGAAAGCCATGGATGAAGAAATGGCAAGCATCGAGAAGAATAACACGTGGGAACTTGTAGATCTTCCCGAAGATAAAAGTGTAATCGGATTGAAATGGGTTTACAAGACAAAGTATAAAGAAGATGGAACCATTCAGAAGCATAAAGCTCGACTTGTTGCAAAAGGCTATTCTCAGAAACCTGGAGTGGATTTCAATGAGACGTTTGCACCAGTTGCTCGAATGGAGACGATCAGAATCGTCTTAGCTCTAGTTGCACAAATGGAGCTGCCAGTATACCAACTGGATGTTAAATCTGCATTTCTCAATGGAGAATTGGAAGAAGAAGTATATGTCGAGCAGCCTGAAGGATACATAGTCGAAGCCAAAGAAGACAAAGTCTATCGACTCAGAAAAGCTTTATATGGCAAGCAAAGACGAGCACGGAATAGCAAAATCGATGGATATTTCGGAAAGCGGCTTCAAAGAAGTCGAGTGAACCGTCACTATCGTAAAGAAAGAAGGTGCGCAAGATTTTCTTATTGTATGTCTTTACGTTGATGACTTGATATCTGTGAGCGGATCCCGGATTAGTGCAAAATTCAAAGAAGCAATGATGCACGAATCTGAGATGGTGATTTGGGTCTCATGAAATACTTTCTTGGGATCCAAGTTCGCCAATCTAAAGGAGAGATCTTTATTTCTCAAGAAAAATATCTTGAAGAAATATTGAAGAAGTTCCATATGCAAAACTGCAAGCCGATATCAACTCCACTTGCAGAAAATGAAAAGTTGAAGAAAGAAGATGGTGCAGATAAGTTCGATGCGAACATATACAGAAGTCTAGTCGGCTCTCTGATATATCTCACAAATACAAGGCCAGACATTGTCTATCCAGTTACCTGATCTCGAGATTTATGCAAGATCCGAGTAAGTTACACTATGGTGCTGCAAAAAGAATTCTACGCTACCTACAAGGTACGAGAAAATTGGGCATTCGTTATGTTAAAGAGAAAGACAACAAGCTAGTCGGCTACACAGATAGTGATTGGGCCGGAGCACTTGATGATAGCAAAAGCACTTCAGGATATGTGTTTTGCATGGGCACGAAGATAATTTCGTGGACTTCTAAAAAGCAGAAAACGGTATCGCTTTCATCGTGACAGAATATATTATGCGACCAAGCGACAAGTGAAGCAGTGTGGTTAAGAAGAATTCTGGAAGACGTTCAGCAAAAACAAGAAGCCCCGACTATAATCTTCTGCGACAATATGTCGACTATAGCAATGGCAAAAAATTCCGTCTTTCACGCAAGGACGAAGCACATTGCAATTCGACATCACTTTATCAGAGATCTAGTCCAGATGCAAGAAATTCAATTGGAGTTCGTGAATACGAAAGAGCAACTTGCGGATAGCTTTACAAAAGCAGTTAGCTCGGAAAAGATCTCGCAGCTCAAAGACATAGTCCGAATTGCAAATTCAGAGAGGGTGATAAAATGATAATTTGCAATTCTCCAAGTCGGCAAGCTAAAATAATGCAAGGAAGCAGCCAAATCATCTAGAATGACGGTGGACACAAGAGTTACTACAAGCAGCTGCATCATCAATATTTCAGGCAGTGGAATTACTTGGATGAATTAAACTTGAGGACTAAGTAATAACAAAAGGCTGCAGCACAAGAGTAACTTGATTGGTCTTGATTCTTCTAAATGGCAGCTAGAGTAATGGAGAAGCAAGCAACACAACCGATTTCAATAGCGGCAACATGAGGCGGCCGAATAGTCTATATATAGTCCATCATTTCACTTTGTTCAATTATCAATCAGCATAGCAATCCATCCTTCTCAATAGCAATAAGAGAAGTAGTATAGGCATAGCAAAGCCACTTGTAAAATATCGAATAGCTTCCGAAAGCATTCGAAAAATCCTTGTAATATCGAATCTCTATAAAATATATTTTTGAGCCTCCATTAAAGTTTCATTTTCGTTCATCTTATCCCGTGTGTCCCAACATACCAGTATGTATGAACAATCTTAAACAAGCAGGGGATTCAATCGGGCGGATTACATGTAGAAGATCTTGCTTTATATTTCCAGAATAAACTCAAAATCTACTCGCTCGATTCCACTAAAAACTAATTAAATTTTGGCTTTATCGTGTTATTTTTGTTGCTAAAGTCGACAGCCGAATTACAGGATGCATTGATGAGTGAAACAGGTTACTTTTTGCGCCTATCTGGATTAATCCATGTGAGTTTGGTCATTTTGTTTAGCAGTGATACATGTTTTGCATTTTATTGATCTTCTTTATTTAATTTGTAAAGCTGGAAAGTGTCATGGCATTGGCAATACTGTATGGATCAGGAATTTGGAAACGGTTTGTGAATCCTTACTCGATTTTGATTCGTTTGCACAGACAAAGATACATCAACAGGTTAGGATATGGTATACAGCGAAATCAGGATTGAATATGATGAAATCAAAAGTAACTTGGAGATGGTATATGCATTAGATGGGTGTCTTATAACCAATTTAACCCCTTTGCTGTCATGTGAAATGGATTGAAAGTTCATCTGTTTGATGATTAAGAAATAGCCTGTACCGTTCCTACTTTTGTTGAAATAATGTAATGTGATCTGGTTTGTTGTGGTTGTAGGTCCATTGATGTTTTAACCATTCGACTCCATTCCCTTCGCTTGTTCTTAGACCATATTCGTGGACAAAGCCCAAAGGTTCTCTGCTCTTGATTAATCATGCATGTTCATAACTCAACTCAAAATTTTGCTGCCTAGCCTAATTCATGTGATCATCTCTAGGTTGCAAGTATCATATTTATAGATCGACTCCCCTGTTGGTACTGGATTCTCCTATTCGACTGCACCAGAAAGTTATTATACTTCCGATATCAAAGCAACAAAGGACAGTTACACGTTTCTGAGGAAGATACCTTCAAAAAAGCCTTGTCATATGTTTACAAAATGCTTTGGTGGTTATCCCTATGCTATCATTTTTCCATTACATCGGTCATCTTAAGATGTGATCAGTTGGAGGCTTAGAGCCAAGCTGTTGGAGCTAATGTCAAGAGTGGATTGCAGTGGCTTTTAATCACCCGAGGTTATCAAGAATCACCTGTACATTCCCGGTGACTCGTATGCTGGAATATTCGCACCCTTGTTGGTTTCAGAAATAGCAAATGGTGTGTATTTGAACTACAGTGCTTTGGTTTATGTTTTCAGTCATGAAATCCAAAGTTTGAATGGGTATCGATACTGCAGGCAACGAAGATGGACTTCATCCGCATATGGCCTTAAAGTAAATGATACTAATTGCCTACTATCTTCTGCATATAGCTCACCAGTAGGATGTTTTTGTAACTCTGGCAGGGACATATATTGTAGGAAATGCAAGAGCATATGCTCACAAAATGGGCATCATATCAGATGAAGTTTTTTGAGGTAGTTTTGAATTATTATCTGATAATCCAATTGACAAGTTTTCATTACCCTTGAAGACAATTGTCATCAAGAGTATTGAAGAACCACCCTTTCGTTGCCAAGTCCTGACGGGAGCCTTGATCGTCTTACTGGAAGTCGCGGATCGAGCTGATTATCAGTTGGAGGGCCTGGAGCTGGAGATAGAAACTTCTCGGTGTTTGGATTCGGAGTAATTGTGTTTTTTCCTTAACAGGTAGCATTCTATTAGTCTTTTTAGGATTTGGTTAGTGAAGTAGCTACTAGCTAGACAAGAATTAATAGAGTATTAATTCTAATCTGGCATCATAATTTGATGATTTTGATTTAAGTTCTCAATGATGAATTATGCTCTTCTACATTTTTATTCATAATTCTTGCTTTCTCAATTAGTCCCTTTGAGTCATATTATATGCAACAATCAATCAATAACAGCAAAGTTGTAGAATCCAAGTCTTGTAAGGTTCTGTTATCTTCAACTGCAATTTTCTGAACTGAACTGAATTGTAGTATAAAATATAACTAAGGCTACATTACTCTTGGCTTCATTCGATTCGATTCTAATTATATTTTATCTACAATTCGGTCGAATTCAATCGATTCGATTCGAAAAAATTGCGATTGAAGAAACGAGCTGCATGAAGCTGAAGCTGGATAAGTTTTGATTGAAGGAAACATTTAAATAGTATTCGTTTATGAACCATCTTGAACAAGCAGAGATTCAACCGGAATGATATGTTTAGACTCGTGGGATGACACATGTAGCATACTTGTAATTTCTATTCATACTTACGAGGAGATAGTATGTATAGATGATATTCAAGGAGGCAAAATGTAACTTTATGAAATCGCAACGATAAATGATGCAAAATAACACTACCCTGCATCAAACTGTTTGGGAAGCAACTAAAACTCGATTTCAGTCGAGTTACACGGGTACTAATTTGGTTTTGGCATACGACTTTAATCGAGTCTGAACAATTCTCGTTTTTAATCCACCTAAGATTCACAAGTTAACTAAATTTTCTCACTTTACTTTTTATATATATCCGTCCGGATCGAAACACATTTTGACTTTTCTGATCAATTTTTTATTTTATTCTAATTAATCTTAACATGAATGTAAAATGTTCAATTTTTTGTTTATTATATAAAAAAATTGAACATTTATTATTGTTAAGATTAATTCAAAGTTGAAAAATTGATCAAGCATCAAAACGTAAATACTATCTGATAACAATTTTTAACCAATCAAATAGGAGTATCTTATAACCAATCAAATAATATTAAAAAATCTTACACACATCACTTTGTTATATTACACGTCATATATAATAACCATATAAATTATATAAAATTTTAAATCTATCACAAATATAATTTTTTACAATTCGGTAATATTTAATTTACTATTCATCTGTAAAAGATTTATTAAAATTCACTATGTTAAAGGCTTATTTATATCTATGAGGACAAATTGGCAGGTTAGTTACTAATGAGGTTCATGTATATGATGATGGCAACAAGTGGAGTTTGAGTCCTCGAAAAATCAAGCCACGAAGCATGAGAATGTTGAATTTTGTGCACCCCAAAAATTATGTCATATAATTCATACACCCATCCACTAAGCACCGGCAACATGGCACTTCAATTTGTACGTTTACCTATGACTTCAACAAATAGTACTTATTGGTTATTATGCCACTCACCACTTCATATCAATCATGCATTGTCATCTTATTGCCGATCAATGCGGAATTTGTATCCACTCCTATTCTAATAGACTCATAAATCATTGTCGATACTGAAACTTATGAGGGTGAAAACGTGATAGGTCCAATTAAGCTTTCATAACTTCAATAGTTCTTGAAAATAAAAGAACAAGTTAAGACCTTTTTTGTTCGGTGCCAAATCAAAAAAATGACTTAACAGTAAGAGTGAGTCTAGGACCTTATACATGGCGTAATATGTAGGTGAGGCTTAATACATGACGCACCTTATACCCTAACAATAGCACATATTTATAAATGTCGGTCAGATGATCAACCTTCATAAAATTCGGGATCTTGTCTATTTATGACACGTGTTCCATGCATCCGGGTTTGATGCAGGCACGCCTAAAATGACTAGCGCTCTAACCCAATACTAATCACATATTCTGAATAACAATGTATGGTATCCTTCGGATTTCACCTTGGGCTTGACACCTATAATCCGAGACACCGTGCTCAGATGTCTCCTATCGATCGTGATAACTCAATATGTTATTTTGTCGAAGGTTGGATGCATGTCAACTCAGATCGAATGGTCTGAGGGTAGGACGACGTAGAGTTAGAGTTCTTGAACTATACTTATCCCGGGTTTAAACTAATTAATAAAGTATGATAAAATTTGGAGTTGGATTATATATAGGTTAACAAAATAAATTGGTTTGTATAGATGACTTACTTTTTCATGTACCCGTGCAACATAGGAGTGCACAAAAATCCTGCAAAATCTCCACAAATTAATTACTCTACTCAACACATTCTTGTATAATTATAATCCTACTTTACACCCTAAGAGCACTCAAACTTGTACTACAAAACACCAACAAAACCAAAAACACTCACACTCCATACTCCCCATCAAAATCTCTCCACCCCAAAAACCATGGAGAACTTCGCGTACAACCTATCCTACCCGGAATCCGGCAACTCATCTCCCCGTTCCCGCGAAATCGAGTTCGAAAACACCCCTCCCTGGGAGGAGTCAAACCACCAACTTCCCTCCAATTACAAGGTCAAGTTCATGTGCAGTTATGGCGGCAAAATCCACCCTCGTCCTCACGACAACCAGCTCTCCTACATCGGTGGCGAGACGAAAATACTCGCGGTCGATCGCAACGTCAAGTTCAGCTCCCTCATTTCGAAGCTGATCGCGCTCTGCGACGACGACAGCATTTCGTTCAAGTACCAGCTTCCCGGCGAGGATCTCGACTCGTTGATTTCGGTTACGAGTGACGACGATTTGGAGCACATGATGACCGAGTACGATCGGTTGTACAGGATCTCTCCGAAGCCTGCCAGGTTGAGAATTTTCGTGTTCTCTACGCCGAGCAAAAGTCCGAGCCGAAATTCGTCCGTTCGGAGCTTGGGTTCGGAGGAAGGGAAATCGGACAAGGATAAGTTTGTTGAGGCGTTGAATTCTGCTCCGAATGTAACTACCCCTCCGCCGTCACCGCAGGTGGCGGTGGCGGCCGCGGCGGCGATGACGGCTGCGCCGCCGCAGACGAATAACGTCGATTTTCTATTCGGATTCGAGAAACCCACGGTTGCGCAGCCTGATCCGGTTGCGATCGGATCCGATCCGATCCAGAAACACATCCACGATCTACAGAGGCTGAGAATCGACGATCAACAAGCGGCGAACTACCGGAGAAAGAGCGAAGACAATTTCGCCTCTAGCGGAGAGTACTATAAGGTATTTTGTTATGAAAGTTTGTATAACAGTACGCATTTCTTATGCTCGTCGTATAGTCAGCATTTCTTATGCTCTTTTTTTTATAAAAATTTTGCCGTTTCAAAAAAAAGTTACCGGAGAAGATCCAGCCGGTAGCGGTTCCGTACTGGACTGAGAAGCAGCAGGTTCCGAATCCGACCCCAATATACCCTCAGAGCACTGATCAGCAGCAGATTTACATGATTCCAGCTCCGGCGAATGCATACCACGCGCAGCCGATGATGCGGCAGGTCAGCGGAGGGCGTAATCAAGGCTTCTACGCCGTACATCAGCCTCCTCAGATGTATAATGTTGTTCCGCAATCGCAGCCGCAACCGCAATCGAAATTTTCGGAAGGTTTCGGGATGGTGAGGCAGACGAGCGGCGGAGAACCGGCGTACGGACAGGTGACGTACGATATGACGAGGCAGGTTGTGTACAGTGCGCCGCCGCCGGTGCAGTATCATCACGGCGTGGTAGGTGGTGGAGCTTTGGTTACTGAGGCAGGAGGTAGGGTTGTTGCAGCTGGTAAGGCTACTACTCAAGCTTCTATGTGATTATTGATCATTAATTGTTGTTAAATTTTAGTAATTACAGTTAAGTATTTGATTAAGGAAATAATTATGTGGTTATAAGTATAATCCAGAGTATCTGTATTGTAAGATAGAATTGTGCTCAAGAGAAAAAGGGAATTGGTGTTTGTTGTCATGTACTCTGAAAATTGCGGTGTATTATTATTGTACATAGAATGAAAATTATGGACTTGTTCTTCATGGTTGTGTGCATCCAGGGGCGGAACCAGAACTAAAATTTAGGGGTGTAAAATGTAAATTTCTTTTCGAGATAAATAAAGTTTGGTTAATCAAACTTGGATGTAGAATCGGATTGACGTAAAATTTGCATACCTTGAGTATTAACATATTAGTTGAAAATGATAAATAGAATATAACTAACAATTATATTCATCAATAAAATATTGGTTATACCACTCAGAAAAAAAGAATATAATTAACAGGCTATATATAAAGGTCCATCGAAAGTTGGGGTGCGACCGCACCCATCCGCACCCCTTGTCTTTGCCACTGTGTGCATTTGGTTTTGTTTTAAGGATCAATTTTGTGTAGCTTTTTTGTGTAGAAATCGAGTTCATTTGATAACAGATTAGACGTGTAGTAGTTGAGATTTAACATTATTGACAAGATATGTTAAGGATTTAACCTAGATCACCTTAAAGCTCGATATTGAGATCTCACAGGTGCTCAAAGCTTGCTCTCGCGCTTTGACAGCTTAGAGCTCCTTCGAGCTTGCTCTAAGATTTCTTAGAGCTCGCTTTATAAAAACTAAAAGCTCGCTCTAAGAATTCTTAGAGCGCGCATTACAAAGGTCATAAATTTTTAAATTAGAAACACAAGTGCGTGAACAAAGACATTGTAAAGCATCATTTCATGGTAAACTCGTGAACTAAGGCGAATTAAACACGAATAAGAAAGATACCCAAATTTCTATTAACCTAATAAAATAAGCTATACAACTCCATTTTCTACTTTTCCTCTCTATGTATCGCTTTCGGTTCCGCAGCGTTACCACCCCACCGTCTTCTTCACTCGCACCATTGTCTCAACACCCCCCCCCCCCCCCCCGGCCCCCTCCGGTGTATGACCGATTTGATCATCATTTGACTTTACATGACAACTTTTTACTTTTGACATTAACTAATTTGGTCATTTGCACTTGCTTCGCGCACAAGCTATGCATGTATAATGTGATTTCATGACATAAGTCTTTCTGAAAACAATTTAAGGTTCAATTTTAATAAAGAAAAAAGAAATTTTGCCAAAATATTAAACTGCACTCTGTTATTTGTGAATTTTTTGAGCTTACGATGCTTTGTCATTAACTACACTTATTGTTATTAGCAAATCTCACGTTTGGTGATGAAATACCTACTTATTTATATGATCATGAAATTCTTACTTAATCCGATAAACTATTTTTTAGTATTTGCATTGTTTATCAATTTATATTTTATAAAATTGACAATGATGTTGAAATATAATGGATCCTAAGTTAATTATTCATGAAAAATATTAATAATTTTATAAATAAAAATATTTTATTTAATTAATAACATGCGCTCTAAAGCGCTCGCGCTTTCTAAATTTTTAAAATTTTAGCGTTGTTGTGCTCACGCTTTCACTTTCGTAATCACTTGCGCTTTCGCTCCAGGTGATGTAGGATTTAACCCTTTTTTTCTATTATGGAGTGGCTCGGTGTAACCATTTGGGGCCCACTAATTACAAGTAGAGGGGTACAATCGATTATCATGATTCCACCCTTACAAGACAAGATTTAACATGGTGATGAACAAAAATTTCGTAAATCAAATTTAACTATGGATTCCTGTTTCAGTTAGGATTAAGAATTAAATGTAACTAGGAAGAAAATAATAATCCCTCTATTCTTTATAAAACTTGTCATTTTACTATTAAATTTTTATTATATAATTTCATTAAATTATTTACTATTATAGCTTAAGAGTAAGTTGCGGTCAAAGTCGAAGACAGTTGACCGGTCAAAATCAAAATGACAAGTTTTATAAAAAATGGAGGGAGTAGTAAAAAGTGTACATTATTGTAATATTTTTTCAGGATTCAATTATATAGCGGGTGACTATACAGGGGAAAGATCTGGATAATTGTTTGAACGTGTTACGTTGGTATTTGATCACATTTCATTTTCCAAATGAATTTGTAACAATTATATGGCTTTTTCTCACCTTTCGTTTTCCTTGATTCAACTAATCTTTTAGCTCGTCAACTATTCCCATGACTTCTCAATCCGTAGTGAACAAACACCTGGTAATCATACAAGATACGGGTATCTAATCAATATTTAATATAAATGAATAGACTTCACACATGTTCACGAGTTTAATTTCAACTTTTCATGTTCACCATTCAAAGATGTAAACATTAGCCAAAAGTTCTAGTGACCACCACCAGTAACCTCCAAATGGCAACTCCTATTGAACAAAAACAAAAGATAATTACAGCTACAAGTTATAGCTATATAACCTAGCCCGGAACTACCAGTGCCATATGAGGTTTCATATTCCCCATTAACATCTTTGTCTGGCTGAATCTTTAAATTTTGTGATAGAATTACACCATGTATTAAATATTGTACATTAGATAGTACAACATGATATAGGATAGAAAAACCACCACATGTTGGTATAAATTGCGAGATCGACATATCCTTTCCATGAGGAAGAGTCTGGAAATAGAACTACATGACGATTATTTTTTCTACGCATAGTTACATATCATTTGTCTCAAAACTTATTAAAATTAGTTCGTAGTATAAATTCATTAATGTAAACTGTGCCTCGTTCAAGTTTTTATTACCTAAACTCGAGCTGGATTGATCTAAAAGAGTAGGGCTTGAGATTATTAATTATATTTTGATCTCGAAACCAATTATTTACTCACAAGTCAGAATTGGACATGAATAAGCAGGGGCAGAGTTAGAAGGAGTGGGCATCCCTCTAAATTTAAAAAGGAAATTTTTTGATAAATTTTATCCTCCTAACCTCGAAAATACTCTCAAATATATGTGAATATGTGATCCCCGAACTTAAATTTCTCCCACCATGCCAGTGGATAAGACCAATTTAAAGCGGGCAAGTCATAAGATAGGCAAACACTAGTCTGAGGTTGAAAGGGCCACCTGGTTGAAGCCAAATATTCCCCCACTGGCAGGTGCAGGAATAATTAATAGAGTATAATCAAACACTAGTCTGAGGTTGACAACCAGATCGGTAGTTGCTAGCAAGAATATTGATATTATAATAGAGTGATCATATATTTATATAATAGTCATTGAAAGGAAGAGTTGTAAAGTTTTCACGTTACGATCTCTAATTCGGATCGGTTAACAAGAAAACGATGATCCGGAAAAGAAGATGGAATTTAGTGATGAATAATTTGTTCAATCTTCACCTTTTCTCGATCGATCAATTTTAATTTAATTCGATAATTTTGAAAGGTAAAAATTCGTTGAATACTTTATCATTACAATGTAACAATAATTAATAGTCAAAATTCAAGTTAGTTGGCCGAAGAAAATCAAAAAAGTTTCGGGATGGATGTAGTATATATATATATATAAGATCACCATCCCACCACAAATCGTTTTGATTTTTTCGATAACGTTTTTACTTTTCGATTTAATCTTAAACCGTTAATTTAAAATGTTCAATTCAATTATATAATGAAACTTTACTTCGTTGGAAAACGTTGACTGTAAAAAGTCAAAACAAGACATTTGTTGTGGGACGGGGGAGAAGTATATTTTTAATTGTGTATGTCACATTCAATGGTTTTTGGTCCTGATATATACAAATGAGTCCCTACCTACTAATTCGTGTATCAGTACGAACTCGAACACAATCCGACTACAAAGCCGAGAAGACACACTACTCAAGAAAGCCGACCTCTCTGACTTGGAAGAAGGAGTGGCTTAGAGATCAAGACAAGATACACTTCTGGTCGGGTCAACCCCATCTAAGTATGTCTGACCAGGCAACCTCATACGAGAAATCAGGAAGTTCATATGGGGAGAAAGAATAGATATCTGCCGACCTCAATAGGAGCCGACCTCCTAGAGATCCCAAGTCTCCGCGTGGTCTAAACGCGCCACCTTACTACGATTCCACGTATTACAAGGTGATTGCTCCGACCAACCTCCGACCACCATGTGACCAACCTCCGACTAGGTCAGAGGTCTGTCCCCCTGAAGTTCTCCTATAAGTACAAGAGCATTTATTCACATTAAGGGAAGTTCAACAACCATCAACTTACCACTTTGTAATCTACTCGGCTAATTTATATCCAACCAGCACTTTTGATTTATATAATCCGTCTGTTCCAGAGTTAACCATTTTTATACCACATCAGATCCCTCCTTAAATCTCACCTTATCTACTACTTCAAAAACTTTTATCTATTATATATATCTTCTTTGGTCCCTCACTTTCTCTTCCAGTTCTCCACTTCCATGGTTAAGTTCTCCATTCACTTTAACCCCCGAGGAAAACTAGGGGCATTTGATTGATATCGTGAACCTATAGCGAATATGATTTAACGGTGACCGATGTATATTAAGTCTTCGGAACAAGATAATTATAAAAGGAAAAAATATTTTTGAAAACGAATAGCTATATGCCTATCATTATCATTTATCATTTATCATTTAGTATAGTTTTGCAACGGGTTAGCTAGCAGTCAGTACATATTGGCCCCTTGATTTGCATCAAGCAAACCATATATTGATGCGCTACCGCTGACTACATTTTATAACGTTCATTGTCTAATATACCCCTATATCTGCAATTGGGAAGAGCTCACATGATATCTACTACAGGGGTTCTTTTGCAATAACCCCAACAAATCCCAAAATTAAACTGTAAAATCATTGACTTTTTGTTTGTCTTGATGAATTCTCTCATGTCCCCTCACAATTCTGAAACTACAAATCTATCTCTCTTCTTCCTGGGAGAATTATATTTCACCGGATCCATGTCGGAGAAAGGTGAAGGAGGCAAGTTTGCGTTATCCCATCTCTCTGGTCGATGCTCTGTAACCGGGTTTTGAAATTTAAAATTTGAAATTCGAAAGCAAGATCTGCAGATCCCGGTTACTGCCTTCGACATGGATCCCGGAAAGCCGACGTTTCTCTTTGCGTCATGGCATGGCATGGCTAACACCTCCGATTTCCCCTCCGTTACTGCCTTTTGGTTTGTGTTTTTAGATCTTTTCTTTTTCCGATGTTCGTTAATTCATTTACCCTGGTTTAGGATTAGGTTAATCAATCGGGGGAAGTTATGAAGCTAATGTAAGCAATTGATTTCAAATTTAGCTGCTGAGGCTTGTAATTAGAATATTAGATTGATTGGATTCGTGTTTAATTCGGCGATTACATTAGCTTGAGTGCTAATGTTTAATTAGTCCGTTAATATAATTAATAATATTGCAGTGCTAATGTTGCCTGCCTTAGTCTTTTTTATGCATGAACATTAATTGTTCAATTTCGATTTTTTAGTTGGGTTATTAGATTCTGATGATTACAAAATTACAACATACAAATAAGGCCCCACAACAATTCCCGACAACCATGCCCTACAATAATGCCCGACACCTATGCTCCCGAAAAACAATGCCCGACACCCTAAATGAAACAATGCCCGACACCCATGTCCCAAAAAACAATGTCCGATACCCATGCCCCGAAAAAATAATGCCCGACAACCACGCCCTACAATAATGTCCGGCACCTATGCTCCGAAAAAACAATGCCCGGCACCCTAAATGAAACAATGCCCGATACCCATGCCCCAAAAAACAATGCCCGACACCCATGGCCCGAAAAAATAATGCCCGGCACCCATGCCTTGAAAAATAATGCCCAACACTCATGCCTCAAAAAAAAACAATGCATCGGAAAACAATAATCGTGTTCTATAACTATAAAACAATGATCAATATAAAATAATTTAATTTTTTAGTTTGAATTGTATTATTATAGGTATTTTGTAGACAAATATATGTATTCATCTTATAATTTAATAGACATTTAAACCGTCTCCAGCAGTGTTGCAACATGGAGTTGCAACCTTTTGAACTCGATTGGGACTCCAGTGAGTCCCAATCGAAACCAACCTTCGATCTTTGGGTTTTGCCTTTTTTTATTTTTTTTTGTTTTTCATTTCTTTTCTTGTTTTCTTTCTTTTTCTTTCCTGTTTCTTGTTTCATTTCCTCTTTTCTTGTTTTCTTTCATCTTTTCTACTTTTATCTTTTTTATTATTTTTTATTTTTCTTGAATATTTCCATATGATAATAATTATATGTAACAATAGAAATATACTTATACATTACTTCTCAAATTTAAAATACATATTATTTGATTTAAAATTACACTTGTAGAATGTAGTATTTTAATTGTTGTAATTTTCATTTTCAATTATTGTAATTTTCAATTTCAAGTATTTTAATTTTCAATTTTAAGTATTATAGTTTTTTTTAAGTAATGCAATTTTTATTTTCAAGTAATGTATTTTAAAAAAATTAATGTGATTTTGTTATAATTAATTAACTACATTTAAAATAAAGTCAAGAATAAAGTTTAAAAGGAAATGAGAAAAGAAAATGAAATGACTAATTAAGTTTGAAAGAAATGTTAAAAGAAAATAGATTTTGGACCTCACTGTTGGAGTAGAGTAGAATGCTGACGTGGCGAAGAGAGTGAGTTGCAGAGAGTTGCAACTGCTGGAGATGGCCTTATATGGCAGCAGATTTGAGAAGCTTAGCTTGAGAAGAATTTTGAAATTTTACTCGAGTGGAATTAAACTGTACTACTATTTTAGGAAAAATTGTACTGTACTATTTTATGTGAAAACATAGTTTGAAATTGTACTGTACTATTTTATAAATATCCGAAAGCTCCCCCCTCCAATGAAATATTTGCGTTTTCCCTACAAAAAGGCTCACGTGGGGGTGGGAAATGCAATATTTGAAATTAAGGCTAGTCTAGTATGGGCCACATGAATTTGCTTACCACCCAGTACACCTGAGTTTGCTAATTGTAATAAAAGTATGTTCTTGGTAAGGGTGAAAAGTAAGGTTTGCTTGATGCAACGAGTTTAACCATTCTGTATGTATTGGTAAAAAATTCGTTTTGCAACATTCACGAATTTCTTAGCTACCCATACTTAAGATTCACTATTGTATAAAGTTATAATTGTACATTCACGGAACGGCCTTTAAGCATATAGTATTGCAGGGTGGACCTAGTTACAAACCTACAATGATGAACAAACAAAAACTATGCTAACTATACTGATATTATTAGATGGCAGTACTGCACAATGATTCATCTAGAAGATAACATTGATATATCAATGGATATGATGGACTCCAATACTATCCATCATAGTCCCTTTCATGAGATGTGTATAACTTCTCTCTCGTTACATTGCACTTTCTTTTGTTTTTCGAACAAACCTAAATTACATAATTGTGTAACAGTATTAACTATTATTGTCGCGATCAATCTCCGTCCGAGTATAGATCTATTTGAGTAATTGTGAAATTACCCAGTAACATGTTAAGTCCACGGGCAAAAGATCAACAAACCACATGAGGGGGCGTGTGTGGAACTATTACATTTAATGAAGTATGTTTCGTTGTCACGAAATGGTAATATTGTCTCTTTTCCCCTCAAGTTGTGGTTGCAGAATACCAAGAGAAAAGGAGACGATGTACAAGGAGGGGCGGTTCATTAACCGGTCTATCATGAGGTTTGTGACTCCTGAGGGAACTCCGCGTCGAACGTAGGAGGGGTGTGCATTCTAGAAATGGTTAAAATCGGAACATTATAGTATGAAAATTACTTGCCGAGGTGAATTACGAACGGAAGCAGTCTAAGCAACTAAAACTGAACCTGACCAAAAGATGAGCCCAAAAGTGACTAACCTGACCACATTATAAGGCCCGGTCCAATTTAGAAGATGGTATTGGACAAAACTGAACTGATTTCTCTTCAATCACTTAAAGCCCAATATTCATAAATATCATGGGCCTTACATAAAAGGCCATATCAATTTAAGGTTCCAAATCCAAGTGATGAAGTGAAAAAGAAAAAAAGCAAGCAAACTATTGGTGTGGTGATACCAAATTCAGCTCTAGAGCATTATTAGACACATGACTTATAAATTAATTTGCGGGCCTGGTTTAAGTAATTCGTTCGTGTATTATTCACCAATGCTATTTTATATTAGTAGACTGATCATCTAATGTGTTGGAATTAACTTTGCTGAGAATTTATGCACAAAAAAGTGCTGGCAGAATCATACTAGTGATTAGTGAATAGTGAATACAAAATCCTAACCTTGAGAATGAAGAAAACATCTAGATCTAGCTGGGCCAACATGGGTCGCCACTCTCCTCATTGGAAAAATATACTATAAACTTTTTATTCCCTCTATTATAAAGCTTCATACATTAATATTGACATATAATTTAAATAAAAGTTACATGAAACATAAAAGAAATGTTGTACGGGCTGTAATTTTATTGGTAAATGAGTAGTAATTTCTTTGAAATTTTATGGAACGTTTAAAAATATAAATGTATAAAGTTCTACGGAAATGAAAAAGCATTATTAGTCACATGAAATAAATATATGCATCACGTTATTAGATCGGTGGCGATGAATATCGAGTTGCTCCCTATCTCACCTCTGATTTTTATATTTGACTTTGAATTTTTTTAGAGAGTGATAATTAATAACAAAAAGACATTGAAACCAATGAAAATTTAATATGTTCCGAATGTGTTCCAAAGACTACTAACCACCTTAAGAACAAAATCTAGAGATTTAATCATGTATCACTAAAAATAGTCTAAAGTTGTAACACTGGATTCAGATAATGATTCTTCTATATTTCTTAGTAGATGCCAACTATTTCATTTAACCAAATCTCTGGTTAAGTTGAGTTAAGTTGTTCATGTAAAAAATCATTATCTCGTAACTTCGATACAATGTATGTTATGTGCGCCAATTATTAATTCCATTTAAAACAGACTTGTAGGTCAAGGTTGACTAGTCATCTCCTGGTCTGCTTCTCGAACGTTTAATATTACTATTAATTAACATTATTATTATTATAATAATAATAATGTCCCTTTTCTTTTTATACACGCCTTCTTTGTTCGTGACGTATCTTCTCGTATTTTCAAAGCGTTTCATACTCAACTTGGAAAATGAAAAGGACTCGACAAGTATATATACCTTAAATATACCGTAGTACATAATTCCACCGTTCCAAAGCCATATTTTGTCATTTCAGATTACATAAATTCCACAATCCATAATTCCACGGTTCCAAACAAAGTATCATAATCATGCCACAACTAATTTAAATATAAACGAAACTATATTATTGATAAAAATATTGATATTTTTAATCAGTATATTTATGTTCTTGACTATACATCTTAACTTTTTGATAATAATTTTAATTATTTTTTCCGTTTCTTCACTATCTAGGAGACTTAATCCTAAAAATGTGACGATTGAATTCTTTAAGTCAATTTTTTAGATCAGATTTTTAAACAAAGTAGACGCCACTTTATTATTTTGTCATTCAGTTAACCGATTTTTCTTCATTATCCACAACTTAATTCAATTATAATCCATTCGTCTCAAAATAAATATATTGTTTATTTAATTTTTTGGTTATTCTCAAAATCGACTTTGGCCAAACTACACTTGATTCTCATATAACAGTTTTTGGGTCTCAGTTTTTGGGTCTCATATTTACAGATTGGTCCGCTTACTGTAGGAATTGTTTGGTAAGCGATTATTACGGGTGAGCGCGGGCGAGTGTAGGCGGGTTTTTACGAAAAATTAAACCGACCCACCTATGGCCGGTGATTATAATTATAAACTGAGGCGGGTGGAATATTTTTCCAACTCGCGGCGATTTAGATGATAAAAATGGCAGGCGGGTGGCGGACGGATTGGCGGGTGAATATAGATAAAAATGGATGTAGTAAAAACTTACAAATTGTGCAGAAGTAGATGTGCAAGAAAAAAAAAACCAGCAACAAAGAGAATGTTCTAAACAAAGAGGGTAGTGATTATTTTGAAGTAATTAATCTTCTTTACTTAATTTTAAAGATTTTCACGCAGTAATGAATGAAATGTTGATCCGAGAAGTTGCCAATTTGTATTATTTTGCGTGAATACATGACATAAGCTGAGAAGAACGAATGACGAGTGCAAAAATGAAGACAAAATAGTGCTTAAAGAGAAGAGCTGTAGGCTCACTTAAACTATATATATACTCAACGACATAAGTGAAGATACAACTTCTCTAGCCAATGGATTTCCTTATACTTAAATTCCACAAACATATACCAACATACATACATAAAAATGACGGGTGGGTCGCGGATTGCACCCATCCAACCCACCACCCACCCACTAATGGCGGGTGAAAAAAAATAACCCACCACACATTTTATAAAAAAATTAGTTGGCGGGTGCGGGTGAAAGACGGGCGGGTTGCGCGGGTGGATTTTTTGCATAGCCCTAGCGATTATAATCGCGTAAAACTGATTAAACGCATTAAAACACTTGCTTTAATATGATTTTCTTGATTTTTTTAAGATACAATATTACAATTACAATACTCATCAATAAATCTCTAATCATCATTTCAATCATTCTCTATACAGAGAAATAAATCACCCATTTCGATAATCGAACCGTGACCTCTTAGTTACGGGGTGTCTCAGCTTGCCACTCGGCTACAAACACTTTGACATGGTTTTCTTGATTTTAAGGTGAACAAAATTGGACAAGGCTAAATAAATATTGACAATTTTAACATTCAAAATAACGAAAGTTTACATTCATAATAGACCAATTAGCTTTTATAAAAATGAAAAGACTTGGTAAATAAACCATAATTAGGTGAAAGGCTTCTAGAAAAGAGAAAGTTGTTGCGACATATGAAACGTGTTACAGTTTTGGTCACAGAAAAAAGGCGGTAAGATAGCATCACGTGAAATAAACACTGAAATTCACCTCAAATGCATCCCAAATTCACATCTTGAATCACAACCACCAATTTCAAGCTGCTCTATCCTACCGAAATACACGAGTTAGACTCACCTCAACTGATAGTTGAAGACATTCATCTAGTTTTCCATCGTAGAAAGTTTTTTCCAATTCGTTGCCTAAATCGTTCCAGTTGTCCTCGACTCCTCGTTATTCAAATTGTATAGAAAGCATGGTTCTGATCGAAAAAACCTGTTGTATCATGTGTGGAGGGTTGAAATGAGAATGAGATCTTCATTCTGTGTAGTTTTTCTCTGTGTCTGGTTATACAGTATTGAGGCTGTTAATAATAGAGGCACAAATGAAATGGGAGGAAACTTAGCTATATATTGTGCTGGATTAGGTGGGCAATCAATTTCTGCACATGCTTTTGTACTTTGTAACTTATTATTGTATTGATTATTGACCCTTATTTCATGGATTTCCTCTTGTACCCTTCAAAGTAGTCGAGTTCAAGTTTACCCTCAATTAGTTTCGAAATAAACTCGGACTTCAAAGTTCAAATTCTACTTGCACCGATAAGTTCGATCACGTTTACTAAGGGTTTGTAAGCTGAGGCGGTGATTTCGATTTCGGCCTGCTGAAATTATATGAGGTTTTCGAGGGTTATGGGGTAATCCAAAATTTTCGAAAATATTACCTATAATTTTTTTTTTCCAAATTTGGGGGGGGGGGGGGTGAGGTATAGTTGTATCGTGTTTGCACTGGGGAGTGGCGGCGGGAAGATTTTGCAACTTCAAATTATGAGACTAAATGCTACAATAATAATGTAAAGGTCAATACAACAACACTTAAGTGAGTGATCATGCTCATTGTAAGATGTACAATGCCCTGAATCTAAGATAAATTTATACCCTTTAACATAACTATATATACACTTCTATAATTAGTCTCGTTTGTCAAACACTTGCGTTAAACTACTTTAACAGTTAAAACACTGATGATTATAAACAAATCTTTATATTTATAATCTAATATTAACTTTTTTTTTCTCTAGTTCATATCATCTACGTGTTACACCGTGTAGCACAAGTTATTCACATGATCTTGTTTAAATCGATCAGTTAAAGTCAAATATTACCAATAATTGAGTTCACTTAAAGTAAGGTATCTTGTTCACTCGTTCATATAGTAAAAAACATCACAAGGGGCGGGAAAATGAATCTAAAGGGGGTCCAAGTCCGATTGAATTAATCACGAATAACGACTACCGGTAAAACCTTAAGTAAAAAAGAACTTCGTAACGTTTAAATCGGTTTTAACTGAATCATAGGAGAATGAAACAAATGAATAAACAATCGAGACCATTATTAATATGATAAAGCAACAAAACTTTGGAAAAAGTAAGCAGCTCAAATGTGTAAAGAACGTACTTAACACGTCGTTGGGACTTGGGGTCATACACATGGCAATGTGTATGGTCCAAAAAAGTATTCAACCATATTTGTAACCAAGCTTACATCTCTTACCAGCCACCTCATCTTGAAGCTCCTTTGCCGGATGACCGGTGGAGACACCTATTCTATGGCGGCAGCCGGCGGACTCACCTAATCCCGCGGCGGCGACATGAAATTTCATAGCATGAATCTTAATTATCAGGTAGCATCCTCATCAATCTGAAGCAGCCAGTTTCTTAAATATGATAAATTTCAAAATTTCAAATGGAGAATCTCTATGAGTTTTTAGTAATACGGCATAACCTTATAAATTAGATGATAGCTAAATTGAGTAACATTGATATGCATGAATACAAAATTAGATATGATGATTGTGTGAAGAGAAACAATTTGGCAAACTTTTGTATGTTCGGATGAGATGTGATAGGCAGCTATATATGAGAGATGGACTCCATTTTGGGATCACAGTTCATTCGGTGCATGTGGGCCTCCCATCACTCTTCGTGCCATGTGAATGCATTTTCCTTCATTACCCCTTTCTTATACGCAACTCCGTCCCATACTCGACTTCTTAAACTGGACACGAATATTAAGATAAAATGAAATAAATAATTGAAATAAAATTTAAAAATATAAGGTTGAATAAATAAAAGTATATGAAATCATGTTTAGAGTAGTAAAGAAATTGTAACACCCCCGACCTTGAAGTTTTTAAAATGAGTAAATTTCAGTCGGGACGTCATGCGAAAGCAGAGCCGAAACGTTTTGTGAAACATGGAAAGTTACAGACAACCTTTTGTTTTAAGTTGTTGGAATAAAATTATATTTTATTCAACAAATAAAACCACAAGATTTTCAACATTCTTGTCTTTAAAAGATACATGATATTATTTTCATTGACAAAAATACACAAAAGGATATTATTTTCATTGACAAAAATCCAGAATCCCAACTACACACTTAGTTTGCTGAGTTTATCGGCCGGTCATTCTTCGCCGCCATCTCACCTACAAGGAAGGGAATAAAAACAAGTGTGAGAAAAACCTCAATGATTGTTCAAAAATTTTCGTGGGAAGTTTTCATTAAGATCATAATAATAAAACACTGAAGAACATGAAATAGAAAATACTTTCAATAACATGTACTTTTCGGAGAAACATTATTTCATGCCGCTCCTTATAACCCCACAGTAAAACAGGCCTTATGTCTCCCTGATAGTCGATCAAACCTATGTTTCACACACACACACATAATTAAATATATACACACATAAACAAAGAAGCCAACCCTAGCAAATTCTAGAAAACAAATAACCATAGTCTTTCCCTTGGTCACATAGAGCGAAAAGCGAGGACGGGAGCGAAAGCGAAAGCGAGAGCGAAATTCAACATTTTGAAAGATATATGAGAGCGAGAGCGTTATAATTCGATAATTAATTAATTATTTTAAATTATTTTATCCATGTATAATGGTTTATATTTTCATAACAAATAATTAGGGAAAACTTATTTTAAAATAAAATACTACTATCATATTACAAATTACCAAACCTTTTTAAGTCCAGTAAACCATGTCCATCATTTGGTTGAAGCCCAAGCCTAACACAACAACAAAAAACCTAATTTCCTTCTCTTCCTTCTACTTGAGTGGCATTATTTTTTTTTGAGAATAAAAGATTTCGTTAATAGAAATCAAAAGAGAGCAGAGCTCAGTTACAAGAAGAGTAGCAGACAAGTGTAGTGATAAGCCAAATAACTCAATAGATATATAGAAAACTATCAAGACTAAGTAACTTCACTAAAATCAAAGGGGAGGGATAATATCCTATCTCATCTTCAGTGAAGTCATGGCATAACTTGTGTGCAAGCGCATTGGCCTCACGGCGGATGTGATGGACCTGGACAGCAGCAAAAGTCGAGAGGTCATGCTGGAGCGTGGAGTAAATGGCACCATTAGCGGCGAGTGAGAGAGTAAGCTGCTTGAGGTTCTTAATAACGTGTAAAGAATCACCTTCCACAATGATATTGGTGAAATTCATCTCCTTAGCCAACATAACCAGCTTTGCGAGATATAGTTCGAAGTCTCACGTCAAAATCGACATGATTTTTTCATGCTCCAAACAAGGACATGACACATCGTAATCACGAGCAACAGGAAATTCCAATTCTTCCACTGAACGAGCGATCACGCATCGAAATTTATCTGAATCCAACCTTGGAGGGGACTCCAAGGTCCTTGGTCGTCGTCACGATCTCATTTGGTACCAACGGGTTGATACATATTGGATTTAACAAAGATGCTGTAATAAACAACATAATGGAAGGTATCCAGGGGCGAATACACAACACTTTCATGCCTCAATTTATTTCTGGCATACCAGATACTCCAACAAGAGATAACAAAGAAGTTAAAGTCATTGGAATCAAGCCTAATCTGCACTCCATTAATCCAGTGCCAAGTAGAATCAGGAGAGAAATAGATGGCAGAGTGTGCAACATTAGCCAAGGCCCAATATTGGTGAGCATAATGGCAGTCGCGCAAAAGGTGCAAGATAGATTCATCATGATAACCACAAAAAGCACAAGGGCAGTCCGCAGCCAGGTGTCTACGCATTAGCTCACTACCAGAAGGAAGGGAGTTATGCAAAACATGCCACAAAAAGTGCTTTATTTTACATGGGATTCGCAAGTTCCAAATGAAAGTCCAGCATAAGGTTACTCCAGTAGAAGGGCTGCCGTTCAGATCATCGATTTGTCACTGTTTCAGACGCATAGCTTGATGGTATGCTGAACTTACGAAGTATCTTCCATTTTTGGTGAAGTGCCACACCTTGACATCAGGGACATCTTTGTTGGGCAGGGGGATCTTGAGTATTTCTTTGACATCATCCTGCCAAAACAGAAAATGCAAAATAGGCAAGTCCCATTCATCCGGATAGGGATGAATCAGAAAAGAGACACTGAGGGGACCTTCATGATTGAGATCCGGGGTTTTAGGCTTAAAGGAGTCATTACCCGAGATCCAATTGTCATGCCAAATATCAATATTCGCACCATTACCAACACGCCAACGAATTCCAGATTTAACTAGAGGTAAAGCAGCACAAATACTTTTTCAAGTAAAAGAGGAATCGGATTTGGGAGTAGCATGCAAAATATCATAGTTAGGGAAATATTTGGCTTTAAGGAGACGACTAAGTAAAGAGTGAGGGTCGTCAATGATACGCCAGATTTGCTTACCAAGAAGAGCAAGATTGAAAGCACGTAAATCACGAAATCCAAGCCCCCCATCTCTTTTACTTTTTGCTAAGGTTTGCCAATTAACCCAATGCTGCTTATGCTTACCTTCATCCCCCCACCAGTAATTAGAAATTAAAGATTCAAGCTCATGAAGGAGGTAGTCAGGTAATTTAAAACAACACATCACATAACTCGGGATAGCTTGCAACACAGATTTAATTAGAACCTCTTTGCCAGCCTTAGACAAGAATTTACGTCTTTTTCCACAATTTTTCCCTAAGCCAACCAAAGACTTCCCTTTTATTCTTACCCATAGACGTAGGGAGGCCCAAATATTTTTCGTGCTTGTCAACCACACGAACATTCAAGGTCTGCTGGATGCTGGAAATTAAATCAGAATGCACATTCGGCTAAACACAACATAAGATTTTTCCAAATTGACCTCTTGACCCGAGCCACGGCTAAAAATATTTAGAATGTAAGAAATGGTACGAGCCGCCTCGTTACTGGCATCACAAAAAATCATGGTGTCATCGGCGAAAAGGAGATGAGAAACGGAAGGGGCACTACGGCTCACCTTCACTCCTTTAAGGTCGCCTCTACCAACAACACCATCAATCAAGGAGCACAAGACTTCTGTACAAAAAAGAAAAAGGAAAGGAGAAATGGGATCACCTTGACGGATACCCCGACCAGGACTAAATTGATCAAACTGACTACCATTAAGGATAACAGAGTAGGAAACAGACCAAACATATAGCATAATCAAATTGACAAAAGAGGAACAGAAACCAAGCCTGACAAGAACTGACTCCAGAAAGGACCATTCAACACGATCAAAAGCTTTACTCAAATCCAACTTAAGGGCCATGTGACCAATTTTACCCTTGGTTTTGGCGTTTCAGAAAATGGTTGATTTCATACGAAACAAGAACATTATCCGAAATTAATCTACCAGGAATAAAAGAGGACTTGAGTTTCACTAATCAAGGAGTGCATATGGGGCTTAAGCCTATTAGTAATGCATTTAGAAGCTATCTTGCACACTACATTACTAAGACTTATGGGACGAAACTGAGTGATGACATCAGGATTTTTGCATTTAGGAATGAGAACTATATGAGTATAATTCAACTTGGCATCCAGAACACTACTATTCAGCATATTCAGACAGCAATTAGTTACAGAATTTCCAACAGTGGACCAGTATTTTTGAAAGAACAAAACGGGAAAACCATCAGGTCTGGGGGACTTTAAGGGGTACATCTAAGATAGGGCAGAAGTTACCTTGTGAAGAGTGAAGTCTCGGCAAAGTTCCTCATTCAGTTCATCACTCACCTTAGGCGCCAGGTATTCCATTGCAGCTTCAATGTCTGAGGTTAGAGGATTAATAAAGCTGAAAATGGACTGAAAATATTCAACAACAACAACATCCATGTCTGCTTGTTCAGTTCGCACAATCCCTTGACTGTCCTTGAGGCCCAAAATTTCATTCTTACATTGTCGTTGGGGATGCTCGACTATGGAAGAATCGCGTGTTGCGGTCGCCTTCACGAGCCCATTGAACTTTGGATCTCTGTTTCCACATATCATTTTCCTTTTCCAGAATCGATTCAAGCTCATGTTTGAGAGACGCCTCTTCCTTCTTCCTTTCTTCGCTCACAGTCAACTCCTTCAGAGATCCCAATTGTTTCCTGAATTTGTGAATTTGGCCATTGACACTTCCAAATTCGCGTTGCCCCCAATTTATCAAGCCAATTCAACAATTTTCTACAGAAGTCAGGAAATCACCATCGTTCCCCCAATTCGCAGCAATGACTCGAGCGCAATCTTCATGTTTGACCCACATAGATTCGAATTTGAAGGAAGTTGGTTGTCTGCGTCTTTGTGAAGTAGAGACGGAATGGAAGGTGATTTTTAGGGGGTTATGGTCGGAATAGGCGCAGCGAAGATGGTGGACAGAGGCGTTTGGGAAGAGAAGATTCCAGGAAGAGGAAGATAAGGCTCTGTCCAGTCAAGCACATATGGCGTGTGGGTGGACATGTATGTTATACCAAGTGTATTGGAAGTAAAACCCAAATCAATTAACCCCACATCCTGAATGCATTCACGAAAATCTCGAATCTGGTAAGGAGCGACCCTCAAACCGCCTGATTTTTCTTTATTGGAAAGAATTTCGTTAAAATCGCCTACACATAACCAGGTTTGGTTTGATAAAGTGCCAAGACGCCTTAGGAGATTCCAAGTGTGTTTCCAAAGACTCACATTCGGTTCACCATAGAAGCCGGTGAAACGGCAGATTTCGTTACTATTAGGAAGTTAAACATGTGCATCAATATGATAAGTGAGTAGCTTTGGAGAGTAACAAGAGTATCTTTGGACCATAATAAAGCAAGGCCACCGGAGCGACCTTGAGAAGCAACCGAAAAACCAAAAACATTAAACTTTGCTTTAAGAAAAACTTCACGGTCAACCAAACGGGTTTCCATGAGAAATACAAGATGGGGGTGGGAATCCTTAATCAAATCACCTAATTCTTGAACTATCCAAAGGCCCCCCGCGCCTTGACAGTTCCAGACAATACAACTCATTGATGTAGGCGGGGTTGCTCAATCGCAACCTCTGCCTCTTTAGCAGTGTCATTGATCACAATTCCGCTATTAGCCCTCTTGAAGTGCCTCTCCAAAGCTGAATCTTTCCCGAGATCACCATTCTTCTTGTTGCTCACAGAAACTATTCACTTACCTTTATCTTGGGTTAGGAGGCGGTCTCTTTTTCTCGGTTGAGAAGATGCAAAAACGGGCTGATTAGGGTCATGGCTGGGCAAGTGGTTATTGTTCCTGGTCCACTGGTGGCGCGAAGGAGAGAATCTACGTGTTGGACTGGGTAGATGCAGAAGAGGTAAGTTGTGGGCTGGTTTGTTGTTGGGATAAGTATTGGGCTTTGGCAGATTGGGAAGGGGGGCGTCTTGGGCCTGGGGCATGAGGGAAGGAGGTTTCGGGGATGGGTTAGGATTCATGGGCTGAATTTGGTCAGGGAGAGTTTGCGGGTTAGTGGGAAAAGGGCCCAAGATAGGACTATGGTGATTTGAAATTGGTCCGTTACTGGAGAAGTTTCCAAGGTGTATATTGGGAAAGTCAAAGGTAGGGGAATTAATTTGGGTAAAGAGGGTAGGTTGCAAGGCTTTAGGAGATAACGGAACAGTTTTTTACACACCTTCCATTTTAGTATGTGAATGATTGTCCTCATTATTACTTACCAAAATTATTGCGTGGGAGGGTTGACCCTGCTATAAGTCTGCTTCATTACCAAAATTAGCTCCCTTGTCGGAGACCGTTGCCGGAGGAGGGTGGAGGTCAACAAAAGATCTCTTCCCGGTGTGAAAATCAGAATTCCCACCGACGAGTTTGTTCCTGTGGTTATTGGACGAGGAACGCAACCAATCACCCCAACCGAAAGACTCTTCCTGAGAATCCCCACAAGCAGCTTCGATGTCGAATTGGATTTTGCAGAATTTCAAAAGATGGCCGATTATACCGCACCTATAACAAAAGTTCGGTAAACGTCCATAAGTGAACGTAACTATTAGCGCCTCACCATTAGCACATTTGACCTTTAGAGCTCTCTTGAGTGGCTTGCTTATATCGATCTTAACTCGGATGCGCATAACCATTCCATCATTCAACGATTTGCTGCTAGTATCCAAATTAATAAATTCGCCTAATCCATTGCCGATGATAGTCGCCATAGCACGATGCATCATACTGATCGGGAGCCCATTAACAAGCACATGAAAGTCAGCGGAATTGAGGTTAACAGAGAGTGGATCATCACCAATTTTAATGGGAGAAAGCACAATGAGGTTCTTCTCGAAGGACCATGGACCACTAGCCAGAACCCGTTTCTTGTCTAAGGAATGATTGAACTGGAAGAGAGGACGATCCTCGATAATCTTACGCACTTCCATACCGTGCATAAGGCCCCAACTGTTAGACGGGAGTTGTTGGAAGGAATCGAGATGAATCGAACGCTTTGACAATGTTCGACCAACAAGAATCAGGCCATAGTTTTCGTTCGTTGTAGTCCAAGCCTCAACTGGAGCCTGAACACCTTCAGCTTCATCCTCAGTGAGTTGGAGCTATTTAGCCATCTTGGAAATTAGCTCGTCTTCCATAATGCACCTGCAACGCAGAGAAACGGAACCCAAACAAAGACAATAGATAGAAGAGAGTAGGGGAGGGATGGGGGAGTAAGAAGAACTGCAGAGATTAAATAGCCCAGCAGGATCAAAATAGAGCAGATCATTAGGGATTACACCAGCAAATTTGATATGGGTGTAAAAGAAAAGAGATACGCCAGAATATTTGATTGAGATAACATTGAGAAACTGAATCAACAAATATCGTACTGAATGTAGAGACTGGTTTGAGAAAAGGGGATTGGGGTGGCTCTCAATCGGCGGAGAGAGTAGATCTTCATTCGAAGAAGGCAAATCACTCATACGAGGAAGGAAATCCCAGCCAGGATTCATCAGAACTTCACAATAGTAAATTCAATCTATGTCAATCACCCTCATCTTGACAAGATGATGATCGTGAAAGATCAACCCCTGCTTTTTTCTTTGTGGCAGCTTTGCTTAGGTTTCTTTGACAATGTGAAAATTTGAGCGGCATTATCACTGTGTGTTTCTTCTTCTTTCTTAATTTCCTATGAATTTCTTCTTAATTTCATATGCCGCTCTGCCTCTTGCAATTTCTTCTTCTTATTATTAATTGCCTCTGTCAGTCAACTAACAAACACAACTGCACACAAAGTCTGAGTGTTTGAAGAAGACGCTTGCAAGTCGAAGCAGAGTGCAGTCGAAGATCGAAGAAGAAGACTCAGCAAATGAAGAAATCGACTCAGCAGATGAAGATGCAGATCGTCTTGGTTGATCGAAGAAGAGAAGAAGAAGACGCATAGCGTCTGATCGAAGAAGTCGTAATGGCTGGATTCAGTTCTTTTCCCCAAAATAGCCTAGGGTTTCATGTTTATTGTAAAATAACCCTTGATTTTTTTTTACCCATACCCGTGGGAACCGGCGGGTCAGCGGTTCCCGGATGAACGGTTCCTACCGGGTTTAGGGCGGCTTCGCCAGTTTTTGACTTGGCGGTTTTTAAGCGGTTTTTTTGCCTCTAATTGGCCCGCCCACCATCGGTTTTCCGGCCAAACCTGTTGGGCCGGCCGGTCGGACCCGAATTTTAAAACATAGGATCAAACTATCCAGTCAGGACCCTGCCATGGTACAGGGGTGGAATTCTACGACCCAACTAAATCAGTGTAGGCTTCTATCACTCGATTTAAAGGGAATGGGCAAAGGAAACGGACAAGTAGCTCGCCAGACACAACTGACCAAACTACAAGCCAATTAACATGAACCAAACGTACGTATCTTTCTTGAATTGTCAATCAAAACAAGATAACAATCATGTATATAAAATATATATATATATATATATATATATATATATATATACATATATATATACATATATATATATATATATACATACATATATATATATACATATATATACATACATATATACATACATATATACATATATATATACATACATATATATATATATATGTATATATATATATGTGTATGTATATATATATGTATATATATATATGTATATATATATATATATATATATATATATATATATATATATATCTTTCAAAACTCTTTAAACTCTTTCGTGATTTGGTTTTTTATGCAATAGAACGTGCGTTTTGGAAACCATGCATTACTTTTATATAAGTTGAAAACATATTAAAATACCTTCCAGGTTTTGAAAATAATATATATATATATATATATAGTTTTGTAGAACACTCACATTTGAAGGTTAGGAAGAGCAAGAACTATGAAAGTACTTGCAAGAAGAACTTGCTACAAACTTGAAAATAAGAGACTAGTACTTGAAGATTTTTTGAAGAAAATGCCCAAAACTTTTTTTGACAAATGAGGGCTGGAAAAAGAGGGTATTTATAGGGTGGGTTTAGGGAAGGTGAAAGAGTTGAAGAGCCAAGATTAAATGGCAACTTAAATGGCTTAAATTGCACTTAAACCTCACATAAAACCAACAATAAAGGTGCAATTTAAAGAGAGACCTTTCACATTTTTTTCTCAACATTTAAACACAATAACTAATGATAAATTATCAGATTGTAAACAAAAATAAAATGTGACACACCAAAAAATGCAACATAGAGCAATTAAATTGAGCTCACAATTAGACATGCAAATGTAATAACTAAATTCAAAATATTGAACATGCATAGGCAATATTACACTTAGACATGCATAAGTAACATGAAAATAAATATAAAAGACAAATGAAAATAAAATCAGAAGGTTGATCGAAACATAGCTGAAACATAGCATGAAACATTCGACATTACAAGCGACCTTTTGTACCATAACATGAAAAGGAAATAAAAATATTTTATTCATTAAAGAAACCTCAAGTTATCAAACTCTTGTATTTTGAAATATATGAATATAAAATAACACTTTAATTTCTAAACGTTAAGAGAGCTACACACACATAAAGACATGCATGTAAATTACATAATTCAAAAGTGACTCTTCAAATTATAAATTAATCAAAGCACACATATAAAGACATACACATACATAAAAGCATACATTTAAATTTTCTAACTTAACTACTATTAATATATCATATAATAAACTCACATAAACACAATTGAAGTTTCTCTTTAAAATCTCAAATAAAGCCAAATAATGACATACATTCAAATTACATAATTTAAAATGACACTTCACATTAATCAAAGCAAACAAATAATGACTTGTATTGAATTAGTGATTAAAATGAAGACTCTTCAAATAAATCATCAATAAAGCACACATAAAGACTTCTATTAAGTTGGACGAGTAAGAAGAAGTCTTGTTACATTAATCATTCATAAAGATAAATTTAAGAGATGACTTTCAAATTATTTTCAAATAATTACACCAACAAATTAAAGGATAAAATAATCAGATTTTTAAGTAGGAAAAATACACCAAAAATAATTTCTCTTCTTTAAAGAAAGTACAAAATAAATAACCATACATATTACAAATTGTCAAGTTACATAGACTTTTAGAACAAATAATACACTTTCAAAACGAACTTCACTATCAAACAAAAATAATTCTAATATACTTCGATACAAATAAAGTAACAATATTAAATCATTCAAGCACAAAAAGAACTAAGGTACGTTAAAATCTAGGGTGTCACACTCACCCCTCCTTAAAAGAATTTGGTCCCCAAATCCACACCTCAAAATTTTCTAAAACATTAATACATGACCTTAATACCATGTTAACTTAAAAACTAGGTTATTACAGAAATATTTTTATTTAAGACATAAAAAGTTGAGATTGAGACAAACAATACAGAAAACTACAAAATTGAGATTCATATTGAGGGAGTATATAATCCATGTATTCCTTTTGCTAAATATCAGTTTTAACTTTCTCGAGCCATCTTAATCTCAAATTACTTATAAGTTTTACAAGAAACATAAGATGTATGAAATGAAACATAAATTAAATATTGATGTGCGTGTTCTTTTTATTGAATGTGTCATGTGTCGACTTTGATATTTACTTACGTCTTTATAATGTGGTTTAAAGATGCGCGTATATAGAATCTTAGGGTTTTTTTTTCCCTTCTGAAACATAAAGATTATTATTATACATAGTAGAGGTTACATAAAGCATAAGTAATGCTCATAATTTGAGGTGATTCGAGTAAACACTAATTGGTATAATTATAAAAACTTACACGGTATTTTACTGTATGCACTGTGAACCATACAAAATTTGATGTGTGCCATTGATATATTATAGAGATGAATTATATCTTTTAGTTGTGAACCGAAGGCAGCAAATTGCTCCCTTGATACTCCGTTATCGTGATATACTCTTCTCTTCATATCTGCAAACTCATTCTGTTCATTTAAGTTCAGTTCAAATCAGTTAAGTTAAGTTCAGTTCAGCTCTGCTTAGTTATATTTTATACTACAAATCAGTTCAGTTCAGTGCAGACGAAGAGAACAGAGCCTAAGTATGATGAATTTAATAAGAATCATCATCTAAAGTTACACTTGAGGTGCAGGAAAAAGTACATTATGAATTCAATAAACTTACCGAGTGTCTGTGAACAAAAACATGACAATCAACTTCAACAAATACTAGACTTGACATTATGCATATTTGATAATTATTTAATTATTTATTTACAACTACTTTACGTACAACACAACATGATCACATAGATTAAATCCAGTGATTTTTTTAATGCAATACTGCGGTATCTTTTAGATCTGTGGATCTATAACATGAATTTTTGTTGAATACATCAACTTACGGGTCAGGAAATGTTACAAAATTGTAATCTAATCAAAAAACATTACACAAATCACAAAATAAATTACTTAGTAATAAAACTAACATAACTTATTAGATGTCTTAGTTGGTCTCTTAATAAATAAATTATTTAGTATATTTCTGGAGACTTTCTCTAAAAATATAAATTGCATAAGGCATTGGGTCAACCTCATACAATAACGATAATCTATCATAATTTAGAGGAATTAGTCACTTAGCCACGGGGTATACCCAAGCCAGCAAACAAATCAATCTCAACCACACGATCTCTCCCTGACGTTTGATCTACGGCTCAGATCCTGCCCGTTGGTTTCACGGGCAGATCTCCTCGCCTTTAAGAAGCACCCGTTTGCCTTGGATTTCTTCACTCACATTTCCAAACCCTAATCCCAATTTCTGCAACTTTCACCTCTCTTCTCTCTCTCTAACCATCTATCTCAATTCTGCGCAATCTCGCTCCTATTTATCTTTTTATTTATACATATATTTTTTTTTTCCGATTTGGGATCGTAATCGGAAATCGGATCGGAGAAATTTCGAGGTCGATTGATGATAGTGGGAAGAATTGCTGCCGGAAATAGGCCGGAAAATGGCATCAGCCGTGCTGGCGAGTCAGAATGAGTCGAGCTGGGCACACATGGGGAAGATACCGTACGCAAATTCTTCTCACCTAAATTCAAACCCTAACCCTAGCACCAATCCCAATCCGAAGAAGAAGCAGAAGAAGTTTCACCAGCCGGCGGTGGTGGAGAACGGCGGCCGTTACCTCAACGGCGGGAATTCGCCAGTCGTGACGCAGACGGCGTCGGACGATGCGTATTCGTTCAATCAAACGTCGACGAGCCGTCCAGCGACGGCGAATTACGTTTCTTTCAAAATTGCTACGTATTCGAAGCCGGAGCTCGTTGAGCTGAGGAATCGGCTGGCGTCGGAGCTGAATCAGATCCGGAGTTTGAGGGATCTGGTTGAATCGGGCAATGTTGGGAACGTTAGATCTCAATCGAAGACTAAGAAGGTCTCGGGAATGTACAAAGGCCTGGTGGTGTTGGATCTGGTCATTTGAAGAAGCTGAACGGTGTGGTGAATGGGAGCTCGGAGAGCGTGAATTACGAGGTTTTGATGAAGGAATGTGGTAAGATTTTGACGAAGCTGATGAAGAATAAGTTTGGGTATGTTTTTAGGGTTCCTGTTGATGCGAAGACTTTAGGGCTTATTGATTATCACGACATTGTGAAGCGGCCTATGGATCTGGGTACAGTGAAGGCTAATTTGGGGAAGAATGTGTATTCGACTCCTCTGGAATTTGCAGCTGATGTTAGGTTGACCTTTAACAATGCGATTTTGTATAATCCGAAGCAGGATCCTGTTTATGGAATGGCTGAGCAGTTGTTGGATCGATTCGAGGATTTGTTTAGGCCGATTCAAGAGCAGTTGAATTCTGCAAATGCTGCTTCCGTGGGACATCAGAGAGAACGGGAATTGCGAGAACTCGTGGTTAATGGCGATGTTACTGGTGAGGAATTGCAAGGAAGCTCGTGGAATAATCACATCGGTAGTATTCCGCCTCCCGTTCGTGCCTCGCCTCCTAGAGTAAAGAAGTCGAAGCCGAAAGCGAGCCCGATTATGAAGCAGTTGCCCGAGAGAATGCAGCAAATGCCACCTGTGCAGCAGCAGGCTCCAGCTCAAGCTCATTCCAGTGCTTCTACACCATCACATCCGCCTCCTATGCCTGTTAATAACCATCAGCAGCAGAGGTTTCAGGAGCAATTTCCGCCTTCTCCGGTTCGAGCTCCACCTCCTGTGAGCGCTGTTAAGGAACCTAAGGGTTCTGGAAGGTCAGGTGGCACTGTGAAGCAGCCGAAGCCCAGGGCTAAGGATGTGAATAAGAGAGAGATGAGTATGGAGGAGAAGCAGAAGCTTGGTTTGGGTTTGCAGAATCTTCCTCAGGAGAAGATGCCTCAGTTATTGCAGATTATTAAGAAGAGGAATGAGCATATGGCACAGGATGGTGATGAAATTGAGCTCGATATCGAAGCTCTTGATACCGAGACCCTCTGGGAGCTTGATCGGTTCGTGACGAATTGGAAGAAGTTTGTGAGCAAGACTAAGCGGCAGGCTTTGATGGTGAACACTAATCAACCCTCTGCTGGTGTTGCTGCTCCCTCTACTCCAATTGCTGATGCTGATATGGTAATGCCCTTAACCTGTTCGTCATTATGCTGTTCTAAATTTCAGGACTTGCATTGTAGGAATCATGCAAGTGCATTTCATTTACCCTTGGTAGATAGTTTGCTAAGTAGAATACTCATGTCTGTGGCATTGCCAATTCAGGGTGTTATGAGTGATAAGAATGAGGACTCTGTAAGGAAGTTCAAGGAGAATGATGAGGAGGATGTGGATATTGATGATGATATGCCAGCAACGAATTTCCCCCCGGTGGAGATTGAGAAGGATGAAGGAGCTGTAGGCGGAGGTGGTGTTGGTCAAGATCATGACCGGGACCAAGATCAAGAGGAGAATGGCAATGTCAATGACAATGGCAATGCGAGTAGTAGTTCGAGCAGTTCGGGTAGCTCAAGCAGTTCCGGATCGTCTTCTTCCAGTGGTATTGATACTGAATCTGAATCTTCTTGCGTTTCTTCATTGTCTTGAGGATAAAATATTGCCCTGGAATCAAAATTGGGCAATGTACATAGAAACGCTCATTAGTTTGAGCTTGCTTTTACAGATTCCGATTCAGGGAGTTCCTCTGGGAGCGACTCTGATGCAGATGAGGCTCAGTCTTGATTCATCTTCTAAGCTAACCAAATCAGCTAATCATGAAGATTGGAATACGACGGTGCTGGACTTTTGCTGAATGTCCTGCTGTTGTGCAGTGTGTTAAAATGCATATGTATGAAGAGGTATATACATACATACATTCATTCATCATTGTGGTTATTTGCTTTGCTTTTGTGTACTGTTTGTTTCAAACTTGCTTGCTTATAATAAGAACTTCAATTTCTGCTTTCGCAGAGAATGGTGTTTTTGTGGAGAAGATGTATGTGGCATACATTTGGCTATAGATGATATTATATGGTGGTGGAAGTTTTTGATAATCCTGGGAATGGTTCGAGCCTAGGAAGCACGAATACGCATGCAAGTATGAATACGGTACAAATACGAAAAAGGATAAAATCTAAAATATTAAAATACGAATACGTCAAGAATACGTTTGGTTATTTATATTTATATAATTTTATGTTGTGATATGGATAATTATATGTTAGGATTAGATCTATTAAATTAGGTCTTTTAGTAATTAAATCACAACACTTTGAACTTTGGCCTATTTAGGAACAATTGTAAGAAGTCTTTTACTCTTCCAAGATTCAGTTCTATCCAAAAAGATAATAGATCAGAATGTAAGAAGAAAAAATACGTATTCTTCAAGTATTTCAACGTATGCGCATTAAATACGTATGCAGGTTGAATACTCCAGGCCATGAACGTATGCATGCTTCCTAGGTTTGAGCGAATGTTTATGGAATTGCTTTTTGTGGAGAAGATGTATGTGGCATACATATGGCTATAGATGATATATATGGTGGTGGAAGTTTTTGATAATCCTGGGAATGGTTCGAGCGAATGTGTATGGAAATGCTTTTGGTACTTAGTATTGATGGTTAGATAGGTTAGGCAGATGAATTAGTGCAGCAGCAGGAAGAGAAGAGAAGCATCAGCTAGTGAAAAATGTAGATAACTGATGAAAAAATACCTTTGTACAGGTTCTGATGGGAATCAAAATGTAGAATTTTCTTATGAATCAATGATGAAAGAAAGCATCTTGTTTTGCCCTTATCTCGACTATTGCTTCTATTTTTAGACTCTCTGTGTTACCTTAATCAAAACATTGCCTTGCTTCTATTCCATAACAACCTTTGCTTGCAAATATTGTTTAGAAGCAAGCACATGGGCCCTTGAACATTGTCATGGCTGTAATGTTGACAATACAACTAGCAAAAGCTCTTTCCGGTTATGGAAAACTCGCATATGTATTCCGTCCCTCCGGAAATTCCCTCTTCCTTACTACAGCTTTGTAGTTTACACCGTGTGAGGCTTGACCGCGCCTAATCTCTTGTTTGCAGGTGTTGTACTTGTTATTGTGAATGTATCTGAAATCTATTTTATGTTTACTCTTTGTTCTCATGATTGCTAGGACCATTACACTAATGCTTTGTTTGATTTGCTTTGCACCGACAATTATCAAATGATCTAAATCTGTTTTAATGTGGATTGATTGATCAAAATTTGTTTGAATGACCTGGATGAAAGGATATTATTTGGGCATGACAGAATTTGTTTATGTTGGTGAAAAATCGAATGGAAGTAATGGGACAGCGACTAACAAGTTGGGTGGCTAAAAGGGGCTAAAATATGGCGGCCCACTACCAGCCACGATATTTCCATGTAGACTGCCTTTATTTGGTAGACTGATTACGATATTTAACCAAGACATGTATCCTAAATATGGTATGGGACAAACCATTTCTCTGTTCTTAATAATGCAAAAGCAATTGAAAGGTTGTTTTCTTTTTGGGTTTATCACCAGTATTGGATGGTATCCGACTATTCGGATGGAGCACTATCGTCTATCGAACCTTTTTTCAGGGACGGATCTGCCAATCAGTGTGGTCTTTCGGATATTGTTGTCAAATACAAATATGTTTATCCAGTACGTCTGATTATTAAAGACAAGTCTTGTTTAGAACAACCTTGTAGAGTCACAAACAAAAGGTCAGGTTCTTACCAAATGCAAGACAATTTCTGAGATGTAGCTCCTTCAAAGTTCAATATTATCAACACAAACTAAACTACAGCCGGTAACATAGGTCCAGCACCAAGCGCACTTCTCCCAGCCGTGAAATGTTAGCATTTCATCTCTCAATTCTCATTTCATCGAAATTTTTGAACAAACTTTACTTATTGGAAAAAATTAAAATACCTAAATAAATTAAAATAAATAAAAAAATTCGGGCCGGATCTGGGCTGCAAAAGCAGCCCATTTTGTGAACTGGCCGGGTATAAAACCCGGCCAGTTCACAGTTTTTCCATTTTTTTTGTTTTTATTGTTTTTCTTTCTAAATATATATATATTCAAACCGGTATATAAATTTCTCAAAATTAACTTTTATTCAAACTTGAATCGAAATTCTTTCGAATAAAGATTACAACTTGAACACGGACGAACGAACTTGAATCGAAAATATTACATGCCATGACTAGGTAATGGAATAACATCTTTAAAGTGTTCACAAATTTCATCGAGAATGTCGAATACGTCATTTTGGCTCATACAACGCCTGTTCGGCTCAGTGATGCGTGCAAGTTTAGCTCCGAGCCATTGTATCCTCTACAAAATAAAAAACATACATAATAAGAATTGAGAGATGAAATGCTAACGTCGTGAATGTATATGTATTGAATGTTTAGGAACCATACCACGGTAGGATTCATGTCGGATGGTCGGTAATGTTCTCTTCGAGTAAATGTTTGTTGGCGTGTCACTTGCCTATGCGTCCTTGCGTGAAACCATTTGTTGTAGTTTGGAAAACTTTCATATCCGTAATGCACTCGAAGTGCTTGTTTATGGAAATTACATCGAACGTTTTGAAAGTTCTCGAAGGAGTCTTGAGCAGGATATGAACATTTGTAGAATGCCGGTTGTGGTGGCCTTGAGACAACTATTGGTTGTATGAGTCGTTGTGGAATTAGTTGGGGATATCCGAACTGGCGCATAACACGGTCTGGCATGTAAGCCTCTATAATCTTTAAACAATGAATAATTCCTCTAAATTGAGAAATTAATGGGGACTACTTCCTCTGCTGCACGTCCGAATTGTGTCCACATAACCTATTACATAAGAGGTAAGTAAGTAAATAATTTTAACAGAGTTTCAATCTTAATGAAGACAAGCGTGATAAATGTGATGACATACTTCATTCGAAGCAATATTGTCTAAGGCACTTCTGTATGCAAGATGTAGAGCATCTTGATCTTGGTGGACGGTTCCCAAGTTCCATGATTCAAAAGAAGTAAAGTGCTTTTAGATCCACATCTGAAATCATATAAAGACTTCAACAAAAATGTATTCTCTTTTCAAGTTATGATAAAATGTAAAAATTATATAGAGCTAGCAAACCTGCACAAGTGAGACACATCCATCTATTTAATTGCAGTCAATACGTGATGCAATTCCCAACTGTCTATACTGATTGGCAAGTGCAGCAGCTCCCCATGCGTACGTTTGAACCTCTTCCAGCTGATTTAGGAACGGTAGAAATCCAGCTGGTACTCGAGTACTACTCTTGTCGACAAACAACGATGTGCCTAACAACCACAACAGGTACATGACAGCATGTGAATGGGGTGGTAGAGTTTGTGGTTTTAAAGCATCCTCAATTGTGCTACGCTTGAACCCAGCACTTTTGTAGTTGGCCCTCACCAATGCATCATTCATTTGCATATGAGTTGACAATAAGTGCCTGATTTGTTCTGGGCTGTGAGTCACCACCTTCACCGCACGACCCTGCACAGGAATTCCTAATAGAAAATGGACATCATGCAGAGTTATAGTCATCTCACCGAATGGCAAGTGAAAGCTATTAGTTTCAGGATGCCACCGTTCAACAAATGCACTAATCAAATGCATGTTGATCTTGTTTATAACGGTGGGCAAGTGTGAGAGAAGGTCATTGTTGACAACATTGTTGACATTGTCGTTCAAATAATCTTTGAACTTGGTCAATTTTTTGTGTTGATGAAACCCCCCTAGAATATTGCGATCCTGCGACATTTTAAAGTAAACAATAAATAAGAATGAGTTAACTATAGTGAATATGAATCGTCGTATTTTAAAGATCAGGAATGGAATGGCTTACATTTTCAATCCATATGGAGTGAGCAATGTGACCTAAAATCCTTTGAGTAACTCCGGATCTGACGGGCCTCCATCAACAACATGTGTTAGCTCTTCCCAGGGTTGATTGGTGGGATCATTAGGAGCTTGCTCTCCATGCTGGCGGCCAGAAGCATAGGAATTGGTGTCGTTAAAATGTGTCGATACCGATGCAGAATGCAATTGGTGTAAATCGACATTTGTATTTGGCAGTCTGAATTGGTGGGGTGACTCGTTACCCCCTGTTCGTCGATTGACGTTCAAGTCTTTCTTGTTTCATTGTCAATGGTCGGAGGTGACTCGGTTGAGTCCCTTATTAAGTTTTCAGTAGCATCCGAACTGAAATCAGGATTGGCAATGCGATTCGACCTTCGAGCTCTTGCTGAAGCAGCCACTGGCCCTCTTTCCCTTCCATCAATCTCTCTCAATCGTCCAGAATATTTGTCGACTGACCCATGTGGGATATCCGGGGCGTTTCTTTTTGATGGACCGCCGCCATCTTTGGATGAACCGCCCTTAGTGAAGTGCTGAAACAATCAAATAAGAATGATCGGAGTGTTAGAATTCGACGAGAAACATGAACAATCAAATATCTTAAGATGAACGATCAAATATAATACAGTTTATTAATGTTTTATCATATCTTTACCTTCCAGATTCCTGCCATTTAGATGCTTAAGATTTTGGTGGTGTTTTATCAAATAAGAATAATATGTTTAAGTAAAGAAGAAAGAAGAGAGTGTTGTGGTGTAAATTTTTAGTTAAGGTGTAGAGTATTTATAGAGAAAAAAACGACCCGACCCAACCCGACCCGTATCCAAGGGTCAAATCACCCTGGGATACCCTTCCAAGGGTCACTTGACCCTTGGGACAAAGCATGAAGGACAAAGCATGCATGAATTGTCCCATCCGGGACAATTGAATTGTCCCGGATGGGACAATTGCATGGCTTTGTCCGTTTTAATGACAAATATATCTCATTTTTTCGATTCACGGTATGTCTCTATTAACACAACACTAACACAATCAACTGAGGTACATTTTATTTATACTATAAAATGGTCCCCTACCTAATCATATTCTCACACTTCACCCTTTAAACAAATGGTCCCCTGCACTAATCATATTCTATACACTTGAAACCCGAAACACTAATCATATTCTAAACACTTCAAAAACAAACACGTACACAATGAGTCACGCCCCAAGTTCATATATTTCATCCGACGGTGAGCCTGAATTCCCCGATTGCAGTTCATTTTTTCAAAATAATCAGACTTTTAATACTCGGGAAGCTGCAGAAACTTGGGTGCGAGATACCGGTGTACAAAACAATATATTTTTCACGATCTCACATTCGAAACCAAGACACGTTTACATGGGTTGTGAGCGAGGTGGTGAATACAAAAACACGACTTCAACTGATCCCGAAGTGAAATCTAGAAGTTCCGTTGGGTCAAGGAAACTCAAGTGTCCATTTGAGGTTAAGCTGCACGAGAGGTATCCTGGGGTGTGGAGAGTGTTTCTCAGAGAGGGCCACGAGAAACACAATCATGCACTCGGGAATTCCCCCCCCATGGGCACACGTCTGCCACCAAGCTCACTGACGAAAAGTACGCCCGGGTGATTGAGATGTTGAAGTGCGGAATGGCACCTAGACAAATTCTCGATCAACTTAATCAGAATTTTCCGGGCACATGTACTAACCTACGTCAAATATACAATGCTGACTAGAAATACCAACGTTTGGAGATGGGTTCCCTAGCCCCAATGGTGTATTTCGAGGAACTCTTGAGAAGAAACCATTATATATATACACATTCAGAAGTGGAGGGTACTAACATATTGGAGGGAATTTTCTTATCTCATCCTAATACAAGGGAGCTGATCCGTTTGTTCCCGCAAGTTGTCTTCATGGATGCAACGTCTGAGGCAATTTGTCGACATGCCTTTGGAATGGCGATTGGCGTCTTACCCACTGGGCAAAACTATCACATAGCCTTCATTTTCCTATCCAACGAAAGGACTTCAAGTTACGTTTGGGGGCTTAAACAATTACGGGTGTTGTTTGCTGAATGTGGTGTATCACCGGGGGTATTTGTTACCGACAGAGAGTTAGCGGAAATGAATGCGATTAAACTTGTCTTTCCAGAAGAAGCACACCTACTGTGTCGGAGACACATCTCAAAGAATGTGCAGGCTCACTTATCCAAGATGGTAGGTACTAAGTATCAACCCGTAATCAAATCCAGATGGGATCACATCGTGCATGCAGACACCGAGGAACTCTATGAGCAGGCTGTTGCAGAAATGGCGGAGGCATGGCATAGGCATCCAGGTTGCATGGTCTATGTACGGAACCAATGGTTGGATCCATACCGTGACCGATTTGTCCAGGCGTGGACAAAGAACATCCTACACTATGGAACTAACACGACCAACAGGTTATTCCTTCATTTATCGTCATAAATCCACCACTCATACCTTAGTTTAGTTTATTTCGTAATATACAACTACCCTATAATTACAGTTATGCCGAAACTGACATTCAACAATGTAAATTATTTGCAGAGTCGAAGGTGCTCACGCTAGGTACAAGTTGTGGTTGGGTCCTTCAAATCATAAGTTCCACTGTCTATTCCAGAAGCTAAATGGCCTACTTGAAATGCATTTTGATGAAATCCGCACACAGTTTGAGAGATCTCTTAATATCGTCCCTCATTCCACATCAACAATGCCGATCTTCAAAAACCTCGGAGGTGTGCTTTCACATCTCGCCATCGAGAAAATGGTCAAAGAAATAGACAATGATCCAAGTGATTGCGATCACATACTGTTTACAACTTTTGGATTAATGTGCGCATGTCAATTGCATGTGAAGCTGCAAAACAGGAGGACCGTCGACCCGGTTCACGATGTAAACGTGTTCTGGAGAACTCTTCACATGGGGGAACCGCCTGAGACTAGACAGCAGAGTATAAAGGATCAGTTTCTTCACTGGGCGGCGGACCGCAGCGAGACTGCCACGGAGGATGAAATGAGATCGTATTTCGACAATTCAAATGCATCACAATCGTTCGTGGACGAGCCATTCGTAGCACAACGGAGAGGTAGGAAACCTAAAGCAATAGGGAAAAGGCTACCGAGTGTTTGGGAAAAAAAACCCCGAATCAGTCTCAAAAGAATTCCGCACCAAGCAATGACGGTTCAGGTTCTCTAGCAAGTACTGGCAGAACATTCAAATATCAAAGTCAAATGCCACCCCAAACTCAATTCTGGATTAGAGGCCATAATGATGTCATCGGCGACGGAAACTGCGGTTTTAGGGTCATAGCTCAATACCAATACGGTCAACAAGAGCGTTGGGCAGACGTCAGGCAAGACCTCATTGATGAGTTGCACTACAACAGGCAGATGTATATCGACGAAATGACAGAAGCACGGGTAGATGAAATAAATATCCGTCTGAACTGGCTTCATGGCGCGTGTACACAACCATGGTATTTCACATTACCAGATATGGGGTGTCTTGTAGCAACAAAGTACCAACGAGTCTTATGCGGTTATTCTCCGTTAGGGAGTATGACATACTTGCCATTGGAGTGTCGTTCTCAAATGGACTCACCGGCTCCGGACCCTGTATCTACTAATAAGTTCAAACGTTTAGAGCAACAAACGTTTCACCAATTCTCTAATTCCATCGGAATTTAACTCAACAAAAATGATCTACTAATAAGTTCCTCTACCAGAACTTCTAATACAACCAAGTTTAGTAAGTAGCGAGTCGATGATTAAGAATACAAAACCAGGAGGCATGTCGCTCAGCAATCCTATTGGGTAACGAACGAAAAAATTATTTCTTTACCTCTTCATATTCGGCCTCAGGTGCCTGTTGATCCCCACCCTGAGAGCCTCCTTCCGAACCACCAGCACCACCAGACATGTTTTGTCCGATCTTCGAAACAGCTTTGTTTGCTGCGTCAAGTTTGGCCTTTATGTCGTCAATGTTCTCAGTAGTCATTGCTGTTCTCAAATCTGATACAGCAGTTTCGATTTCAGTTGCTACTTCACTTGGAATCTTGTCTCTGTATTCGCTCAAGTTCTTCTCAATGGTGTAAATTGTGGTGTCAGCAGAGTTCCGGAGATCGATGAGAGCCTTCCTTTCTTGATCCTTTTGAGAATGCATCTCTGCCTCCTTGACCATCTTTTCAATACCACTTTCGGATAGTCCACCTGATGAGCGAATGGTGATCTGTTGTTCCTTACCCGTGGTCTTATCTTTCGCGGAAACAGTAACAAGGCCATTGGCATCAATGTTGAATGTGACTTCAATTTGTGGCATGCCTCTAGGAGCAGGGGGAATGCCCTGGAGCTCAAATTCACCTAGCATCTTGTTGTCTGAGGCCATTTCACGCTCTCCTTGCAGTACTTTGATACCCACTTGGGTCTGATTATCAGCAGCTGTCGAGAATGTCTGGAAAAGAACATATAATCAAGATAATTTGCATATATACCTCTGAAGTAGTAGGTATGTATAACTAGTAAGTCACAAAGGACTACATATAACACCAAGGGTGGATGAATATATGTAACAGTTTTTGAGGTACATGCAAGTAATGTGTCAGCAAAGAGGGCATACAACCAAAGACCGTGTTTGCAAATTGTTGGAAGCAATAAAATGCTGGTCTGCTTAACACACGGAAAATTGCTTTCAAGCAAAAGTAGTTTTTTTTTGGGTTACTAATGCTTAAAAGCAAATAAAATTTGCGGATATGTAACTCTCTAGTGTTTGGTAACGTTGAAAATGAACATGTTTAAAAAGCTTTCACAAACATCCCCAAACTGCAAGCATGAGTAGTACGAGGCATTTTCAATAACTTTTGGATTCTGAAAGGCATGATTACTTTTGTAAGATTTCTATATTTCCATAATAGATGGAAAGCAAAAACACAATTCATCTGTGTAAAAAATGAAGGCTTTACCTTTCCTTCCATGACGGAAACACAGGAGTTTGTGGTGCCCAAATCAATACCAATAACATCATTTCCAGCTGCTTTGTGCTGTTCAAAGAAATAGCATGCTAAGAATCCACAAATCATAATATATAGAAATGGAGAAAATCCATGGATATATGAAGCTCACCTGAATGGCCTAGCAAGACCAGCCAATTTGTTACTTACGGCCCATGCAAGCTTGGCGTTTCCAGTCAACTGCATAAATGAGATTTCTCAAAACCAAAATTACCTCTTTGAAATAAATTACCAAAAATCTCTCTATAACAATCAGACAAAACACATTATCACTACGGCGATTGGAGCTCAAACTGAATTGAGCTAATAAAAGAAAACAAGCGCAAGCAATATCTCCAGGCATCAATTGTCCATCATAACACATCAGTACAGGATCAACCATCCACAACATCTTTTTTTATATATTATGAACGTATATATAGATTTACCACGACATGACGAATCCATAGACACCAATGTTGAATATTATTATTAATCATAAATTATTTATTCATAAAATAAAATTTAAATCTATTAGATGAGATATGTTGGTTACATTGTGTAAATTTAGATTTGCAAAATTAGTTATTAAACATTTTATTTCAGTACAATACAATACAATGCACCTTATAAGTTATAACTTTAATATTTTTTACCATATATGTAGGTTTTTATTAAATCTCATATAAATTTATCTATAAAACCAAAAAATATTGTGAATATATATTTGGATTCACCGTGATAAGACGAATACAGAGACACCAATTTTGAATATTATTATTATTTAAATAAATTATTTTTCATTAAAATATAATACTTCTTCCGTCCTGAATTCAACATCCCGCAATTCATTTTGGGACGTCCCAATTTTCAACTTCTCATTCATTTAATGGAAAATTTATCTCCTACTTTATTCACTATATTTCCTATTTTATTCAATCTCTTTCTTACTTTATTATCATTTCTTCTACTTTATTCAATTTTTCCTTAAAACTTGTGTCCGGACCCGCGGGTAATTGAATCTGGAACGGAGGGAGTATAAATTTATTAAACGCGATAAAATGAAATAATGAAATTTAAAAAATAGAGCATTTATTAAATGTTTAATACTCTCTCCATCTATTTAAAAGAAAATTAATAGTTATTTAGATGTCCAATTATAAATTTTGATTCTACGAAGCAGAGTCAAAATAGGAGAGTCTAGTGTCGTTGATAGGATCATGATGGCAATGTTATTGTTTGGTGGTTGTTGAAACTACGAAATGTTTGGCGTCCAAATTAGCAACTGAATTTGTTCGAGATTTTGAGTGGCAGCATGTAGTAATTGAAAAGGACTATATTTTGGTGATTAAATCTCTTAAATATGCATATTTTAGCTATGTCCCTTTGTTTCACACTTTCAAAGAAATTCGGACATTTAATAGAGAATTTTGTTCCATGAAGTTTTTCCTGGTTAAATGTGAGGCTCATGTTTTAGTACATCGATTTTCAGATGGGTGTTATTTTGGTTTGGTAGATTCATCATGTGAATCTTAATTGGTTTCTTTTTTTAGTATGGTATACACACACACACACACACACACACACACACACATGTATGTATGTATGTATGTACTGGTGCTAAAAGTATTTGATGAAAATATTAAACATAGTTGACTGCAAACTTTAAATAAACGGAGCATAATTATTTTTTCAAATATTTCAATATTTATAAGTGGTGTTTTATATATAATTTACCGATATTAAAAATATATGGAAAGAAATCACTAAATATTTGTCATTACAAAAACATAAATTAGAAAGAAAAAGAAAAAATAAACAAAAGAAAATGAAAAAAATTAAGGAAATGAACGTAAATAATAATTAAAAAAAGAGACAACAACATAAAAAAGAGCTCAGTACCATACTTGACGAGAAACTGTTGTGGGTCTCATTAGTCTAATGAGATGTTGACCATCTCCAGTGAGACAAGCGTTGATGGTCTGATGCTTTGTAATTTGATGATAATTTGGAGTTTGGAATAATGATGGAGTTTAAGAGGACTATTTGATTATAATTTGGGAAAATGTTGAAAAGTTTACAAGGATGCAATTCATATACAACTTCATAATATTTTAACATGGATAGACGTTTAAAGTTATTTTAGTTTGTATTCTATGGGTGAAGTTTGATTTAATGGGTTTTCACTTTGATACATCTTCGTGTAATATCAAATCTTAGTTAAAAAAAAAAACATATACAATAAGATATTAAATTTCACATCATATGTATGTAAAGGATAAACAATTCCTATTATAGATTCGAGCGCATATATTTTCCTATACATGTTTACTAAGTTATGACAATTAACAAGAGTTGAAGACGCTGTTGAGGTCATTTCAGTCTATATCTGACTACACATGTTTTTCGTCAATTTATTTTTAAATGGGTCAGATTATGTCAAACCCAAATTTAAACCCGTTTGAAATAATAAAGGTTCAGGTCCGGGTCAGCCATATACTCGAACCCGTTCCGTACCTTCGTATAACAAGGCCTGAACCTCAACATTTTATGGTTAAGTTAGTAAAAAGTACATTTTTTCGGGGGAGGGGGGTGCTGGGGTGGGTGCCAAGAAAACCACCATAACATGTGAAATTATGTTTGTAAAAATAATACTCCCTCCATTCCGGGTTCAGCTTCCCGCGGGCCCGGCACAAATTTTAAGAGAAGAGTGAATAAAGAAGGATAAATAGTAATAAAGTATGAAAAAGATTGGATAAAGTAGAGAGATCGTGAAAAAGTATGATGGAGGGTGAATAAAGTAGGGGAAATTTTTTCCATTTAAGGGATGAGAAGTTGAAATTGGGACGTTCCAAAATGGAATCCAGGGAGTTGAATTCGGAACAGAGGGAGTAATTTTTATGTGTGTGATGGGGGACTACATACCACCCGGGGTTGTTGGGAGCCAACCCTATTAACTGTGTTATAGACTTTTTATTTTATTTTGTACGAGTTCGAGGGAAACAATTTATTTAAAATAACATGTATCAGTTGCTAATTAACGGGCCAGGTACAAATAGAGGATCCGATATAAAATATATGTTCAGCCCGTCGGATCCTGAACCGATTCGGTTTGGATCCTAGCCCTTTCAAAGAAAATCCGTTATGATGAGTCGTATTTTACACTTTTTATATTTACCATAAAAATAGACTAGATCATATAGTATTTGTTGAGGGGTTGAGCCTCAAACACTAACTAAACTACTACAAGTCCCTAATCTAAGGTCCGCTTCCGACTTGAAGTCCAACCTGGTGACTTGGTCCGAGCCGGGTCACCTGAGAAGACTAAATGGGGGGGGGGGGGGGGGTTACATAGGTAACCCGGTTTGTTAGATGTCAAACCGGAAAGAGACTTTACTCAAGAGAGAGAGGAAGGCTCTCAATGTAGTAGTTATGAGGAAGGTTATAATGTCAAAAAATACTTATCTTAAGGTCTTGGACCTTGTGCTATATTTATAGTTATCATGTACTTATGAAGTGGTTCATAAGATGATGCCAAGTGTATGTTCAGGATTTGAACGACAATGCTCCCTTGGCCCATGGCCCAATAGTGTGTGAGAGTCCAATACTATTAGGTGGGCCTGGGAGGGTAGATTGGTCCTTTTTATTCTCAGAGTACTATTCCCGCTAATGGGTCTGTGTGAGACCTTTTAGAATGATCCGAGCTCTGTTGCGTTGGTCTGTTCTTAGGTAGCTCAGTGACGGTCCGAGACACTAACTGCTCGGAAGTATCTTGGAGGTTCCAGTGTATACGTTTAGTCTTATTGTTAAGGTGGCGTCCGAGTTTATATCGTCCGGTCCGTTTGGCATCCTAGGACTGACACTGTGTGGTACTTGGTGAGACCATGTGACCTCTTGTCGGGTTCGGAAGTCGTGCACCTAGCTAGATCGGACCAGCTGAAGAGGTGTATTGACTTGAGTGTACTAATTGACCCGGAAGACTTTCCTTAAGGCGGACTAGCCAAGATCGAATAAGTACTGAATTGGCTATTTCAGCTTGATGCGCTCTAGGGCACGCTCTATGGCGCCCTTAACGGATTGGACATATATCTGTATCAACATATGTCCCCCTAGTTTCCAAGTATCTTAGTCGAAGATAGCTGTGGAACTATGAGTGAAGGAACAAGTGTGTTTAGGAGCGTGTCCGAATCGTTAAATGTGAGGGAGAACAATCCCTTCTTTTCCTGTAAAAAATCCGTATTCGTGTTTCAGGAAATAAATATATCTCCCGTTTCGTTCTACAGTCCGGGATAGGATAAATCACGGACTGTAGAAGGAAAAGGTATTTGTATCCGAGATATATTGAGATCCGAGTACGGTTTTAGGATTTGAAGAAGTCTCTTGTGGAAGAGTGTGTAGGAAGTAATCCGCTGGGCTGGATATGTGAAATGGTCCACTTGGGTCGATGAATAGTGATTCAAGGGGCCCAATAAGTCGTCCGTCCAGCCCATGAGTGAGGATCCCGAGACAATTTAATGGGGTACAATATATTTTCACCACCTATGAACCGACGCAACCGTTGGATTGAAATGATCAACGACTGGGTTTAAAAGCTAAGTGATGCGACGTTTCATCTTCCACAATTATCCCTCTATAAATAGATCGCCAGATCTGTCATTGTGACTCTTTAGCCGAATCGAATCTAGAGATTTCCTAAGCAATCCGAGCAAGTAACTAACTTCGGAGCAAGCAAAATTTCCAGCGAGTAATCAGAGCTTCCGTGCACATCACTGTCAGAGAGCTAGCAAAGCTTCGTTGTCCTTCAATCTTTCTCCATCTATTTTATCAAGTAAGTAATTCTAGCTTTTTCTAAATTTTGAGTATTTCTTCTTCTTCGGATGCATGCATGTTTTGTTGAATTTCCGTGCTCGTATGTTGTATAGATAGGGTGTTTTTTGCCAAGTAATGTGCCGTATGTTGAGTTTTGGAGACTCTAGTATTGCATACGTTCCGTAGTTGAAATATGGTACCAATTTTGTAGATGTGACTCGTAGATTCGCCTTGTAAATGTGCCATGTGAGGTAGAATATAGCGCCAGTAGGCTTGTTGAACTTTATGTTATTTCGCCTCGTGTGGTCGATAATAGTGCTGATTGGCACGTAGAATTCCCCTGTGGCGTGACCTTGTGTGCCAAGCTAGGTGCCAATAGGTAGAGACAATGACCCATAGGAACCCACAATAAAGTAGGACTTTTTCGGACCATGTGACTTAATAAGATACATAAACGAACTCTCGGACGACCACAGCATCATTTTCTGATCTGTTTCCTTGTACCCTAGGATGTCCGGGAGCGATAATCAGAACCAACGCGAAGTTCAAGACTACGATGATGGAATAATCCAAGGTCCCGAGTCTGTTACGGTAACCTCGTCCGCGTCAGACCATCCAGAGTTGGAAATTTCGCAGAACAGATTTCCTGCGGAAGTACATAATGCGGACGTTGTGGAGGTCGTCTCGTCCGGAGATTCAGAAGCTGGGCATGGGGTCCGTGGCACTGCCACTGCTCGGGATGATGCGGTGAGTAACCAAGGAAATGTTGCAAGAATAAGGGTAAGAGTCCATTCTCGGACCATCGACAGTGGTGGCTTGCCTGCTGCTGGAAGTGTGCCTCGGATAGAACAGGAGGGCGACACTGGTCGTGAGGCGGATGACATAGAGATGTTCGAGGCTGGGGAGGAGGACCGTGTCGTGATGGAAATAGGTTCGACCAATCCAAGTTGTGTGTAAACCAAGAGCTAAGGTTGGGCCTAAACAAAAAATGACAGAGCAATGGCAGATACAAGCTGATAATAGAGTGGGGGTGGTTGTACCTACTGCAACACAAGTTTCTACTCCTAATAATAGGGCTATTCCTATTTTGGTTACACCTGTTCAGGTTGATTCTACTAATAATGGTGCTGGTGATAAGGATGGATGGACTACAATTGAGGCTTCAAGGAGATATGCTGCAAAAGGAAAAGCGGTTATGGGAACCCAAAATTCTGGCAGTTTTACTGTAGGGGAAATTATTTGTCCAAATGGTTTTGAATCTCTAAGGATTATGAATGATCCTAATGGGATTCATGACAAGGTTCCATGATTATATCATGGAATGTAAGGGGGTGTAATAAAGTAGCCAAGATTAAGGAGATTGGCTCCCGTCTCCGGGATTTGAAAGTGAGTTTGGCTATTCTTATAGAAACAAGAGTTAAAAAAGAAAATAGTAAGAAGGTGAGGGATAAAATTGGTGGGAATTGGATGTATATAGATAATTATGACCATCATGTGAATGGGAGATTGTGGATTTTATGGGATCCTAGAAAGCTAATGGTCAGGGTGGATGCAGGTGATGCTCAATATCTGCATTGTGGATTGTATGGGGTTGATGGAAATCTGATTACATGGCTTACTGCAATATATACTTCTAACCAGTTGGAGGAAAAGAGGAGGCTGTGGTTGAATTTGGAGAGATTATGTCCTCAAGGGCTGGAAAGTTGGATATTAATGGGTGATTACAATAATGTTCTGAGTGCACAGGATAGGATTGGAGGAACAGTTGTGTATCAGAGTGAATATATTGATCTTAGAGATATGATGGAGAGAATTGAGTTGTTTGAGCTGGATAGTATTGGAGATCATTATACTTGGCACAATAAACACTCAACTGACCCTATATATTCTAGAATTGATAGGGTTCTGGGGAATATGAGTTGGTTTAGTAAGTTTAGTCACTTGCAAGTGGAGGTTTTCGATGCCAGCATATCTGATCATGCTTTGTTACTCTTGAGAATGTTTGAAGTTCCTGTACAGGGGGCATAGAACATTCAGGTTCGTTAATGGGGTTGTTGATGAGCCTAATTTTTTACCTTCAGTACAGGAGTCATGGAATAGGCCAGTGGAAGGTAGAGGTATGTATGTGGTTTGGAAGAAATTGAAGATGGTGCAGCCAGTTATACAGAGATTGAAGAGGAAATTTTCTGGGATTAGGGAGCAGGTTTTGCAGGCTAGAGAGGAGCTGCATAGTGCTCAATCTGAACTGGTTGGAGATAGAATGAATGTTGAGTTGGTAGAGAAGGTACAGACTTGTACTGTTGCTTTACTCCATTGGCATGATATGGAGGAGAAGCTTTTGCAACAGAGATTCAAAATAGACTGGATACGGCTTGGAGATGGTAATACTTCCTATTTTCCTGCATCTGTTAAGACAAAAAATAGAAATATTGGAATCAAGTGTCTGCAGAAAAGTGATGGCTGTATTGTTACATCACAGACTGAGTTGGAAAGTGAGGTGTTAGCTTTCTACACTGACTTGGTGGGCACAAGTACATAAAGATTGGAAGGGGTGGATGTTAGTGTGATGAGGAAGGGATCCCAGGTTTGTATGGCTGATGCTATTATGTTAACTAAACCTGTCACAGTAACTGAAGTAAGGGAGGCCTTGAAAGGTATTGGTGATTTGAAGGCTCCTGTCAATGATGGCTTCAATGCTAAATTCTTTAAATATACTTGGGGGATTATTGAGTCTGATGTGGTTAAAGCTGTGCAGGAATTCTTTGATTATAATAGGATGTATGCCGCAGTCAATTGTAGTGTGGTAACATTACTTCCCAAGGTTGTCGATGCTAAGCTGGTTAAGGACTTTAGACCTATTTCTTGTTGCACAACTCTCTACAAGATTATTTCTAAAGTTTTAACCACTAGAATGAGCAAAATCCTGCCTAAGATTGTGCATGAAAGCCAGGCCGCATTCATACCTTGTCAGCAGATACACAATCATATTTTATTGGCTTATGAGTTGTTGAAGGGCTATAACAGGAAGGGTGGTACTCCTAGATGTATGTTACAGATGGACCTTCAGGAAGCGTATGATACTGTCGAATGGGTAGCACTTGAAGCAATTTTGAAGGAGTTAAGCTTTCCTCAGAAGTTTATAGCTTGGATCATGACTTGTGTGACTACTGTGTCATATAGGTATATGGTTAATGGTACTGCTACACCATTCTTGAGGGCCAAGAGGGGTTTGAGACAGGGAGACCCATTGTCTCCATTGATATTTGTCTTGGTCATGGAGTATTTGTATAGGTTGTTACAGGAGTTGAGATACATACCTGACTATAACTTTCATGCCAAATGTGAAAAGCTGAATATTGTGAATCTTAGCTTTGCTGATGATCTTTTGTTGTTTGCTAGAGGTGATTGTAAATTTGTGGAGTTGGTTATGGGGTTGTTCAATCAATTCTCTAGGTCCACTGGGTTGAGGGTAAATCCAACCAAGTGTCAAGTATATTTTGGTGCTGTGCCATTGGAGGTGAAGCAGCTTATTCAGGGAATCACAGGATTTGGAGAAGGTGCATTACCTTTCAGGTATATAGGGGTACCTCTGACAAGTAAGAAGCTATCTATGGTGCAATGTCAGCCTCTTGTTGATAAGATTGTGAGTAGAATTAGGCATTGGAGTGCCAGACTTCTTAGCTATGCAGGCAGGATACAGCTCATCAAGAGTGTTATTTTTGATGTCATTAACTATTGGCTTCAATGCTTACCACTTCCTAAAGGTGTGCTTAGAAATGTTGAAGCAATTTGCTGGTCTTTTTTGTGGTCAAATAGTGGTATAATTACAAGAAAATCTCCAATGACATGGGAGAAAGTATGCCTACCCAAGAAACATGGGAGACTGCAGGTTATCTCATTGATTGATTGGAATAGAGCATGTTTACTGAAACTTTTATGGAACCTCTGTGGGAAACAAGACAATCTTTGGGTGAAATGGATACATGTGTACTATATGTCTAAGGATAGGATTTTAAATGGTGATGTGCCTAAAGCTAGCTCCTGGATACTTAAGGGTGTGATGAAGTGTAGAGCTTTGATCAACAGAATTCTGGTTGGGATAAATTGATGGGATCAGGCTCTTATAAAACTGGGCTGATTTATAAACATTTGCGAGGAGATTTCCCACAGGTTACTTGGAGCAAGCTCTTTGTTGGGAATCTAGCTAGGCCTAGATCACAATTGGTTTTATGGTTAGCATGTCATGGAAGAATGGCTACTAAGGACAGGTTATATAAGTTTGGGCTCATTACTAGTGATACATGTTGCTTCTGTTCTCAAGGTGAAACACTAGACCATTTGTTGTTTGAGTGCAACATCACAGAGAGTATTTGGTGTCAAGTGTTGGCATGGCTGAAAGTGCAACATACACCGGATAGTTGGAGGGAGGAGCTGTGCTGGATTCTGAACCATAGTAGAGGAAAAGGCTGGAGACAAAGGTTATTAAAATTGGCCTTCACTGAAACTGTGTATGAGACTAGGTTATATAGAAATGATAACTGTTTTGGTAGAACAGGTAGTAATGGTGTGATAGCTCAGAGGATTATAGATATGATTGTATACAGGGCTTGGCTCATTCCTAAACTCAAAGCTCCTGTTGGGCGGTTGATGTTAGGGTGATTTTGTTTAAGGTGGTTTGGTGACTATAGGCTGGATCTTTTTTTGATCGCCTTTGCTTTGTAATTGTTTTTGGGATAATGAAAGTATGATTCTAGTTCCAAAAAAAAAAAAAAAGGAACTTCACTATCAAACAAAAATAATTCTAATATACTTGGATACAAATAAAGTAACACTATTAAATCATGCAAGCACAAAAAGAACTAAGGTACGTTAAAATCTGGGGTGTCACACCCCCCCCCCCCCCCCAAAAAAAAAAAAGAATTTGGTCCCCAAATTCACACCTCAAAATTTTCTAAAACATTTTCTCACGCATAAACACACTTTTAATAAATCATACATGACGTTAATACCAAGTTAACTTAAAAACTAGGGTAGTACAAAAATATTTTTATTTAAGACATAAAAAGTTGAGATTGAGACAAACAATACAGAAGACTACAAAATTGAGATTCATATTGAGGGAGTATATAATCCATGTATTCCTTTTGTTAAATATCAGTTTTAACTTTCTCGAGCCATCCTAATCTCAAATTACTTATAAGTTTTACAGGAAACATAAGATGTATGAAATGAAACATAAATTAAATATTGATGTGCGTGTTCTTTTTATTGAATGTATCATGTGTCGACTTTGATATTTACTTACATCTTTATAATGTGGTTTAAAGATGCGCGGATATAGAATCTTAGAGTTTTTTTTCCTTTTGAAACATAAAGATTATTATTATACATAGTAGAGGTTACATAAAGCATAAGTAATGCTCATAATCTGAGGTGATTCGAGTAAGCACTAATTGGTATAATTATCAAAATTTACACGGTATTGATTGTATGCACTGTGAACCATACAAAATTTGATGTGTGCCATTGATATATTATAGAGGTGAATTATATCTTTTAGTGGTGAACCGAAGGCAGCAAATTGCTCCCTTGATGCTCCGTTATCGTGATATATTAAGGCTATATTCTCTTCGTCTGCAAACTCATTCAGTTCAGTTCAGCTCACCTCTGCTTAGTTATATTTTATACTACAATTCAGTTCAGTTCAGACGAAGAGAACAGAGCCTAAGTATGATGAATTTAATAAGAATCATCATCTAAAGTTACACTTGAGGTGCAGGAAAAAGTACAGTATGAATTCAATAAACTTATCGAGTGTCTGTGAACAAAAACATGACAATCAACTTCAATAAATACTAGACTTGACATTATGCATATTTGATAATTATTTAATTATTTATTTACTACTACTTTACATACAACACGACATGATCACATTAGATTAAATCCAGTGATTTTTTTAATGCAATACTGCGGTATGTTTTAGATCCGTGGATCTATAACATGAATTTTTGTTGAATACGTCAACTTACGGGTCAGGAAATGTTACAAAATTGTAATTTTATCAAAAAAACATTACACAAATCACAAAATAAATTACTTTGTAATAAAATTAACATAACTTATTAGATGTCTTAGTTCGTCTCTTAATAAATTATTTAGATAGTATATCTCTGGAGACTTTCTCTAAAAATATGAATTGCATATTCATTTGCTTTGTTCTTATGGTATCCTTGTTCTAAAAATATACACATGTCACACTTTCAATATTACTACAATATAAATCGTTTTTGTATCACTTTCTATTTTTCCCTTTCCAAACCCACTTTTCACCTTTGAGAATCATGGATTAATTACAACAAACACTTTTAGAAAATTGATGCAATATTACAGCAACAATGGCCAAAGTTTGTAACCTACCACCCCTTTAAAACAACAAAGCAAATGAATATGCAATTCATATTTTTAGAGGAAGTCTCCAGAGATATACTATCTAAATAATTTATTAAGAGACGAACTATGTTGTAAAGAAAATTATCGATACTACTGATCAAAAATATGCCGTGCTCTTAAACACCGGTGCTTTTCAATATTACAAAAAGTTAATTTTATTAAAAACATAAACGTTTTAATTAATAACATAAATGATTTTCTTGATAACATAATTATCTCTAGATAAATTATCTAGATACCGTATTTTTAGAGACTTCGTATCCTTAAAAAAAGGAAAAATAAAATTAACTATGCTAGCCACCAAAAAATAAAATTGACAAAAAGGTAATAAAAGGATATCTACAGATAACCCAAAACCAATCCGTAGAAATTTATTATCTACTCCACAATAATAATACCAAATAATTTTTTCCACAAAAAATTTAATGACAACAATTTCCAAAAACCTATCCACCAAAAACAAATTCAACATGCAAAACAAAAAAAAGGCAAGGGCAAAACCGCCAATTCCACAAAGTCGTTTGACGAGATCCTACTAGTAACACTCACGTGCCAAAGCGACTTTTCTTCACATTCACGTCTTTAATAAAAAAATACCATCCATGTCATCACCTCACCTGGCCCCCACCAGGCCCACTAACCCTAAATTCGCTTCACATGCATCCCAAATTCACCCCAAACTCAACACTCATTAACGTCCTTGCAAATCCCCTCACCCATCCAACGCTCACCCTCCCTCCTCATAAACAAATCTCCACCGTCGATGACAGAATTAGCGGTCAACTACCCAAGCCAGCAAACAAATCAATCTCAACCACACCTATGTTTTGAAACTCGGACCCAGACATCGACCCGGCCTACCTACTGAGGGAGGTTCAACCGGGTCAACTCGGGTCAACCTACAAAATATATTTTTATATATAAAAAATAATATATGTCTTAAAAATTCATCATATACATTTTTTTACCTAAATAACAAAGTAAAAACAATGCATAAACAACATAACCTTAAGTCCATTGCCACAATTCATATAAAATAACAATAATCCATAAACAACAAAGTCACCATAACTCCACAAGTCCATAACATTGAGTTCAAAATAACAAATAACATCAAAGCATCATAGTAGTCCAAATAACAATAGAGTTACAAATGTCTAGTTTTAATTTCCGGTGCCTTCCCCTTCATTTGTTGGCTCATTTCCCCAGTTTTGATCATCACCCCACATAGGATCATCATCGTCAAGAAGAGTTGTGTCAATGATATTCTCACTACCTATACAGAAGATGTGATAATGATACAAAAAGTTAATTCACCAAAACAAAGGGATAATGAAATATAGATATAGAACAATGGATATTGGATAAGCAAATGATAGTATGATACCTTCAACAAACTGTGAACTCTCACCATCATCACCAACTCCATTCTCAAGGGCCTCCAATTCATCATAGTCTAGCTCTCCATTAGGTTCTTCATCAATTACCCAATTGTCAACTCTATCAACACATTCTATATCAATGGGATCATACGAAACTCTTTTTTTACTACAAACAATATTAAAAAAAGGTCAAGCAATCATCAAGATCAATACATTATGTAACTATAACAAAACATGAGTTAAAGAACCATATACCGATTCTTCAAGCGCAAATTGTAGTGCACAAAGACAAGGTCATTAAGCCTTTGATGCTCCAACCTATTTCTCTTCTTAGTATGAACACGCTCAAACACACTCCAATTACGTTCACAACCTGAAGAGGATGATGTCTGACTCAGAAGTCGGATGGCAAGATTCTGCAAATTTGGTGCACCATTGCCAAATATTCTCCACCACTCATCTAAATATGAAGAAATAATTGTAAGTTACAAACATAACAACACAAAATACATATGCAAGACAATCTACAATTCAATAGACATACCTCGAGCAATCTTTTTTGCCTCTTTTTGAGCAAATGACATTCCAAACCTACCTTGAGCCTCACGAAACATAGTAAGCTCTGATGTGATACCTTCAGCCTCTCCATAAAGCTCTTGAATAAGGTCAAGAAAACCATCATAAGAAAGAGAAGGCATTGGAGTCTCTCTATCATATTGAAATGCTGGATTTAACCAATACGCAGCTGCATGGAGATCCTTCCTCAACATCTTATCCCACCTCTCCTCGATGATATCAACAAATGGTTTGTATCTCCTCTCAATATTATTAAATACATCCTTTGTACCATTAACTGCTCTTGTCAACCACCCCTCAAACACACACAATGAAGGTTTCTCATCCGTGTCACAAATACGCAACAATTTCATCAATGGTTCAGTCACTTTCACAATGAGTAAGCAATTATTCCAAAACCTACGATCAAACACAATTTATTTCACTCTCTTACCCTTTCCAGTTTTCAAGAACCTTTTAAAACCAGGGTCTATGACCAAGGCCTCCAAATGATGTTTATGATCATACAAACTCTTCAATGCAATAAAACTAGTGCCAAATCTAGTAGCTCCAGGAGTTATTATGTCAGGCCATCCAGGCCTTTCACGCAACCAACCACGTGTCCATTTGGTGTTATAAACAAACATAATTATTCTAGAAGCCCGAAAGATGCACGTGCTTACCATGTCCATTTTACCAATATCATGTAGTGAGCAGAGCATGGAGACCAAAAAATCTTAGGATACTCCTGATGAATCTTAACCCCAACAGCTTTGTAGTTAGCTGCATTGTCACTAACCACATGAACAACATTCTCTTTCCCAACATACTCAATGATTCTTGCAAACAACTTATAGAAATTCTCAGCAGTTGAAGCAATATTAGAAACATCACATGACTCAATAAACGAAATACCTTTAGGGCTATACACCAAGAAATTAATCAAAGATCTACTACGATTATCAGTCCAACCATCACCCATTATGGTACAGCCCTCCTTAACCCACCTAGATCGAAGAGAATCAATACTCAAAGACACTTGAGTTTTAGCTTCTTTAAGCAAAGGAACTCTCAATGCATGATAAGTTGGACCAGTGTATCAGACCCCATGGTTGCTATCTTATTCATTGCGGCCATAAAGTATTCAGAGTTAACAGCATTAAATGGAATACAAGCATCATAAAACCGCATTGCAAGGGACATGTCAGCTTCATGCTTTCTCTCTTTATTTTGCCATTCTTTCACGCTAGGCTGTTTCAAGCCTAATGATGCATTGCCTTTCATGTAATTCCCTATCGTTTTCATTTTTTTGATTGCAGAGCCACCTACAGTTTCATCCTCATTTCCAAACATATCTTCCATCATTTCCAGCCTAGTTTGTTTCTCAACATCCTTATTAGCTAGAATACCATTCATTTCATCACTAATATCTTTGCTAACTTTTAGAAAACCCGCAATCTCCCCTTTCTTGCGTGCTAAATGATGTTTCACTCGATTAATCCCTCCCCCTTTGAACACTTTTTCACAAAGAGTGCATTGCAGAATCTTATTCTTACCAGATTGCCCAATTTCAACGCAATACTGCCAAGCTGGATCAGCTTTTTGACGAACCGAATGAGCAGCTGCAGCACTTGCACTAGCAGAAGCCGCTGATGATGGCGTTGACTGCGGTTGTGTCCGACTCTCCATATCTACAAGATCAGTTAAGCCATGGTTTCATTAGAAATAGTACAGTAACGCAGACTAGTAGGCTACTAGCAGACAGTAGTAGAAGAGTAAAATTACATACATACAACCAGGATTAAGTTGAACAACAAAGCAAGAATTGAAAGTAAAAGAAGTAAAAACTTACTGCAAAACTGAAGACTGAACGAATCCGGCGGAACAACAGTAGTGCAGAACTGAAGACTGAACGGAACTGAAGAGCTGAAGAGCAGAAGCCGGCGGAGAACTGAAGAGCTGAAGACGAACGGAACTGGAGAGAAAAAGAAAAGAAAAGAACAGAGGCGCAATTGAAGAGAGAAGACAAAGGATTAGGGATTCTGATAGGTTAGGTCAAACAATTGGTGGTTTTTTTTTTTTTTAATTGGAACCGATTTTTTACCGGATTTTACCAGCTCCACAGGGTTAATAGCGGATGGCGAGTTTTACCGAGTATTTGGGATTTTCGGCCCGGCACACCCTCAAAATCGCGGTCCAACCGGGTCGACCCGGCGGGTTTCAAATCATAGAACCCCACGATCTCTCCCTGACGTTTGATCTACGGCTCAGATCCTGCCCGTTGGTTTCACGGGCAGATCTCCTCGCCTTTAAGAAGCACCCGTTTGCCTTGGATTTCTTCACTCACATTTCCAAACCCTAATCCCAATTTCTGCAACTTTCACCTCTCTTCTCTCTCTCTAACCATCTATCTCAATTCTGCGCAATCTCGCTCCTATTTATCTTTTTATTTATACATATATTTTTTTTTTCCGATTTGGGATCGTAATCGGAAATCGGATCGGAGAAATTTCGAGGTCGATTGATGATAGTGGGAAGAATTGCTGCCGGAAATAGGCCGGAAAATGGCATCAGCCGTGCTGGCGAGTCAGAATGAGTCGAGCTGGGCACACATGGGGAAGATACCGTACGCAAATTCTTCTCACCTAAATTCAAACCCTAACCCTAGCACCAATCCCAATCCGAAGAAGAAGCAGAAGAAGTTTCACCAGCCGGCGGTGGTGGAGAACGGCGGCCGTTACCTCAACGGCGGGAATTCGCCAGTCGTGACGCAGACGGCGTCGGACGATGCGTATTCGTTCAATCAAACGTCGACGAGCCGTCCAGCGACGGCGAATTACGTTTCTTTCAAAATTGCTACGTATTCGAAGCCGGAGCTCGTTGAGCTGAGGAATCGGCTGGCGTCGGAGCTGAATCAGATCCGGAGTTTGAGGGATCTGGTTGAATCGGGCAATGTTGGGAACGTTAGATCTCAATCGAAGACTAAGAAGGTCTCGGGGAATGTACAAAGGCCTGGTGGTGTTGGATCTGGTCATTTGAAGAAGCTGAACGGTGTGGTGAATGGGAGCTCGGAGAGCGTGAATTACGAGGTTTTGATGAAGGAATGTGGTAAGATTTTGACGAAGCTGATGAAGAATAAGTTTGGGTATGTTTTTAGGGTTCCTGTTGATGCGAAGACTTTAGGGCTTATTGATTATCACGACATTGTGAAGCGGCCTATGGATCTGGGTACAGTGAAGGCTAATTTGGGGAAGAATGTGTATTCGACTCCTCTGGAATTTGCAGCTGATGTTAGGTTGACCTTTAACAATGCGATTTTGTATAATCCGAAGCAGGATCCTGTTTATGGAATGGCTGAGCAGTTGTTGGATCGATTCGAGGATTTGTTTAGGCCGATTCAAGAGCAGTTGAATTCTGCAAATGCTGCTTCCGTGGGACATCAGAGAGAACGGGAATTGCGAGAACTCGTGGTTAATGGCGATGTTACTGGTGAGGAATTGCAAGGAAGCTCGTGGAATAATCACATCGGTAGTATTCCGCCTCCCGTTCGTGCCTCGCCTCCTAGAGTAAAGAAGTCGAAGCCGAAAGCGAGCCCGATTATGAAGCAGTTGCCCGAGAGAATGCAGCAAATGCCACCTGTGCAGCAGCAGGCTCCAGCTCAAGCTCATTCCAGTGCTTCTACACCATCACATCCGCCTCCTATGCCTGTTAATAACCATCAGCAGCAGAGGTTTCAGGAGCAATTTCCGCCTTCTCCGGTTCGAGCTCCACCTCCTGTGAGCGCTGTTAAGGAACCTAAGGGTTCTGGAAGGTCAGGTGGCACTGTGAAGCAGCCGAAGCCCAGGGCTAAGGATGTGAATAAGAGAGAGATGAGTATGGAGGAGAAGCAGAAGCTTGGTTTGGGTTTGCAGAATCTTCCTCAGGAGAAGATGCCTCAGTTATTGCAGATTATTAAGAAGAGGAATGAGCATATGGCACAGGATGGTGATGAAATTGAGCTCGATATCGAAGCTCTTGATACCGAGACCCTCTGGGAGCTTGATCGGTTCGTGACGAATTGGAAGAAGTTTGTGAGCAAGACTAAGCGGCAGGCTTTGATGGTGAACACTAATCAACCCTCTGCTGGTGTTGCTGCTCCCTCTACTCCAATTGCTGATGCTGATATGGTAATGCCCTTAACCTGTTCGTCATTATGCTGTTCTAAATTTCAGGACTTGCATTGTAGGAATCATGCAAGTGCATTTCATTTACCCTTGGTAGATAGTTTGCTAAGTAGAATACTCATGTCTGTGGCATTGCCAATTCAGGGTGTTATGAGTGATAAGAATGAGGACTCTGTAAGGAAGTTCAAGGAGAATGATGAGGAGGATGTGGATATTGATGATGATATGCCAGCAACGAATTTCCCCCCGGTGGAGATTGAGAAGGATGAAGGAGCTGTAGGTGGAGGTGGTGTTGGTCAAGATCATGACCGGGACCAAGATCAAGAGGAGAATGGCAATGTCAATGACAATGGCAATGCGAGTAGTAGTTCGAGCAGTTCGGGTAGCTCAAGCAGTTCCGGATCGTCTTCTTCCAGTGGTATTGATACTGAATCTGAATCTTCTTGCGTTTCTTCATTGTCTTGAGGATAAAATATTGCCCCGGAATCAAAATTGGGCAATGTACATAGAAACGCTCATTAGTTTGAGCTTGCTTTTACAGATTCCGATTCAGGGAGTTCCTCTGGGAGCGACTCTGATGCAGATGAGGCTCAGTCTTGATTCATCTTCTAAGCTAACCAAGTCAGCTAATTATGAAGATTGGAATACAACGGTGCTGGACTTTTGCTGAATGTCCTGCTGCTGTGCAGTGTGTTAAAATGGATATGTATGAAGAGGTATATACATACATTCATTCATTCGTCATTGTGGTTATTTGCTTTGCTTTTGTGTACTGTTTGTTTCAAACTCGCTTGCTTATAATAAGTACTTCAATTTCTGCTTTCGCAGAGAATGGTGTTTTTGTGGAGAAGATGTATGTGGCATACATTTGGCTATAGATGATATATATGGTGGTGGAAGTTTTTGATAATCCTGGGAATGGTTCGAGCGAATGTGTATGGAAATGCTTTTGGTACTTAGTATTGATGGTTAGATAGGTTAGGCAGATGAATTAGTGCAGCAGCAGGAAGAGAAGAGAAGCATCAGCTAGTGAAAGATGTAGATAACTGATGAAAAAATACCTTTGTACAGGTTCTGATGGGAATCAAAATGTAGAATTTTCTTGTGAATCAATGATGAAAGAAAGCATCTTGTTTTGCCCTTATCTCGACTATTGCTTCTATTTTTAGACTCTCTGTGTTACCTTAATCAAAACATTGCCTTGCTTCTATTCCAGAACAACCTTTGCTTGCAAATATTGTTTAGATGCAAGCATATGGGCCCTTGAACATTGTCATGGCTGTAATGTTGACAATACAACTAGCAAAAGCTCTTTCCGGTTATGGAAAACTCGCATATGTATTCCGTCCCTCCGGAAATTCCCTCTTCCTTACTACAGCTTTGTAGTTTACACCGTGTGAGGCTTGACCGCGCCTAATCTCTTGTTTGCAGGTGTTGTACTTGTTATTGTGAATGTATCTGAAATCTATTTTATGTTTACTCTTTGTTCTCATGATTGCTAGGACCATTACACTAATGCTTTGTTTGATATGCTTTGCACCGACAATTATCAAATGATCTAAATCTGTTTTAATGTGGATTGATTGATCAAAATTTGTTTGAATGACCTGGATGAAAGGATATTATTTGGGCATGACAGAATTTGTTTATGTTGGTGAAAAATCGAATGGAAGTAATGGGACAGCGACTAACAAGTTGGGTGGCTAAAAGGGGCTAAAATATGGCGGCCCACTACCAGCCACGATATTTCCATGTAGACTGCCTTTATTTGGTAGACTGATTACGATATTTAACCAAGACATGTATCCTAAATATGGTATGGGACAAACCATTTCTCTGTTCTTAATAATGCAAAAGCAATTGAAAGGTTGTTTTCTTTTTGGGTTTATCACCAGTATTGGATGGTATCCGACTATTCGGATGGAGCACTATCGTCTATCGAACCTTTTTTCAGGGACGGATCTGCCAATCAGTGTGGTCTTTCGGATATTGTTGTCAAATACAAATATGTTTATCCAGTACGTCTGATTATTAAAGACAAGTCTTGTTTAGAACAACCTTGTAGAGTCACAAACAAAAGGTCAGGTTCTTACCAAATGCAAGACAATTTCTGAGATGTAGCTCCTTCAAAGTTCAATATTATCAACACAAACTAAACTACAGCCGGTAACATAGGTCCAGCACCAAGCGCACTTCTCCCAGCCGTGAAATGTTGTTTTCACTACTAGCCATTTAGCCAAGTTTATGTCTTTCGATATTGTTGTCAAATACATATGACAATTTGTTTTACCATAGATTATTGCAAGTCTGATCACTCAGGATGAAGTCCGACTAGAACAAACTTGTTAAAAGTAGTCGAGCACAGAAGGTCAGAGAGGATAAAAGAAGTTGAGAATATACTCTAAATGACTGAAGCTAAATTTCTGACTTGACTTGATTTCATTAAGGAAACACTCAATAATACAAAACCTAAGACATCCCAAAAAAATGAGCACCAAACAGCAAGGGATTATACTGTCAATTCTCCCAAGTGTAAAAATTATTAGAGCAACAAACGTTTCACCAATTCTCTAATTCCATCGGAATTTAACTCAACAAAAATGATCTACTAATAAGTTCCTCTACCAGAACTTCTAATACAACCAAGTTTAGTAAGTAGCGAGTTGATGATTAAGAATACAAAACCAGGAGGCATGTCGCTCAGCAATCCTATTGGGTAACGAACGAAAAAATTATTTCTTTACCTCTTCATACTCGGCCTCAGGTGCCTGTTGATCCCCACCCTGAGAGCCTCCTTCCGAACCACCAGCACCACCAGACATGTTTTGTCCGATCTTCGAAACAGCTTTGTTTGCTGCGTCAAGTTTGGCCTTTATGTCGTCAATGTTCTCAGTAGTCATTGCTGTTCTCAAATCTGATACAGCAGTTTCGATTTCAGTTGCTACTTCACTTGGAATCTTGTCTCTGTATTCGCTCAAGTTCTTCTCAATGGTGTAAATTGTGGTGTCAGCAGAGTTCCGGAGATCGATGAGAGCCTTCCTTTCTTGATCCTTTTGAGAATGCATCTCTGCCTCCTTGACCATCTTTTCAATATCACTTTCGGATAGTCCACCTGATGAGCGAATGGTGATCTGTTGTTCCTTACCCGTGGTCTTATCTTTCGCAGAAACAGTGACAAGGCCATTGGCATCAATGTCGAATGTGACTTCAATTTGTGGCATGCCTCTAGGAGCAGGGGGAATGCCCTGGAGCTCAAATTCACCTAGCATCTTGTTGTCTGAGGCCATTTCACGCTCTCCTTGCAGTACTTTGATACCCACTTGGGTCTGATTATCAGCAGCTGTCGAGAATGTCTGGAAAAGAACATATAATCAAGATAATTTGCATATATACCTCTGAAGTAGTAGGTATGTATAACTAGTAAGTCACAAAGGACTACATATAACACCAAGGGTGGATGAATATATGTAACAGTTTTTGAGGTACATGCAAGTAATGTGTCAGCAAAGAGGTCATACACCAAAGACCGCGTTTGCAAATTGTTGGAAGCAATAAAAGGCTGGTCTGCTTAACACACGGAAAATTGCTTTCAAGCAAATGTAGTTTTTTTTTTTTTTGGATACTAATGCTTAAAAGCAAATTAAATTTGCGGATATGTAACTCTCTAGTGTTTGGTAACGTTGAAAATAAACATTTTTTAAAAGCATTCAGACATCCCCAAACTGCTAGCACAAGTAGTTATATATAAGCAGTTGTAAGTCCTGGAGAACTGGAAAACTGTACCATCTGTTACTTTTCCTATGCATAAAGTACCAATCAAAGCTCACAAACAACTATCACCTAGACGATCATAACCAAGATAAATCAAGAACATGCACGCATGACATGAAAATACTCCACCAAACAACGCTAACAGGCTAAAAAGGGAAGGAAGTATAATAAGCAACACTCAAAGAGTATCCAAGCAGTAACTAGATGGTTAATAACTTCAAGGTTTAACACGTCAAATGTCAAGTAGCCAAGAGTTCAGTAAATATATGCACACCAATCAAATCAAGGTTTGACTTGGAAATATAAAATTCCATTTCCTCACCTGGCTTTTCTTCGTAGGGATGGTGGTATTTCTATTGATCAATCTGGTAAAGATACCTCCCAATGTCTCAATACCAAGAGAAAGTGGAGTGACATCTAACAGAAGCAACTCTTTGACATCACCACGGAGAATACCACCCTGAATAGCAGCACCCATGGAAACTGCCTCATCTGGATTTACACCCTTGCTTGGGGACTTGCCAAAAATTTCAGAAACTATCTCCTGAACCTTCGGGACACGGGTCATACCTCCAACAAGGAGCACCTCATCAATCTCTTTGGTTGAAACACCAGCATCTTTTAAGCAACACTTGCACGGAGACTTGGTCCGGTCAATCAAGCTGCTCACCAAGGCCTCAAACTTGGATCTGGTCAAAGTAATATTCAAATGCTTAGCGCCAGATGCATCAGCAGTGATGAATGGCAAATTGATTTCAGTTTGAGATGTTGAGGAGAGCTCTATCTTTGCCTTCTCAGCGGCCTCTCGTAGTCTTTGCAGTGCAAGCCTGTCTTGTGACAGATCAATTCCGTCAGTCCTCTTGAATTCACTTACCAAAAATTCCAATAATGTATTATCAAAGTCCTCTCCGCCCAAAAATGTGTCACCGTTAGTGGCTTTGACCTGCATTGACACAGATGATCAGCAAACAGTAGAAAAAACACAGAAACAAAGATCCAGAAGGAACTAATATTACTTACTAGTTACTACCTATCTCCCAATCCAATCAATTATTCATGTTTCTGTTTTAAGCAACTTTTTCGTAATACCATACCATTGGACACACTACAAAATGCATATATACACTACCAAATAAATATAATATCTCCAAGTCATACCAACTGTCCCATTCAAAAATCAAAGGAGCTTTTTCAAAAAAAAAAACAAAAAAGACACATGAATACCAAGAGAAATTGGGAATTAGATTTCTGTGAGAAGAATTAACAAGTTAATGGCAAAATCTAAGTTCCACATTTGCAATGGAGAGCAGTTATTTGGACATCAACAAGGTAGATGTGACATTTGGTCTGGATGAGGGAGTATCAATTCCACGAAAAAACATTTGGTCTGAATGAGGGAGTATAAATTCCACAAAAAAGCAAATGTATAGTAACTGAGATGGAAAGAATATATCATACCTCAAAGACACCGTTTGATATCTCCAAAATAGAGACATCAAAAGTTCCACCTCCAAGATCGAAAACAGCAACTAGACCTTCTTTATTGTTCATCCCATATGAAAGAGCAGCTGCAGTAGGCTCATTAATTATCCTTTGCACATCAAGACCTGCAATTCTACCAGCATCCTTTGTGGCTTGCCTTTGAGCATCATTAAAATAGGCAGGAACTGTAACCACAGCCTTAGTTACTGACTTCCCAAGATATGCCTCAGCAGTCTCCTTCATCTTTGTCAGCACAAAAGCACCAACTTGACTTGGGGAATACTGTTGCCCGTTAGCTTCCACCCATGCATCACCATTAGGAGCCCTAACAATTTTATACGGGACCATTTTCATTTCCTTCTGTGTCTGAGCATCATCAAAGCGTCTACCGATCAGACGCTTGGTTCCAAATAGAGTGTTAGTCGGGTTTGTAACTGCCTGTCGCTTTGCTGGGGTACCAACCAAAAGCTCTCCTTTCGGGCTGAAAGCAACAACTGATGGAGTAGTACGAGCACCCTCTGCATTTTCAATAACTTTTGGATTCTGAAAGGCATGATTACTTTTGTAAGATTTCTATATTTCCATAATAGATGGAAAGCAAACACAACTCATCTGTGTAAAAAATGAAGGCTTTACCTTTCCTTCCATGACGGAAACACAGGAGTTTGTGGTGCCCAAATCAATACCAATAACATCATTTCCAGCTGGCTTTGTGCTGTTCAAAGAAAATAGCATGCTAAGAATCCACAAATCATAATATATAGAAATGGAGAAAATCCAGGGATATGAAGCTCACCTGAATGGCCTAGCAAGACCAGCCAATTTGTTACTTACAGCCCATGCAGGCTTGGCGTTTCCAGTCAACTGGAAAGCAAAAACAGCATAAATGAGATTTCTCAAAATCAAAATTACCTCTTCGAATTAAATTACCAAAAACCTCTCTATAACGATCATACAACACACATTATCACTACGGCGATTGGAGCTCAAACTGAATTGAGCTAATAAAAGAAAACAAGCGCAAGCAATATCTCCAGGCATCAATTGTCCATCATAACACATCAGTACAGAATCAACCATCCACAACATCTCACCATAACAATCATAGGAAATACATTATTGCACGGCTATTGGGGCTCAAACTGAATTGAGCAAGTAAAACAAAGATGATAAATTACAAAAATGATGTTACCAGCATCAGACGGTCAAGTCTGAAGCATTGATTAAGTATAGTAAGATTTAAGAACAAATTATACCAGACGATTATCTACTGACCATGTATACATAATACAGCAACAGAATCATCTCAATGAAGTAATTGTAAACATACAAACTCATTAGCCATACTTTATTTCAATTAGAAATTGCCTCAGCACCTAAATTCAATTGTCCAGAATCAACCATACACAACATCTCGCCATAACAATCATTGAAAACACATTAGTGCACAGATATTGGAGCTCAAACCGAATCAAGCAAATAAACCAAACAGGATAAAATCACAAAAATGACGTTACCATCCATTATCGGATGGTTAAGTCCCGAGCACTGGTTAATTAAAGTAACATTTAAGAAACTAAAATACCAGAATATCATCTACTAAACATGTATGCATAATACAGCAACAGAATCATCTCAATGAAGTAACTGAAAACAAACAAACCAGTTAGCCGTACTTCATTTCAATTACAACAGAATCATCTCTTACTAAAGCAATTGAGAACATACAAGCTGAGCTAGCCGTAAGTAATTGAAAACACACAAATTCAGCTAGCCGTACTTAATTTCAATTACAAATCGCATCAGCACCTAGGCTCAAAAGCTTGGCAGAAACAAATACACACAATACGGGCATACAGCACCAGATCAGGACTGAGATAGCAGTAAAATCAACCAAAACAGAAACAGTCGCATAACAAAAGATCAGTAAGAAGCATCGGAAAGGGGACGTACGGATTTAATCGAAGAAAGCGGAGCGGATGAGAACTCACGGCGGCGCAGAGATCGGAGAAGAAGAGCGGAGGCCATGGATGAAGATGAGAAGAGAAGAGAAGAGAAGTGATGGATTTGAGATGCTAGGTAGGGTTTAGGGTTTATGGAATTGGTGAAGTAGCTAGCTCAAGAGAGAAGGAGGCGGAAGAAATGTTCTGCGGATTTTATTATAAAATGGCGGTGGAAGATTCTAGACTGCTTACATTTATCAAACTGGATTGTTCTCCAAGTTATAAATAAAGCTCAATGGATTAGATTGTTTAAAGTAAAACACATTTTAATTCGAGTTTATGTTTTTTCTGATTGTTGTTCGTTATTATTTAAAGATTTATCTGTGATTATTTAAATCAGGAAATTGGGTTATTAATGGTTGAATCTGGTAGAAATATAGAATTTACGAATGGTGGCGTTAAATCGAAACCAACTTTTATATTCTTAAAATGTTATAGATGTATCTTAAATAGTCTTTGCTAACCAGACTCATGATACTTCCCCATCTTACTAAAGTATACACGGTTCCTTTGTGGAGTCTTATGAAAGAGTACGAATAGATAATGATAAAGTTGTTTAGTAGGTGTTAAAGTGGGAAAGATAAATGGTAAATAAAAATGAAGAATGTACTGGTTGGTTAGTATGATAAAAGTGATGCATGTATTTATTTGATTAACATGACCGAATCAGTATATTTGTAGAAAACTGAAAGAAGTGGCCTAGAGAAGACTACTCGTGGAGGTGCATCAACCTCTCAACATGTGATGCACTCCTTTTGGTGCCTACCTTATACCTTTGTACGAACTTTTTCCTTTTCTTTTTTCAATTTCTAAAAGGAACAATTTTTCTTCTTTTGCTAACATAAGATAATTTTTCTAGTATAGTTCACCGAGTATCTCAAACACAAAAATGAAATGCGACAAGAAACGTCCCATGAACGTTTGGCAGGTTATAAAGGAACTTGGTGCTTCTCTTCAGGTAGCATTCTGGGGATTTGAGTCATTCAAATAAGATGCACGACAGTACGAGCTCTTCTCATTGTCCTCACTCCAAGTTCTGCAAAACCAATCTGCAATTGTAGATGAAAATATTAAATGCTTCAATGTTAGGTAAACTCCGCTTGCAAAGATCTCCATCTTCAATGTACTTGAGAATTACCTCAATGCGCTGCTGGTCTTTGTTGTTTAGCAGGCTCATGGGACTATCCTACCATATATATTCAGAAATTAATCAGAACGCATATACTGTTTTGAACCAATCAAGTGCAGAATGGAAATATAAATTACAATCACAAAAATGAAGAAGATGGTATCTAACGCACTTGCAATATTAGTATTGTGTCTAGATCAAAGCCACGGTAACAGTATAAGTATTTCACAGTTTAATAACAAAGCAGATACATTTTTAAACCAATATAGTGCAGGATGGAAACATAAATTACAGCCCCAAACACAAAAAAAGGCATGGCTATCTGGTTCAAAGACACACTTACAGTATTAGTAGTATTCTATCTGGTGTCTCGAAGTTCATCTGAAAAATATTCATATGCAACTGTTGAGCTACTCTTTTCAGGGTTCAAATAGAAAGTTACATTCAAATGAGAATCCTCTCTTGAAGATATTTTGGAAAGCATTGATTGACGATGATCAAACTCAATGATCCTAATCACAAAAGTAAAAAACAACAGAATTAGCCTTACCAATTATCTACTTGGGGGGTGGGGTAGTTAATCAACTGATAACACATTATTCATAACACACTCACTTGGATGATGTTCGATTGGAAAGCTTACGAGCGAAACCCTTCGGACCAAAAAAAATCCAGAAAATAGCATGTCTCCAATCCTTCAATACACAGATCTTCAACACTACACAAACAGAAGGCTACGTTTAAAAAGTGAAAATATCATGATAGGAAATGCAAGGCTCTTTTTACTAGGTGTGGAAGGAGGGTGTTGACTATTGAAGAACAATCTAAACCGATTTCCGAGTTTACAGTTACCGTAGGGGAGATGCTTTGAAGTGCAGATAAGAATGAACGTATCATATCATAGATATTCCATCACAAGTAAACGATTTATGTAAATTTTCCTCCAGCCGAGTATATTATTAGAATATAACAACGGGGAAGCACTGGCTACATTGACACAAAGTCTACAAAACATACGATCAATAGTTTAAGTTCTTTAGTGCTAACAGTAATCAAGTCTGTGAATGGACTATTGATCTGGAGTAAGCACTGGACAGGTGCTTTGATGAGTGATGAGACAACATAATGGCCAAAATCGTAGCAATAGTTACCCACATGACACATGAAACATCAATGATTTCAAGCTCAGTAATGCAAAAAAAGTACCAAATCATTTCAAAATACACTCTCAGAAGCACGGCAGATGCAAGTGCTGCTTCAGCTCAATATGAGAAAACATACATTTCATTTACCGTACTGCTTCAGCCCAATCTTCCAGTTTCTTAAAAGTTTCAAAATCTTCCTATCAATGGCTACAAAAATTCCTCACACATTAAGTCATAAACATTTCAAGCTCAATAATGCAGAAAGTGTCAAATCATACCCAATTACACTCTCAGAAGCAACTACTGCTTCAGCTCAACATGAGAAAACACACATTTCATTTACAGTATATACAACAAATGTATAGATACAAATACAATATTTCACAGGATGATGCTCAAACTGAATCATTCAATGTCGATACGGTAAAAACAGCAAAATGATACAACAATTCACAGGATGATGCTCAGACTGAATAATTCAAAGCCAGTACAGTTGAAATCAACAAAATGATACTCAGTACAGAAAAATTAACAGGGATGTACAGGTGATTGAGTGAACACGACATACCGGAAGGGTATGATAGATGAGAAAGGCAAAATGAGGCAGGGGAGGTTGAGTTGGGAGTGGTAGAGGTGAGCGAAGAGAGCTCCATAGGCTCCGGCGAATGATGGATAATTGTATAGTGATAGAATTACATCTCATCTAAAAGCTCGAACTTATAGAGAGATAGAGGTGTGGAATCGAGTCATTTATATTAATACTTCAATACTCTCCGCACTCGTGGCCGATTTCAACCTCTTTGGTGAATACATTCGAGTGGAAATTTAATTTGGGACGGAGATTGTCTCCGTGGAGATTCGAACCAGGTTGGACGTGAGCCAAAGGATTTGCTAATGGCTTCCATATATAGCACCAAATTAGGGATTTTAGCTTCTGAGGCTTTGCTAATGGCTTCCAAAGCGGCATTGGATCGGATGTTCGAATGAGGAGTGATAATTTGGATGGAGAAAAGGAGGTGACCTTTCGCCGGAGAAATGGCGGTGAGTGAGTCATCTCCGGTCAATTTGGCGGCAGCGTGACTGGAAGCCGGTGGTGGTTGACGGTGAGTCTAACTGGTACTGGTAAGTGGCAACTGAAGTTTATAAGCGCTTTAGCGGGAATATTTCGTTTTGGCCCAGGAATTTTCACGTGTTGCAATTTACTCCCAATCTTTTTTTTTTTTTTTTTTTAATTTTCGAGTCAAGAGAGCCTTATGATATGTTATTATTATAGACGAAATATAATGGGTTCACGATTTCCGCTTATGTCAAATCTTTTGAAGTGATAGTTCATAGAAGCTTACATAAATTAGATAAAACATAATGCGTTGATTGAGATACAATGAATGAACTTATCAACAAAATTTGATATAGTTTGTAACGAAATATTTAGAGTTTGCGAACCAGATACAAATCAAGATCAGTAAGAAAATAAAATAGCACTTGGCGGTTTAAGATTTTCGTATCTATAACTGATACCAGGGCGGAGGCACACCTGTACTAGGTGTGTCTCTAGCCACACCCCCTTTTCAATTTTTTAGATAGTAACTAGTTTTATATTTCTAATTCTAATATAGTTATTTTTTCCCACTTTCATTGAGTTAGCATGATAAGTATGTTATATGTTTAGACTATTCAATAAAAATAAGTTTGTTGATACTCAACGATTGGAGTTTCATGTAAAATAGAAAATGATAAGCTATTATTCATTGCAGCTACAATATTCACAATCATAAGTATCGGCTAGCTATCAATAAACATGTCTAACATTAGAAACAAAAATATGTGATTAAACCCTTCAACAATTTATAATCCATCGTCAATCCATGGTTAGCCACATGTGATTTCGAATGCTGGCTCCGCCCCTGACTGATACTCATTCCGTCTCAGAGAACTTCATTTTTTTTTTTTTTTGCAATCCATTTATTAGAACGCAAAAGAATTTATAACATTTAATTCAGCCACCCAAACCAAAAGGGTGTTATCACAATGCTAAAAATTAACCATCGAGTAACATAAAACAGTGAACTAAAACGACTGGAGCCAACAGGTGACTATCTATCAACAGTAGTAGTGACCACAGTAAGGAACCGGCAAACACAGGCTCGATAATAAAAATAAAGATCTTCACTTCACCAAGGATTCAAAACCAGAGCGTGCCAAGAATCTTTTCTCCAATTCAATGATGATATCCATCAAGTCCAACATCTCTAGCTTTTAAGCCTTGTTTGCAATGTTGTTAGAGAGCCAGTTTAACCCCTCATATAATCCTTCCCCAAAAGTAGCACAAGTGCTCTGGATATACCAATGACGTTGACGAAGAGAGTGAAGGCCAAGCTTGTCAGTTATCTCAGCAGCATTCATAGCATTTGGGAGATCTTGTTTGTTAGCAAAAACAAGAAGCACTGCATCTCTCAGTTCATCCTCGTTTAGCATCCTGTGCAGCTCATCCCTAGCCTCAACAACACGGTCTCGATCGTTACTATCGACGACAAAGATAAGTCCTCGAGTGTTCTGGAAATAATGCCTCCACAATGGCCGGATCTTGTCTTGACCCCCAACATCCCAGACAGTGAAGCTAATGTTCTTGTATTCCACAGTCTCCACATTGAATCCAATTGTTGGAATGGTTGTGACAATCTCTCCCAGCTTGAGCTTATACAATATGGTAGTCTTACCAGCTGCATCGAGACCTACCATAAGAATCCTCATCTCCTTGGCAAACAACCGACTGAAAAGCTTGGTGAACGACAACCCCATTTTCTCTGCGTTCAAAGGAGACGAGAGAGATTTCAGAGGAGAGGAAAGACAGATCTTGCTCAGTTGTACGCTACAATATCTTGATAAAATGCTTTTGTCTCAGAGAACTTCATACATTAGGATTGACGCGTAGTTTTATGTGAAAAATTAAAATAAATAATAAAATATGAAAAGGTGTATATTTAGTGAGAAATGTATAAAAAAGATGTAAAAAGGTGTGAGGGTAATTTTTTTTTTTTTTGGGTGAGGTCTCTTCCTTTTTAGCAATGCATGAAGCTCTCTGAGATGACAAAAAAATGACAAATGTAATAATTTTTACGGGATTGAGAGAGTAAAATATAAGTACCACTACATTAATTGTTACAAAAGTGACCGCACCGATCATGATCTCATCGACACATAGGTAAAACAAATGTAGCTATCATTGCTAATATGAATAAGGCTTTGTGTTTCTGAACTGAACTGAATGAATTTGAAATGAACTAAAATTAATGAGTTTCCAGGTGAAGATAACAGAGCCTGACTTATCATCTTACGTTCAACATTAACTTATACCGACCGTGCTCAGTGAACACAATTAAAGGATTAAAGGGTTGTTTGGTATCGTTATGTCGTCATTCTTACTTGATCTGGCATCATTTCGGCATGTTAAAACTCGTGTTTGAACGAAATAAAAATTACGGCATAAATCGGCAACTAACCGATCCAAAACTGTTGGGCAGCCATTTGATTAGATAATGGCCTTGACGTGTCTATGTTTTGGCATGCCATGATGCCCATGACTTGGGCTTGGCATAAGAAATGTGGGCATGGCATTTGCACAATCCACTTTTATGTGGGCCAGGGAACTTTGAATTGTCCAATTTACATCAATGTGTATTTGCATTTCCAATTACGCCAGTACAACAAAATGTATGAAATAATTTACCTTATTAATTAATCTAACTCATACAATGGAGTACATCTTCATAAGAGTAGTTATGTCTTGGAAAATACGTAATTATTATCCTCCACCTACAACATAATTCGCGAATGAAACTTGGGCGAATTACAAATTGATACAGACCCCAAATCTTTGGATGATGATTCACAGGCTGTTGAGGATCGAATGTAAATTGAAGAAGGATTGCGGGATAATCCTTGGATCAAGCCGAATACGTCGTTTAAGGATATATAAATTGAAGAATGCTACAAAACACAGGTACTTCGATAGTTGGTTAGAGTATATGGACAAAAAGGTTAGTTTTCCGGATATTTATGGGAGTGTTCAGAAGGATACGTTAATTCCTTTTCTTCCACTATCTAATGGGGAATATTAGGAATTTACAAATCTTTGGGAAAAAGCCCTTATAGTTAATACTGTGGGAATAAGTAGAACTATTTGGGACATACATAAACATCTAATTAAAGGGACTGTAAAAATTACAGAACCCATTAGATGTCTCGATTCTTGGAAAAGGTTTTTACGTCTTGAATATGGCTTCCATGGATGATTATATGATTGCTTTGGCTGGTGGACCTTGATTTCTGTTTGATCATTTCCTGGCTATACAAAAATGGTGTCCTTGGTTTAAAGCAGGACAAGGCTTACTTGATACAATGCCTATCTGGATACAGTTACATGATCTTCCAATCGAGCTGTACCATCCTAAAGCTCTACTTTTAATTGGAAAAAACTCTGGGCAAACCAATTAAAATGAATTCTCACACGGTTAGTGCAGCCAGAGGAAGATATGCTAGAATATGTGTGGAAATGGACACCCCTGTTCCTTTACCCCCTAAAATTCAGATATGAGAAATGTTTCAAGATATAATGTATGAAATTGAAGTTTCCTTTTGTGTTAAGTGTGGTAAGATTGGACATTTCAGTAATCAATGTGAAGAGCTATTGGAAAAAGCAGTTAAGAATAGAATGGAAACACAAATGCAAGGTGAGGCTAATCAGGATAGCAACTCTGCGGATGTAGTTCGTGTGCTCAACTTTGAATCTCCTTTGCCTGTTCTCACTCCACCAGAATATGTGCTTTCATCACCGTGCGAAAGCGCTGTTTCTATAAGACTATAAGCATTTAAGCTTTGGTTTGTGAGAATGCTAAATCTTGTATGTACCATGATATTTTCTTGTTCTTATGTTCTTTTTTTTTTTCCTCTCTGTCAATAATAAATGTAAAACGTACTATGTTATTTATCAAGTTTGAAGAAAGGTTAATATTCATTTTGGACCACATTGTTGGATTTTTCAAAATTAAACTCAGAGTAGAACTAATCTGTTTGTTTGGTCTGCTTATGTATTACTAATACATGCTAAAACCACATAAGAAGAGAACTAGACTTATGAAGCTGCGTGTAAAAGAGGGTTCCTTAATTTGGAATATTAATAAATGTGCAACTTCCAACTGTTCAATCTTCAAATGAACTTCAGTACTGTCCAGTGACCATTTCTAGACAATGTAAGCCAACCAAATTGAGCTACATCACCATGCAAAAATTTGTAAATAAGGTCCACATATACAAAAGACCAAGTCTTGAGCAATGATTATTATATATCTTCTAACTCATGATCATCGGCTTCAGGACTATAGATCATGAGCATCTAACTTGTTTTCCTTGTGATAATCATTTTCCCTTATAATACAACTCCCCGGTCTTTTAATTTCGAAAACTTCTTATCCACTGATCATGATATCATCTATAATTGATCTGCATATGCAGCTAACATGACAATCCAGCTCACCGAGAACATACGCTCAACCCTAGGGACCCTAGGAAGGGCAACTTATGCACATCCACTCTATCTTTGGGACAAGTCCACAATAAACCTCACCGATTTCACAAACACTTTTCTTTTTCAATCAATACTTTTAACCAAACCCCATATGGGGATCAAATTGCCTTATTTCTTGTGCCCAATGGTTTGAGCATTCCAGAGAATGCCACAGGGCGGTGTCTTGGGTCTAGCAGCTACAGCCTAGGCTTTGTACTCATGAAACAGTCCTTTGATGCCGTAGAGATTGATATATACCCAAATGTAAATGAGGAAGATGGTTGGGATCCGCGATATGATCTGGAAAGAGGTCAACCATATGAACATTTGGCATTGACATCCAACTCATTGAGATCAGTATATACTAGAACTTGGTGGTGTAACTATGCCATAGTGGAAGGTATGGAACATCAAGTTTCTATTGCTATTGCTGTTGGAACAAGAGAAAAAGAACTGACACTGGGAGTCGATGAGCCCTCCACGCTCTCATTGATTTTCAATCAATTTCATCAAGATGCAACTACTATGGAGTTTTCATATGATGATCTCAAGGAGGCAATCAACAATTTTGCACAAGATAATAAGCTTGGCAAAGGAGGGTTCGGTGGTGTCTACAAAGGCCTCCTCGAAGAAACTTCGGTTGTTGCAGTGAAGCGAGTGTGTAGTGATTCTGAGGAGGGAACAAAGGGATATGTAGCAGAAGTGAATGTTATAAGCTCGTTGAGGCATCAAAATTTGGTTCGACTCCTTGGATGGTGCCATGAGAAAAACCAAGAACTTCTCCTTATTCATGACTTTATGCCTAATGGATGCTTGGATTCCCATCTTTTTAACGGCAAGAACATGTTTACGCCTTTGGGTATAACTTCCTCCATCTCTTCTCCGGTTCTTAGATAAGACCATCTCCAGCAGTTGCAACTCTCTGCAACTCACTCTCTCTGCCACGTCAGCATTCCACCCACTGCAACCTTTTTTGCAACCCTCTACAATTCTATACTCCAACAATTGAGGCCTAAATTATTTTTCTTTTAACATTTCTTTCAAACTTAATTTTTCATTTCATTTTCTTTTCCCCTTTTCTTTTAAACTTTATTCTTTAATTTATTTTAAATATCGTTAATCAATTATAATAAAATCGCATTAACTCTTTTTAAATATATTACTTGAAAATAAAAATTACATTACTTAAAAAATTACAATACTTGAAATTGAAAATTACCATATTTGAAATTGAAAATTACAACAATTAAGCTATTATATGCAAACCATTGTTATCATATCCAATAAACTCACACGCTTCCTTATACTATACTCCCTCCATCCCACCCTTATTCCTTTTATGGACGTCCCACGAATCTATTCTCATTACAAAAATAGCAAAAAAGTACACCCACCAACTCCCATTAACTCAACTATCTCTTTTACCTTTTTCATTCTTTATCATTATATATCTTATCTCTCATACTTTTTCCATTCTTTATCATTTCTCTCCCCAATAATAACAATAAATAATTGGTTTTCTTAAAAACAGTGCCGAAAAGAAATGAGTCTAGATTCACGGGACGGAGGGAGTATAACGTATGAAAATAATCAATAATACATGAAATTGGAAAAAATTTACATTACTTGAAATAAAATTATAATATTAAAAGATAAAGGAAAACAAAAACAACATGAAACAAAAATCAAACAAAAAACAAAGAGAAAACATAATGCAAAAAACAAAGAGAGAACAAAAAACAAAACAAATTAAAAAAAAATCAAAAATATGTTTTGGGACTCACTGGGACTGAGTCAAAAATTTGAGACGAGTCCCAGGAACCCAAACTTGCAACTGCTGTTGCAACTCTGCTGGAGTTGCAATAACTTTTTCAACCTCAGTTTGGGCTTTTGTTGGAGATGGTCTAAGGATGTAGAGGACATGTTGTCTATTCAGCTTGTTTTACTACTCTTGAGAGTAGAATTTTTATTTTCAGTTGGAAAAAAAAAGAAAAAAGAAAAACATTAACTTACACTCGAATTCGAAAACGTGTGGGTGTTTCTAATATTTTGATAATCTAGATAGTGAAATGTAATTTCCAAAAAATTGAAGGGCATGCATGATACACACCACTCGTTAACTGTTAAGCAAAACCGTAATTAGTCGTTCTAATTCTATTTCAATTTTAATAATATGGTCGAGAATGAGATATTTGTTTCTCTCTCTTCCAGCTAGCCTCTCGAGTTATGACCTCTCCCCACTTGCACACTCGGAGATGACAATTTGGTTGCAGTGCCGTTGTTTTTTCCGGCGACTTTGCACCGGAGTCATGAATTAGGCTCGATCGCGCAATTGTTTTCAGGATTCTCAACAATCAGGTTAATCCTATCTATTCATATATGTTTTCCGCAATTCATCTTCGAATGCTTCTCTTTCGTTCCGAATTTCATATGCAGCTGCTAGAATGTGTGATGTACGGATCAGCGTTTTGCACCCAAACCTGAAGTTGCTTGGATTCATTGCTCTGTGATTGAATGATTCACTTGCTTTATCCTTCAGCTCATTTCATGCTTGCCTGTTAGTTTACTTTTCGATGCATAAACGTCTGTCACATGTGAGAAAACTAGGCCTACTCAAAACTCAGATAGCAAACACGGTCAGGAATTGCAACTTACATTGCTCATTACATGGCCATTGGCGAAGTGGTATTTGTTTTTATCCATTGAGCATTTTTTTTTTCCATCGCATGTGGCTTTTCCTAATAGGCTATGATACAGTAAAATATACTAGCAGGAGTATAGGACGTTTAAGGAATTTTGTCGAGGACCTAGATTTAAAAAAAATAGAGTATCGTACTAGGAAATTGAATCTATCTATTATAGGTGATTATCTCACTGATACTAAGAGAAGGTGAGCAATCAGCATGTCATGAAGTTTTTTCGATTTCACCTTTGTAAAAGACTTGCAGGTTGGTTTTATCCTCCTGAAATTTGTTTGGTTCTTGGCTTCTTGCAAGAGAATAGGGAGCGTGTCATATGCACATGTGACATGTTGTTCAATACACAAGTGCTGTTTATTTTTTTTAGCAGGATTATCACAAGTAAAATGTATTTGAACTTTTATTGTTAACACATGTCAAAGGTTTTGGGCCTTTGGGGCGCGGAAACCACCGATCCCACAGTGCTTAGTACTCACTATATCTCCCCTAGTTTCCTTGTACATAAACTAGTCCCTTTCTCCCATTTAAATCTATTCTCTGAAGAATCGCCATTTTAAGGAAATAAATGTGTGTATTGCATTTGACTTTATAACATTTGCGGGACTGTTATATCAGGCAGAAAACTTAAGCTTCTCCTTGTTTATAAACTTAATTATTAGTTTATTGCAGAACTAGTGTATGAAATGGGAAAAGTTGCACGGTCTCCATTATCATTAACAACAATAATTGTCACTGTAGGATATTCTCGAGACCTTTTCTGTAAGTATTCCTTGAAGCATATTAATTCTAAAGCTCTGATTTGCATCAGTGCATGTACCATGGTCCATGTTAATGAAGCGGTTCAGTTAAATGGATTATGTATTTCATAAATCTGAGCCACAGGACATCCTTTTTTAGAACATGTTTTCAAGTCCGAGTAAGATTATACAAGCATAAAACAAGCTGTGAGTATTGATTACTTTAAATCACGTCAATCAAAATCATTTTGAGTACTAAAATGTGAAAGTAGCTTTATAAATTTTTTGTATAAGCTCAGTAACGAAGTCACAATATTTTGATAGAATCTGTTGATTTTATTTTGAGAATTTAGTAAATATCATGAATACTTCAAAGAAGTTTTGCTTTAATACACGTAGAACACTTCATTCGATAATATGCTAGTTTTTTGATTTTCAGGGCGCCTGCTTTAAATATGAAAGTTTTTGATAATGTCACAGCGGAGGATCTAAGTTTGTAGTCTTTCATATAGAACTTTTATGCAGTGCAGCTGCACATTTTGCTTTCTCTTTTACATTTAACAAGTTATCTGGTACACTATTATTCTATGTTTTAAAAGCCGGAACCGGAGGTTGAGCCGGCCACCCTCAAAAAAAGGTTCAACCGGGTCGGACCGGTTCACCCGGATAGAGCCGGTATGACGTCATTTTAATATATATATATATATATATATATATATACACCCTAAATTATTGATATTAAATTAAAAGGTTCCAAACATAGATAGATCATAAACATAAACATAAACATAAAAAGTCACAACTTCAAATCATCATAAAAATGACATCAAGCCATCAAGTCATACACATTACAATCATAAAAGTCTACAAGCAATTAATGAGATAATAGAGTTCCAAAGATCAAACTCAACAATAATACGAGAGTTCAACATCATCGTTCTCATTTGTTGTAACATTTTCCGCATTTCCTAAATACAAAACATATAGATTATATAATGACCAACAAAATGAATAACTAATAAATAGAACAAACATGAATTTTATGTTTGATTTGCATTATAAAGTATAAACCCAATAGAAAACTCAAAATATACATAACAATTAACAATAAACTCAACAATAAAATATATTTAATTTATATAGTTCAAGAATAAAAAATACAGGCACAAAGAAAAAAAAGGACATCTTTTTTTTTTATTCTAGTCGAGTCGTGAGGGTCTGGGGCTTTTATTTTTTTTAAAATTAAGGGCTGCTTTTGCAAAAAACCTTTTTTCCTAAGTTCGCACCTGACGGGGTTTAGTTGAAAAAAAAAAAAAAAAAGCCCAACCGGCCCAACCCGGTTCCGGGTCACCGGTCCAACCCGGTTTTGGGCCGAGTTTGCCGGTTTTTGGGGCAGCGGCTCAATACCGGTTTTTTAGCCCTATTTGGGCCGGCCAAGACCGGTTTAGCGGTCCGACCGGCCGGTCGGACCCGAATTTTAAAACATAGCTATTATTAACAACCAGTCTTCACAGTTTTAGTGTAAGCTTGGAACTGAATCTGCTAAATTTTGCTCTGGGAGCACCAGTAGTTTTAAGTTCATTATCTATTGTGGGCGGGCATATGGTATATCTTTGATAGGATAATATTTTGGAGGCTACCATTTTTCTTACTCATATGAGAACTCAAGCTTACAAATATTTGCAACAATGTTATAAACCTCGATAGGTTTGTAACCAGTATTACTTTTACAAATGCAAAACATAAATACAACAGAATACAGATTCTTAAATATCTCGCTAATGCAATTTTTGCACATATCCTGTTTCTGTTTCAGACTTTATTACATGACATGACTTCACATAGTTGCTCACACCAATCCATTCAATTTGAAAGCTATCAAATCAGTCAGCAGGCAGTAATCTGATGGCTTCAATACTGTTATGCACATTCATCTTGCGACAAGTTTTAGTTTCCAGTCAGCTTCTGAACAGCTTGCAGCTGGTGCAGGACTGGAAAACATGTTTGTGGGGCTGCCACCATGACAGTCAATTCAATATTGACACAAAATTAAGGGAATGGATTATGGAACAGAACCTACCAGAAAATCCAGTAACATGGACTTACCCCAGCATCATCACATTTGTAGTGAGATTTTTCTGATTCTTAGGCTGACTTAGCTCGAGAAATATGGGTGCACTTTTTTCATGCTCATTATTGATGCCACCTGTGATGTTAGATGACCTGCTTCCTTCACTTTTTTCCCCCAGACCAGCAACCTGTTTAATATTTTGATATGTCAGTTACCTACCTGTGTTAATGTTATTCTAATCTTTCACTTCAGGTTTTTCTGTTTTAACTGCCAATACCTTTTTGTGCAGTTCTTCATTTTCTTGACGAACAATGTTCATCCTGGTGTGAAGCTCTTTGGTTTCTTGGTGAATGAGGTTCCCCTGCAACAAGATTGATGAAAGTATTGCCAAATTTAAACACACTACATTGCACTACTGTTAGTATAACTAAATCTGGAAACTGTTTTTTGGACAGCGACCTTCCTGTTTAACTCTTTGATTTCTTCTGCCATAACTTGTTCCTGTAAAGGAAAAAGAACATATCATTTAAGGAACTTTTGGCTATATATATATATATATATATATATATATATATATATATATATATATATATATATATATATATCTGACAGAATAGGCACTTGCCTTTTTCATACGAACACCTTTCAAGCTCATTTCTAGTCGATTTTCCAGACTTTGAAGGTCTTTCACGCCCAATCCAGAAAGTTCCTCCCCCAAAAGCTGCCTACAGTTTTAAAAATATAGCACATCATATATTTCAATTTTCAGTATGTATCTTAGCCCTTCTTTCTTTTTTCTGTATTATATAAACCCCGAGATTATTACTGTCTTTTTTAGGACTGTCTGCCTGCTCAGATTTATTACAATATGTCATGCAATGCCTAGATAAATTTAGATTTTCAGAATTTTCATTTTCTTGAGAAGCTGTGTTTGAAAATAAACATACAAGTGCTTATTAGGTGGATGCTGAAATTCACAAAAGTTAACTTCATGAAAAAATTGAACTATATATCACTCAGCTGGTTTTATTTCTTAGTTTAATGGTTTGGATTGGCACATGGTATATTTATGATAGTTCCTATTGAATATCAAAGAACTGTTGGCTGGATTAAAAAAATGCTGAATCCTCCCCACGGCCGACGCCTTTTCATTTTGAAAGTGCAGCCTACTCGTACTCGATTATGTTAATTTAACAAACTTGCATTTCACCCTGTCCCGTGCATTTAGAATCAATTTATGTGATCCTACTTCATGAATTTGGATGTTATTAATTTTATTCTATTTTACAAAACATCCATTATTCACTTAAGACTGGCATGGTGCTATATGAGGATACCTTATTCAGTTATAAAGCAAACAATCAAGTTCTCTGGGAACATAACTTGACTAGAGTAATCATAACTAGAGTCAAGTACTCTGGATATTAGCAATGTTTTTCGTACTACGATCTTCTTTTATGTCATATTCGGTTTTCTTACTCATCTAAAATCCGATCGTCTAGCTATCATATGTTTCTCTAACGGAACCATTCCTGAGGAAAACATCAGCATGCAGGACCCGTTTACCCATCCCCTGTATAAAACAAGTCATATACTTACCTGTGGCATTCCTGCAAGTACTGTAGTTGTTGCCTCAAGCTTGCTGCTTCCGTTTGCCAAAACTAGCAAAGAAGAAAATCCAAATTAACATCTTAATTACAAAACGGATATAAAATGACTGATGATAGTCGTTGTAAAATAAACAAGACAGTCACGAGCTCAAGTTCAGTTGGATTAATGATTAATCTTGAATAGTCACGTTTGAACAAAGCAGATGTCGTTTTATGTTTTAACCCTGTTTCTAATCTAAAACTAAGTGTCTTATTGTGAAAGCATTTTTATGTTGTGGTTGTATTTGCCCTCATTGCAATGTCTAATGCTGTTAACTTGTTATGTAGGCCTACAGAGCCTCAATGAACCAGCTGTTTTCGGATATTTTTAGCCATTTGTGTCTTCTCTTGATTCTCTACATGAACTCTCTAAGAAAGCTACCCGTGCAGTCTTAAGATTAACTTCTAACAGATAATTGTTTATTAAGTTTGATAACTTAACTAAATGAGTTTCCAAGCATGGTTAATTGCATATTACTTTTGGCCTCTTTCTAAGAAAGCTACCTGTGCAGTCTTAAGATTAACTTCTAACAGATAATTGTTTATTAAGTTTGATAACTTAACTAAATGAGTTTCCAAGCATGGTTAACTGCATATTACTTTTGGCCTCTTTCTCCTCTCTACATAATTACCATAACTGCATAGTACTTTTGGCATCTATTTAAAGTAGCTATGACGACTGTTTTCAGTTATTGATTAGTTTGATGTCTATTAGGAACGATGGGATGCAGAGCCTACTTGTGTAACCCATGGACTGCTTTGGGCTACAGAACCTATGGAGAACAATGGTAACCCATGTATTGGATGGAAAGGATGTCTGGAACTAGTGTGCCTTCTTCGATTAAAGAAAAACCTGCAGAACCGAGTCAGAAACAATCTTGTGAGTGACTAGGAGGGATTGATAATTAGCTAGCACAGATACCAAATAAATCAGGAAGAATGTATGGATGATGGGATCTCCCATAATAATTGGACCTCTGCAGGTAAAGCGTTGTTAGTTCATTAAAGATCTCAATTTCAGGAAAGTGAAAAGGATATGACACTCTTGTGAGTAACTCAGAGGGATTGATAAATACTTAGCATTTGGTACCATATAAGAAGAAAGAACTCTATGGATGATCAAGTCTATTGTAAGATCTGGGTAGCTGCAGCTGCAGCTAATGCAATGTCAGTCCATTGAAAGATCTAATTTCAGGAAAGTAATCAAAGGATGGATATGATACTGCACTTGAAGCATTGGGTGATGGCTGTCAAAGAATTAAGATCTCGAAAGGCTGAGAATGAAGTATATTCAGTCGTGCTTTCTGGTGGACTTCCTGATCAGTTGAACGTCCACTTAATTTTCTGAAAAGTAAGTGGGTGGGTTCATTGCCATTTGTTAGTTGCAAAGCACATCATTTATGTACACATGTACACATGCATTTTTGTTTCTGAGAAGCTGTTTTAATTCAGTTAGCTACTTTCACCAAAATGTTGCAATATATGTCTACTGCATGACACACGATTTGCACCCTCCCACATTCCTAGTTAGTTTGTTTTGCACATTCCGTACACTAGATAAACTTAAAGTTCACCACATTAGCAATTTCCCTTTCACTTGTCTCCTTAGGGCTTAGGAAGCCCTCTCATCAATGTCTTCCTAGTGGTGCCTATAGCTGGATGAAGAATCACTACTCTGTAGCACTTTTATGAATTTATTGCTGATCAGATCTTCGCACATCACGAATTTACTAGTCTTCTTCATCTAGGAAAAAGGGAATTAATTAGACTCAAGTCACTCAACACAAACAAAAAAGAAAGAGAGAAATCCTTCCTCCTTATAAAGAGCCATTTTCCAGCAACTTCTCTTGATTGGTAACTGAATTCGAGAATATAAATGAATAACTGTAACCTACTTTTAACAGATGCTAGGCGTAAGACTTCTACTTTCCTAAGAAAAGCAAAGGGTCAGGGAACGGTAAAAAACAATTAAGTCATGCATATAATCTTTTCTGCTATATCAAGTACTGTTTATTTTAGTTTTAAAAATTTAAAAGGTGTATTATTGGGATACTGGACATTTTCATCTTCAACGTTGGAAATTCTTCCAACAAGTTCCTATACTTTGGAAGAATATCATTATAGAAGCTAATTTCTTGAATATATGTAACGGATCACGTGCTTCAGTCATTCATTACACGCTGCATTAAAGACTACAGATCATGTTTCTACATTTCATAGCATCAAAGTATGTAGACATTTTTGTTTCTGAAGAGCTGTCTTTAATGCAGCTAGCTACTTCTAGTGGAATCTTGAAATATGTCTACTGGATCCACTAGTTTTGCACCTTCTAATCTTCGGTTTGTTTCGCAAATTCAGTATACTGGATGAAGGAACTGAAAGTTTACAACATTAACGATTTCCTTCATTTCTGGTCTGCTACAAAAACCAACATCATGTCTTCTTAGACTCTTAGTAGTGCCTGTAGATGGATGAAGAATCTCTACTCTATACCACCCCTGTAAATTTATAGTGGGCCTGTTTTCTTAGTGTACCATCATCTTTTCTTCCATATCACGTCTTTCCTTTTATTCCTTGTGTGATTTAGATACTGGAAATTTTTGACCCATGCTGAATGCTCGTCTTACAAGTTCTTATACCTTGAAAGGATGATTTTATATAGAAGCTAATCTCCCAAGTACATGTACTGAGTCACATGCATTAGGTTTTATGTGTCATATGAACATCAACATGATATGCTTTCTTTCCTATGTATTCATGAAGCTGGGACATCTATCGTTTTTGTTGATCCATTTTTTCTGGTCTCTAACATACTTCACCTGGAACAGAGTGCAAAATTTTCACATGAATATACATCTTTGGTCAATTCGTGGACTAATGAGCGTGCATGAGATTATGCAATGGCCTCAATATGCCTGTCATCTTATTTTCACTTTTGATGTGTTGGGAGTGAAAACATGCTTTAAGATTTCAAAAGATAACTTCCTAATATTACCTTTTGCAGAATGCCTGATCCTCAGTGTGGCGCTCCCAGATGCTCAAAGTTCCATGACACCTGTAGGTGTTTAATAGGCTGTTTGGCTAACGATTAAAATCAAGAAAACCTGGTTAAAATAGGTGTTTTTAACCAGGTTTTCTTGATTTTAACTGCTAGGCAAACAGGCACTTAATAAATCTTCAGCTTCTGACATCAGGTCCTTTCTTTTCGTCAGAAAACGAACTATCTTTCAATGGGATAATATCAACAGTATGAAGGCATCGGTTGTGGCTTCAAGAGTTCATTCTTCTGCAAGACGGAATAGGAGGCAAGGCATTACATTTATGCAGAGAAAGCAATTATTTGAATATTTTCCAAATACTGTTGCAAAGTTTGCAAATTTTTGCCTCTTCTGCTGACCATCATGCGCTCCCTTATGCATATGTACTCGGAAGTAGCTTTACTTAATACTGTTTGTGCTGATCATCGTTTCCTTCTGTGCTCGGTTTTGAACCGAGTTCCTATGTGCGGGAATTTCCTTTCTATTTGATCTTTTCCTTGATATGGCACTTAAGATCAAATAATAGCGGAGGTTTGTTTTACATTAGAGGGCATCTCCATGCCTAAGCATTGGTGATGGTGCTCCAGGTTCTGATATCATAAGTGATGCAGTTTCTGACTATTTCTCGAACTTCCTTCACCCTTGGCTTTTTCCTACAGTAGATACAGTTGCTGCTGATCTCTCCTTGTACCAAAGCATGGAGCATATGATGCCCTGAGGCCCAAGCATCTTTCAACTACCTTAGACTAGGTCTTACAGGCCTTGGCATTTGGACATTCACAATGCATTATTATGCCCCTTTATTTTTTCCAGGATCTCATTTGTATATGGATTGTCTCCTGGAAAGCATGAACCTGCTCTGAGTTCGAAGCAAGAGTAGGATCCAGAATTTGGCCCCAAGAAGCATCCTAAGTTTGTTCTCAAGTCGATTTTGACCTGAAATTCTATGGTGGGGATGTTTCAAGTGTCCTGAGAAATAAATTTTGAAACTTAGTCCACGGACACTCGAAACTGGCCCAAGTTTGAAACCAGAGGATACTTGTATGGTGTGAGGCTGGATACTGTGACTGGCTCGACCTGGAGGAAACTTCAAAAGGTGCAGACCGGATGTTCCTACCTCCAGAAGAAAGGCAGGTATGAAACATGGGAAAGAATTCTAGAATTCAAGGATATAGAAGATAGGATCAAGCAGAAATCTGCACAAGTTTACAGCCTTGTTCAGTTATACCTAGGGCCAGATAATCACGCTTTGAATCTTCTGTGTCGTAAGATGTGGTTGTGGTTATCTTGCAGCTACCATTCTCTAGGTCCACACGACACAGGCGGGGCCATATGCTTTTAACTATCACAAGAATTTGGAAACTGGAAACTGAGATTAATCTTTTGTGGAGCTCAGATGTGTAACACCAAGTGATTCTAGTTTTGGTTTCACAGCAAGGTAGGATCTAAAACTGCACTCTATCGTTAAATGTTTCCGGAATTGTCTGTCTTTTAATAACTGTGTGTTATTATACATGCCATCATCTTTGCCTTTCAGTTTTTAGTTTTTAGTTTTTTGAAAACTACCTTGAGTGTAACTCTGTATGACAACTATAGTCTAAATATGAGCCAAGCATTAGAAACAGATATAAGGAGGGATCCTTGCATATAATTAGCTACTTTTACAGTGGAAAATTAAGTGGAAGATCATAGAGTTAAACTGAAGTACCTTGAGCTCTGAAGTAGGATTGAGCAGATAGTGATTCTCCTCTTTAACTCTGTTGTATCTTGTGATTACAGCCTTCATGCTGATACAAAGGAGAATGAATATGTAAATTGGTATACCTTGTTTGTTCATAGCTCGCCTGCTTGTTACTTGCATAAAAAACTGAAAGAAAACAGCACATAGCCATAGGAGAAGTCCAATGATTTGTTTCGTAAAACTAGTTGATAGTTGAATTGCATAGATGATAGCTTATATGCCTGAATTGAGAGATGGTAAGTTGATAACTGATAAGTGTTGAACTCTAGGAGTCCTTCACGAATTAGTTTAACAGGTAACAACATTCTTTATATTGAACAAAAAGACAGAAAAAGGGTATTCGATTCGATGGGATCCTCATTATTTTCGTATACACACAGGGTCATTTGCAGCAGATTTTCACCGATTACGAATTCACCTAGTGATGGACCATTAAGGCTCACAGTTCAAACAAGTGCATCGGATTAGGTGTGTACTCTGTCGTTAAGCAGACATAATCCTGTATACTAGTACTATATCATTTCTAAATGGAATCTTTGGAACAACACCCTGCTCAAGACAAAATTTCTCATTCAATGTACTTCAACAACCAAGTCTACTTAATTCCTTACTTTTGGTACCTCGTACTCAACTGACTTCAGCTAGCTAAACTGATTAGGTAACGAACAATCATAGCCATGAGGTAAGCATAACAATTATGGTCTGTAATTGACCTTTCGATAAGACGATAACCACATGAGCCTGTATACTAGCATAATCTTGTAACTTGCAACTTGTAATGTTGATAACCATGGTGATTTCAAGAACACACATATACTCACGACTAAATTCCCAAATAAAACGCGTGCCGGCGCGTGCAAGCGTAGCCATTTCCAGTTATGCTCATTTGTAATGTCAAAGTGGATATCACTTGGAAAGTCGACTCGTACCTACCTACACAACTAACTCTCCAAACATTTTAACACAAGCGCGTTCAGTTACTAACAACCATCAAATATACAATTTATTAGATCGAATTACTACAAGACGATAATTTCTTGCTAGTGGATTTACGGTCAACGAATATACACAAACTCAGAGCAAATTAACCAGTTCCATCAATAGAATCATTAGATAACAACATGAATGTCTTATTAAGCATATTCAAACCTGGAGCTAGAGAATTCATACAGCTTCCCAGTACTAGAGAAGACCATCAATCCAACTTGTGCATCACAAAGGATTGATAACTCCCTTGCCTTCTTCATCAATCCATTTCTTCTCTTCGAGAAAGTTACCTGCCGGCTAGTCGGGTTATCGATCCGACGGATCACAATCTTGCCTCTCCCCATGTTGCTCCAGTCTCCTGGAGAAAGAAAAAAAATAATAAGAGGGCATTGGTTGCTCAGTTTGTTTCCTTATATCCATAAAAAGAATTAAACAAATGATTTTATTAATATGGAAACAACATTTCCAGATAATCACCTTCAAAATAGAAAAATGGACAACTGGAGGAATTCAGACAGAACTTTCTAATTTGAGCCCGGTTCAGGACAACTGAAAGAGAAATGGGCAGTAGTCCCTTTTAAGATAAATGTAGATGGATGATTTACATTTAGTTACCTTTTTAAATGCACTATAAACGATTAGGTCCCCAATGTTTCAAATATTACACAGAACGACAAATTTAATTAGAACTGAATTAAAACATTATTTACACCGAAGGACAAAAGTCAAACTTGATGACAGGGCCGGCCCGAAAAATGTGAGGCCTCATGCGAGTTTTTAAAAATGGACCCCAAACGATAATACGATACAAATAAAAATATAAATTTCATATGCGATAAAATATGCATATGTCAAAACAAAATTTCAAATACAATATTAGTATTATCGTTCGGGACCAGGGAACCTTTCTTCAAACGTGATAAATAGATGAGACAGTAGCTAAGTTTTAGTTTGTCAGAAACCTTTTAAGGTTGGAGCATTTTCGGGGAACCTTTCTTGATAATATATAATATAAGTCAGTGTTAAATCAATTATCCTTTTAACTTGTTTAACTAGGATGATAACTTCCTCACATTTATTATCACATTCATCAAATCAAACAATGAACAATCAATAATAATAATTAATACAATTGATCAAACTCGTTAAACTGAAATCTCAAATTTTTTAACATATATGCTTGAGACTGTAATCTATTTAGAGGAATTTAAGTTATTACCGTATTAATGATCATGACCCCATATAGAAAATAACTCTGTTTCTAAATTGGAAAAGCAATTATAATTTTTTTTCCCCATATACTACATGAGTTGGTCCTGGGCCGGGGCCCTTGAGAAAATGGGGGCCTTAAAACTTTCAAGTTACAATAAAGAAACCTTAATGTTTTAAATTTTCATATTTTCATCTATGCTCTTCTTCAAATCATTAAAAAAAAGAAGAAGAAATGCTCTGGCTCTAGGTCAAAAACCTACAGCCGCCCCAACTGCCGGAAACCTAACTCCGGTGGATCCAGCCCTCCTATGACTTCTCCGATGAACTCTGACCCTTGAACACAGAAACGTCCCTGCGCTGATGGGACGGAAACAGATACGACTATGGAGTTGGAAGAAACAACGGAAGCAGAACGTACACAGCCAACTTACGCAGCTAAGGCCATGACTCAATCAAGACTATCTGATGTGAAAATTGATGATAAGAAGAATGCTGAAGAACGTCGACTGATCAAAGTATCCAATCCGACGTTGGAAATTCCATTCAAACAGATTGATTTCGACTCGAATCTACATGAACGGATGGTTAATCCATGAACAAACACCATACTAATCAAAGTGATTGGTAAACCTTGGTTTTACCCCACGTTACTTAGCAAACTAGAATTCATGTGGAAACTACAAGGAGATTTCTTTGAGTTAATGGATCTAGGGAACAATTGCTATTGCCTCAAGGGATTGAGCGAAGAGAAACGTGTGATGATTCTCACAGAAGGACCATGGCAGCTAGCTGGTAACTTTCTGTCGGTTGGAACTTGGGTCCCAAACTTCCGTGCAGACAAAGATAAAGTGGAAACAACCATAACTTGGGTAAGAATCCTGAATTTACCTATCGAGATGTTCCGAGAATCAGTTATTCAAACTTTAGCCACTTGCATTGGGAAACCTTTGAAGATTGATGGTAATACCTTTAGTGCAAAGAGAGGCAAATTCGCAAGATTTTGCGTGGAGGTTGATATCAAAAAACCACTTGAATTGGGACGTTACATCTGTGGGAACTTGTATCAAGTTGTTTATGAAAATCTACCGTCTTTGTGCCATGAATGTGGTCATGTTGGACATACGTTAGGAGAATGCCCTCATAAAAAAGCTATAGGCGAACAAGAAAATAACTCTGGCCAACCGGCTGCAGCTAGCACAATAGTGCAGTCTGCTGTGCAAGGTTATAAGGATAAGGACTCAAATTGGCTAATGGAAAAAGCAAAAAACAAGGAGTTTGGCGATTGGATGGTGGTCGAAAGATGTAAACGCAAACCACCTGTTACTGGGCAGAACAATGGGAAAACGCTGGTTAGGACACCTGTGCAGACTCAGCAGAGGCCAAACCAAAAAAGTAAACCTGTGAGATTTCATCATGGTACTAGTTCGGCCGGTCCAACTAATTCTCAAGGAGAGAAGTCTCAAAGAAATGCAGGGGGCTCGAATCCTATTAGGATTCTACCTAGAAGTATAAATCCAGTACATCAGGCAAATACTAGTTCGACTGTGTCAGGTAATTCCCAAGGCGCAATTCCAGAATGAAACACAGTGGGGTCGAATTCAATTAGGATTCTACCTAGACACACAAACCAAACCCAACAAGCAAGTACTATGCAGACTACGGTGCCTATTAATACACCAATTTCAAGCGCAGAGGCAGTATTAACAGTGAACATACAGAACTTTGCTGTGAATTTGTCTGGTAACACAACTGAAAACGTAGCAGCTTTGGGAGATGGAGGAAGACCACATGGAAATAGATCCGGAGGATTTAGAAATAGTATTCAACAACGGTATGATGATGGTGCATTGGGTGCAAAACCCAATAATAGAGACAATACTCCACCAGTTTCGATGTCCATTGACGATCCTATGCACAACTCGAGGAGAGCGATAGTCCACGTAATGGAAGTTCCGTCATTAATCTGGGAATTGGAGGTGAAGGTGCAAATCCACTTGATGGAGGAAAATCAACGAATGGGTTGGTAGAGATTTTACCTGAGCGAATGGGAACAAGTCCGTCAGAATTTGCTAATGCTCGAGACTCTGGAGCAACTGATGTCCCTATGGATGGGGTGGGATATTGAATATCCACTCCATCCTTACCATCTACATATGCCAACCATGAAGATTGTTTCTTGGAATTGTCAGGGTGCCGGTAACGCTAGTTTTCGTAGGTACTTTCGCGAATTGGTTAGAATACATAATCCTTCAGTGGTATTTTTGTTGGAAACTAGAGTGTCGGAATGCTTATGACATAGCTCCTTTCTTGGGCTTTTCGAATTATTCCATTGCACCAACGGATGGGATGTCGGGAGGTGTATGGATGTTATGGAATGCAGCAGACATTGATGTTGATGTTATTCAAGTTGTGGATCAAGGCATACATGCCATTATTGGTCCCAGGAGAACTGACCCATGACTGTTATCTGGAATCTATGCGAAACCAAATAAAGTTGATAAAGTCAGGATATTTAGAAACTTAGAAGATCCGTCGAAACATTACGAATTACCCTGGCTAGTCACGGGTGATTTTAATGAGATTGGATTTTCTCATGAGAAGCAAGGAGGAAGAATGCCTTCTGTAAGCCGCCTTTTGTTCTTCCAACAGTGCTTAGATGCTTGCGATCTGCACGACTTGGGATTCCATGGACCCAATTTTACTTGGACAAACAAACGAGATGGTAGAATCATCAAGGAACGTATTGATCGAGCTGTAGCAAATCACAAGTGGTTAGATAAATTCCCCGAGAATGTTGTGCAACATCTCCCACGCACACACTCAGACCACCATCCTATCATGACACATTACTTTGGGTTGGAACCACCAACATAAAATCGCCCTTTTCGATTTGAAGCAGCTTGGTTCTCACATCCCGATTGCGAACCTATCCTCAGGGATATTTGGAAAACAAGTGAGAATATTTTACAAGCTATTGTTCAGGTGCCTGAGAAGATGATCCATTGGAATAAGGAACAATTTGGAAATATATTCTTCTGCAAGAAAAAAGTACTGGCTCTCTTACAAGGAACACAAAAGGCGTTATCTGAACATTTTAGCGACTTTCTACACAACTTGGAGTTGGATTTAATTCATGAATATAATCAAATACTCCATCAAGAAGAAATATTTTGGTATCAAAAGTCAAGGGTGAAGTGGCTAGTGGAAGGAGAGCGAAACACGAAATTTTTCCCCAAAACCACAATGATGCGAAGGAGACGAAATAAGATATTGATGCTAGAAGTCGATGGGGAGTGGATTAAATCTGATGAGATTCTGAAGGACCATGCCCAAAAATATTTCTCCAAGCTTTTCACGTAATCTGTCCAGCCACGGAACAGAAATGCACGAAGCAGATTACCTAACACAATGCCAGTAACTTTGATGGTTGAACAACAACATATCCTGGAAAAACAAGTTGATATTAAGGAGTTAAAACAGGTAGTGTGGGCGACACATCCTTTTAAGGCACCGAGACCGGACGGTCTTCAAGTCGTGTTTTATCAAAAAGGATGGGAATGGGTGGCTAACTCTTTACTGGAGTTTATACAAGGTGCTTTTAAAAACCAAGAGTTTGATCCTAGTCTCTGCGAAGCGCACTTGTGCCTGATACCCAAGGTACAACATCCATCTTTAATTTCACAATTTCGACCAATCTCCTTGTGTAATGTGATCTACAAGTTTGTGACGAAGTGCATTACGATGAGGTTACGAAGTATCATGCCCACCTTAATTGCTCCCACTCAATCGAGTTTTATTAAAGGCCGAAGCACCCAAGATAATATCTTTGGTTTGCAAGAACTACTGCACTCCCTACGCTCCAAGAAGAAGAATAAGGTAGGAAGCATGATTATGAAACTAGATTTGGAGAAAGCTTATGATAAAGTCGATTGGGACTTTCTCGAGGAAACCTTAATACTTTTCAAGCTTCCGGTTTCGGTGGTGGCCTTAATAATGTTTTGCGTGCGGAATGCATCAACAAGAATTTTATGGAATGGTGAACCGCAAGATGCATTTCAACATTCTTGTGGATTGCGCCAGGGCGACCCTTTATCGCCTTATCTTTTTGTCCTCTGCGTAGAAAGATTGTCATACTTGATCAATGATGCTGTAGAGAAAAGGAAGTGGAGCCCGTTAATCCCATGTAGAGCTGGTCCTTCTTTGTCGCATCTATTTTTTGCAGATGACTTGATTCTTATGGGAAAGGCAACGATATCCACTGCAAAAACCATTAAAAGTATTCTGAACAAATTCTGTGCGGCCTCGGGGCTCAAATTAAATCCGGCGAAATCGAAAGTCTTCTTCTCAAACTCTGGAGGGGCGAGTCTTAAGAGGCAAATCAGTGATATTCTGGGTTTTGGCCAGATGGTGAACTTGGGTAAATACTTAGGTGTGCATCTAACTCATGGGAGAATTGACAGACGGGTTTTTGCAGAGAACTTTGATCGCATTATTGCAAAAATGAGTGGATGGAAAAATAAATACCTCTCAATTGCAGGAAGATCGACACTGATACAATCCGTCTCGTCTGCCATTCCAATCTATTCGATGCTGTCTTATTGGCTCCCTGAACATGTCTGTGAGAAATTAGATAGGATCAACATAGATTTCTTATGGTCAGGTGATGTGGAGAAAAGGAAGTTACATTTAGTTAAATGGCAGCAGGTGGTGATGCCAAAGTCGGAAGGCGGATTGGGGATCCGTACTGCAAGGGAAAGTAATGAACCACTTCTAGCTAAACTTGCTTGGAAGATTTTGAAAAAAGAAGACACAGTGTGGAAGAGTTTTATTGACGCTAAATATCTGAAGAATAGTGACCTTCTAAGCTACTGTATCAAACCAAGTGACAACACTACTTGGAAAGGTATAGTAAAATGCGTTAATCTTATTAAGCCATTTCTGAGATGGAAAATTGGAGATGGGCGTAGCATATCATTTTGGCATGATAATTGGCTTGGTTCTGGCATATTACGAGAAAAAGGAGTTGAAATTTCCGAGGGAAAATGAACTCAAACTTTGTGATGTTATAGATGAAAGTGGGGACTGGAATTTGGAAACCTTACAATCACATATTCCAGCTTCTATTATTGACCAGATCATTGCGTCTCGAATTATTTTGGAAGACTCTGAAGACACTGTTCTTTGGAACAAATCGGCTACTGGAAATTTCACTTGCCAGTCGGCTTATAAAGCAATTCAAGCAGAATACACAGAAAAGCCTCGCATAACTGGCAATTGCTCTTGGATCTGGAAAACAAAATTAAGCAACAAGCTTAAGCATTTTATTTGGTTGGCTGCTCAAGAAAAACTGGCAACAAACCGACTAAGGAAGAGTAGGAAACTCACTAATTCCGCAGCCTGTCCCATTTGCAACGACCCGGATGAGTCAGTCATCCATGTCCTTAGGAATTGCACTGCAGCACAAGCTATCTGGCGGAAAATTCTCCCAAGGGAACAACTCGATCAGTTCATGATGATCTCTGCACCTACCTGGTTTAGAGAGAATTTTACACATAAATCTTTTAAGGCGTCAATACTTCCAAACACATCCTGGAATTGGGCGTTTGTATCCATCATATGGCAAATATGGAAAGCTAGAAATACTTGGATTTTCCGTAACAATTATTCAAGATCAAGCAATTGGGAATGGATTTACAAACTAATTTCTCAAGGATAGGACACAAGAAATAGAGAGAATGCTGGAAGAAGCCTAAAGCTGGGTGGATGAAGTTAAACACTGATGGAAGCATTATTAACTTACAGATTCCTGGAGGGATTGGTGGAGTACTGCGCAATGATACTGGTGAATGGATTTGGGGGTTCTCCTCGCCGATTCAATCAGCATCCGTTACAGAATCTGAACTAAGGGCAATAAAGGAATGTTTGAAGGAAGCCTGGGAAAGAAGATATTAGAAGATTGAAGTAGAATCTTCTCTTCAAGCGGTGCAAATGATTCTCGGGCAGGATGAAGTTGTACCTGACTCTGCTTTGCTACCTCTTGTTGAAGAATGCAAATCTTTCTTGCATTTACCTTGGACCATTGAGTTCAAATGGGTCAATCGACGGTGTAATTTAGTAGCGGATAAGCTTCCTAAGGTAGCTAGTTTAGAGATGGACGGGAAAATTCTTTGGGATACGCCCCCGATCCAAATTGTACCTTTTCTCGATTTTGATTTTGTCTAAGGACTAACTGTCTTACTTTACCAAAAAAAAAAAAAATCATTAAAAAAAAATGAAAAATGGAGCTTGAGCTTCCATGGAAGCTCTCATTTTTCAATTTTTAAATTTTTTTTTTTATGAAAAAGAAGATGGATAAAACTATAAAAAGTTAAAACTTTAGGGTTTAATTTGAAAGTTTTAGGAATTATATTGAAGTATTATGTCTATATTGTAAAACGTAAAATATTTGAAACAAATGTGTAATAAGATGAAACTTGTATTTTAAAAGAAATGTCTAAATAGAGGGACAAATTAGATTGTTTGTCAAAAGTTAAACTTTATGCTCAAATTGAACTTCATTGTAAATTTTAAATTGTTAGAGACCTAATCGTTTACATAGTATCTAAGAAGGTGGTTGGGTGTAAAATTCTCAGATGTAGATAGATGGAAACAAGTAATACAAGTGGCTAGTATATAAAATGGCAAGTGGTTTACAAAAAAGGTATCATCTCATTTTGAATCAGGGAGCGGTTTCCAATTTATTGGGTGGGACTGGGCTCCTGTCAGTTTTTAACTTACGCGTTGAATAAGTCAGGCATAAAATATTCGCCACTACAAAAGTACAATACGCAATGTTGGAAATAAGTTATACGAGGAATCATATCTTACCTAGTACAATCAAAAGGAGAAATTACCCCATTTATACGTTCGAGGAATTTGGGGGTTTTACTTTTACCTATGCTGCAAGCCTACACCATATTGCCATATTATTCTACTCCTCCCGTCGCAAATAACTTCATACATTTATCATTTTTAACCGTCTCACAGAACTTCGTACATTACCAAAAAAAAGAAGCTACCCCACACCCAACAAATAATAAACAATCTCATCTTTACACTCAAATTACACATTTTGCCACTAAAAATTCACTTTTTCCCACCTTTTATATATTATATCATTACTTTAACTTTTCGCATAAAACTGCGCGCTAACCATAATGTATGAAGTTCTCCGGGACGGAGGGAGTATGTTACATATTTGGGTTCTACAATTTTAATTATCATATACTGTACAAAACATTAAATATTATCGGATAATACAACATGTAATAGCATAAACTAAGTCGAATTTGAGTAAAATTTACCCGGTACACTAAAAAAGGAGAACAATGTGTTTAGGCTCTGTTCTCTTCAACTGAAAATTCATTCAGTTCAGTTCAGTTTCATTCAATTCAGTTCAGTTCTGCTTAATTATATTTTATACTACAATTCAGTTCAGTTCAGTAAATTTAAGTTGAAGAGAACAGAGCCTTACTGTTGGGAACTTTGGGATTGGATGAGAAAACATATAATTTGGTCCAACCAATAGATCACCAACACGTGGAGGCAGTCTATTGTAGTTAAGAATGAATTGCCAAAATAGACTTCTCCCAAAAAATATATCCCAAACTAACCTTTTATAAAACTTATTTTCTTTTATAGCATTCTTAACCCCATGAGATGCCATGTAGATAATAAAATGTCATAAAAACCAACTTAAAGTGTCACAAAATTATTGAACAAAGTGTATTAAAGAATACAAAAATTTCATTAGTTTAAATCTTATCATCTAGTCTTCAAAATATTTAAACTATATAATTAATTATAAATCTTATTACAAAATTAAGACAGAACGATAGTCATTACTAATTGTTGTAAATCCTACTAATAAGAATCGTCCGTATTAATCAAATTGAGGTTTCAAGCAAAAAAAAAAAAAAAAGAATTATATATGGTTAAATGCAAATAACCCCAGGGATTATCAAAAAGATAAAAAATAAATAAATTAAGAGTGATAGAGCATGCGAAATCTCTTAGTTAAAAAAATAGCACTAAACCTTCTATGTTCCTATAAAATTTTGTATGAAACCCGCTCACTTGTACTTCCTCGGTACCGCCCGAAGTGTCCCATTTTAACTTTTTTTGGTCAACCGTACTTTTACTACGAATTAATTTTAAACCACAAATGTAAAAAGTTCGATTAAATTATATAATGAAACTAAGGTGAGAGAATTTCATGCGGGATCTCTCTTTTAATTGTTTTTTTAAAAATCTTTTTGATAATTTCTGAGTTATTTGCATCTAACCCTATATAATTCATATTTATTGTTTGCTTAAAGCCTCAAGTCGATCAATAGGGATGGTTCTTTATTAGTAGGATTTAGAACAATTAGTAATGACTACTCTATCTTAATTTTGTAAGATTAATATTTAATTAAATAGTTTAAATATTTTGAAGACTAGATGATATATATGATTTAAACTGATGAGAGATTTTTTTTTAATACATTTTGTTCAATGATTTCGTGACACTTTAAGTTGGCTTTTGTGACATTCTATTATTTATATGTTATCTCATGTGACAAAGAAGGCTATAAAGGAAAATAAATTTTGTAGAAGTCAGTCTGGAATATGTTTTTTGGAAGTGGCTATGTTGGCAATTATGTAGTTAAGGTTTCAATGTTTGATCCACTAATAAGGAGTACGATGATGATAACATTAATTATAATTATATTAGTACTTAAAAAGGATTATGTCTTAATTGTTTACTTTAACAATTGAGGTAAACTAAGCCAAGAATCGTGCCAAAAGTATTTCTCAAATTTGGCTTCTAAATCTTAGAAGATCGATCCGAGTCATCATGTCTCATCAGCTTTTTGCCAAATTGAAAGATTTTGTACCACTAATAAGATCTTATACTAAAATTGAATAGTAACTATGTCATTTAATTGGAATTATTATATTGTTAAAAGAAGATCTGGAGAGATACTCCTCCGTCCGCGTAAACTTGGGACGCGTTCATTTTATGGACGATCAGTTAATAAAAACTACTCCATTACTTTATCACCTAGTATATTTCATTTCTTTTTCAAGTTTTATCATTTATCTGTCGTTTTCTCACTAATTAACTTTATCATTATTTATTTAATTTCCTTAAAATAATCCCATAAAAAAAGTGTCCCAAACTTAGGTGGACGGATACAGAAGGTGTACTAATTTAAGTCTACGTTGAAGCTTAGCTAGGTAGATTTTTACGGTTTGAACAAGGACGAGCTAGGCCAAATTGAAGCTAGTGGTTTCACCTTCCCCATTATAATTAAGGTAGATATTGATTTCATACAATCTTACCTGTCAATTAGAGCTGGAAATTTGAGCAACATCACTGTTTTCAATAGTCTCCACTAGTTCTTAAAATGCAATTTCTGATCATCGATTTATTTTTCATACATAAAATCGGACGTCTTTAATATAGAGGGAGTATTTACTAGCGAGATCCGTTAATAAATCAGTAAGAAATATTGAAACGAACAAAAATAAAATACTATTTTGTTATCGATACGATGCAGCTGAGTACATCAAGCATTAAGGTTACGTTACGTTTAATTATTTGACGAATACCACTCTACCGCTCTACAAGTAGTAAAAGTACGTTTTACTAGTTGAGTGGAATAATTATGCTTTGATCTTAGTACTAACTAATACACACACACAATTAAAACGAAAGTGGTTTAATATACTGTTTAGAATCAATTTATAGTACTAGTCTACTAGAGTATTAACTGACAAGTACCATTATCACAATCTGCGAGAATAAAAAGGTAATCTCGTAACGCAAATCTATGAACTAACTGCAACTTGCAAGACCAAAGTGAATTCTTCTATGGAATAAAATTACTTATATTAGCACAAAGCAGGATCATTTCGTCATGGGATTAGTTGGGCATGTACTTTCTCCTCATTTTATATTCACTCCACCAATCATATATCGAAAACTCACGCTCAACCAAATTCCACGGAAATATTCCGTTTTCGAGGTTTTCGGGGTGTATGATACGCTGGTCGTGCATCCACCACTTGTATCGATTGCGACACTGAATGACCAATACATAGTATCCGCATAATATTTAAAGGTTAAAATTTGACCATGGATTGGACGGGCCTAAATACTTGACCCAGATCAGATTGGGCCGAACATATCCATTTTTTCTCTACTTTGGAAAAAAGTTTGAAATTAAATAAGTTATCGTAACTACCTATATGGAAAAGTCATTATGCATGGGTTCAAGCTAATGATTTAGTCTATCTACTTGCAATACTCGATGGCACTCTTTGACTTTCATTCCAATTCCAACAAGTCCACAACGTTTGTTTTTTAGTCGACTTTTATGTAGTATCCGATTACATCTACATACTATTCTCTTCTCGGACTAACACCATCTCCAGCACCCCAGCAGTTGCAACTCTCCGAGTCTCAAAATCTCTGCCACGTCAGCATTCCACTTACTGCAACTCACTTTGCAACAATTTTCTACTCCAACAGTTGAGATTCAAATTTATTTTCTTTTCATATTTATTTCTAACTTATTTTTTCATTTCATTTTCTTTTCTCATTTCCTTTTAAACTTTATTCTTGAATTTATTTTAAATGTCGTTAATTAATTATAATAAAATCATACTATTTTTTTTAAAATATATTACTCGAAAATAAAAACTACATTATTTAAAAAAAATTACAATACATGAAATTGAAAATTACAATACTTGAAATTAAAAATTACAATAATTGAAATTAAAAATTACAACAATTAAACTACTACATTCAAATCCTAGTTATCATACCCGAGCAAAAATAAAAACAAAAAAAATAAAAAGAAATGAAAAACAATACAACAAAACACAAAGAAGTAGAAATAAATACAAACAAAAAGAAAAAACACTCCAAGATAAAAAGAAAATCAAAAATTAAAAACAAAAGAAAAAAATTAAAAAAAAGGGTAAACAGGCCATGAAGCGCGCCCCATGGTCCCAAAAATTAGCCTCGCTTTGAGACTCTGTTGGAGTCTCAAAGCGAGGCCCATCAGAGTCCCAAATCGATTTTGGGACTCTGATGCAGAAGGTCTTAAATTCTTAGTGTTTGTTTTCGAATTGAATTTTCAGGAGGGTTTGTAAAATATGTTTAGTGGTGGGGTTTAGTATAACAAATATAGAAGGTCCTATTTGTAAAATTAGAAAACGTCAAATTGAATGGGAAAACAGAGAAAAACGAAATAGATTGATAATCCGTGGGGAATAGTCTGATAGTAATATAAGTTATGTACTAAGTAGTATAATTAATGGTCAAAGAGAGTGATTATCATGGGAGACTAGGTCATAAGTATGTAGTTAATAATCCATCAATCTAAATAAAGTATTGGCCGGTAAGTCAAGTTGACCATGAATGTTTACACGATTGGAAAATATTGCTATCCTGATTCCTGATCATGAATATGAATATATGGTATCACATATTTCAGGGCCATATGCGAATTTGTAAGACTGGATCCCGAAAAAAATTTAAAATGAATAAACAATACAAAAAGGTACGACATACTCAAATTGGCTCCACAAGATACTAACATGAATGAAATCTTATTATTAAGAAAATTATGAAGTTAAAAAAGTACAAAATAAAAATAATCATAATCTAAAAAATAACTTAACAAGAAGAGTAAAGAGTAAAGTAATGCAGACCGGACTCGAATCTGAGATATAAACTTTTCACCAAAGCATTCTACCACCAGAATATTTATAGATTTGTTACATTTTCGTTACATAAAAGATAACATATAAGAACACTATATAAATATTGGGGCCCTCAAATTTTCGAGGCCTGTGCGAACGGGCTCCCCGCACATGGTCTTAGCCACCCCTGATCATCAAGATTTGGATTTTTGAAATGAAAATATCAAGTTTGTAAGGAGAGATTATGCACTGCAATTTCAAAATATAACATGGAGAAAACACACGTTACATGTGTACCACCAGTTCTCATATCACTTGAAAAGATATAGTATAAACTCGATTTTCAAATCGATTGTGAAATCACCTGATAAGTTAACTGATTAGGTCGTGTAAAATACAAGGTACAAAATAATGTTATTCCCTGAAATTTGACAATATTGGAATTGCCATCTGTGAAGTTTAGATTTGGTCCCTTGTCCAAACTTGGGTGCAAAAACTATTTTGTTCCTTCAAATTTATATCCTCAGTCACTATCTTGAGTACTGTTTACTTACTCGGTCAATAGCTGATCAATTACGTTGGCTTTCTTCTTTTATCTGAACAAGACTTGGTAAAGGTGAATCACAATCAAGAACATGAATAATATGACACCCGAATTTCGTATCGGATTTGATAACTGATAACACAACAGCCATGGTTTCTTGCACCCTGGATGTTGTTGTTTTTCATCTTACAACCAATCCATGCCTAAACTTCATCACCATTCTTTTGTTTTCGATCCCTTTCGCGTCTCCTCTAACCTTCAGTTTCACTAGCTTCTCGCCCAATGATCGCGATATCAAGTACGAGCAATCAGCGTATGCTGCTAACAACGTTATCCAGCTTGTGCGTAACCAACGAGACCAAAGCACGCAAGCCAGTATAGGCCGGGCGACGTATGCTGAACCTCTGCATCTGTGGGATAGGGAGTCAGGGAACCTCACTGATTTCGTGACAAACTTCACGTTTGTTATCAATTCGTTAAACATGAGCAATTATGGAGATGGACATGTGTTCTTTCTTGCACCTAATGGTTCAAGGATACCCGAGAACTCCATGCGAGGTGGAAGCTCAAGCTTAGGCCTTACATCCTTCTCTTCGTATTTGAACTCCACAGACGACAGTCCTTTCGTTGCTCTGGAGTTTGATACCTTTACAAATGTTTGGGATCAGCCGAACGAGCATGCTGTTATTGATATCAACTCGACGAGGTCTGTTGCAAATGTGACTTGGTGGAGTGCCACTAGCATTTTGGAAGGCAGGCAACATGAGGCCAGGATTCAATATGATTCTCAATCAAGGAACCTTAGTGTACTTTTCACCGGGTTTAGAGACGGTGATTATATCAGACAGATTGTCTTACATAGTTGATTTGAGGCAATACTTACCCGAATTCTTGACTTTTGGCTTCTCAGCTGCAACAGGGAACCTTTCATCACTGCATACAATCCTTTCGTGGAATTTCACCTCTAATCTTGAAGTAAATGGTAATGGAACGGCTCCAGGAACGAATCCAGGTACGGATCCAGGAACAGGCACACCACACTTTGGCTCTGGTGATAGCAACAGAGGACTGATTATAGGGATGGCGGTAGGGAGTCAGTTTTTGCACTAGTATTGTGTTTACTTGTGTATTTTTTCCGGTGGAAGAAAAACAGAAAGATGAATGAAGTTGATGAAACATTTGACATCTCGATTAGCAACGAATTTGAACGAGGCAGTGGACCTAGGAAGTTCACATACAGTGATCTCAAACGTGCCACCAACAATTTTGATCATAATGATAAGCTCGGTGAGGGGGGATTCGGTGGAGTTTACAAAGGATTCGTTAAAGAGATTGATTCGTTAGTTGCTGTGAAGAGAGTGTCTAGAGGTTCAAGGCAAGGCCTGAAGGAATATGCAACAGAAGTGAAGATTATAAGCAGGTTGAGGCATAGAAATTTGGTACAACTTCTTGGATGGTGCCATGAGAAACGCGAACTTCTCCTTGTTTATGAGCTTATGCCTAATGGAAGCTTGGATTCTCATCTTTTCAAGGGAAGAAGTTTGTTGGATTGGGAGATCAGGTTCAAAATTGCACATGGATTGGCTTCGGCATTGCTCTACCTACATGAAGAATGGGAACAATGCGTTGTTCACAGGGATACTAAGTCTAGCAATGTGAAGTTGGACGCAAGCTTCAATGCTAAACTAGGTGACTTTGGCCTTGCTCGGCTGGTTGATCATGAAAAGGGATCTCAAACAACTGTCTTGGCAGGGACCATGGGGTATATGGCACCCGAGTGTGTGATCACAGGAAAGGCTAGCAAAGAGACAGACGTGTTCAGTTTTGGCGTGGTGGCATTGGAAATTGCTTGTGGACGAAGACCGATAGACCCAAAGGCCGAAGAAAGTCAGCTGAACTTGGTCGAATGGGTGTGGAGCTTGTACGGGGCAGGCAACCTTCTTGATGCTGTTGATCCTAAGCTCGATACTAAGTTCAATGCACGGGAAATGGAGCATCTAATGATCATATATAGGGCTCTGGTGCGCCCACCCGGATAGCAATTCACGACCTTCGATTAGGCAAGCCGTTCTTGTGCTTAACTTTGAAGCCCCACTGCCAGTTCTTCCTTTGAGAATGCCTATGCTAAGTTACTATTCTGCACCAATAGATATGATTTCTTCACCAATATATGGATCTGTTGTCTCTTCAGGTAAGGAGATTACATCTAGTGATAATACTGATTCTTCAAATGTACTGCATCTTCAGAATTGTCCTCATCATCATCAGCTCTTCTGTACTCACAATAGATTGTTGAATTCTTTTTGTATGTATTTCTTAACACAATTGAGGATCTGAACAAATCAAACTAGCAATCTACCGTCTCCATAAAGTCCCACAGTTTTTTCTTATTACGTTGGAAACCCACTGCCGATACTTTCAGTTGTGCATGGATAATTTGCGTAATAGCCTGGAAGCCAAGTTAAACTGCATCTAATCCGACAAACTCGATAATTAACTCTGAGACTTGGTCATGGTCATACAGGTGGTTCCAACAAATATTCTCTGCCAGACTGCACTTCCAACTTGAAGACTATAATGACCAAGTAGTTAGCAATTACATCAAGGTTAATTTTGGTTGCTAAAAGGCACTCCAATGAACCTGATTCGTGTACACTTTCACTACTAATCATGTTATAAACACTTTCACTACCAATTAGGCTACAAACAACGCTTTCCCTACTTATCAGATGCTATCTGGTTACATTTTTCCATTATCACAGGTGCATTATCATTATAAGAATTAAAAAATTGATTAATGACCATGCTAGTTTTGGAATTAGTGTTCAACCACTAATTAATGACGCTTTAACTTCTCATATATTTTGTACACAGAATACAAAAAGAGTAGGATGATTAGGCAAAGTAGGTCATCAGACTGATAAATTAATTAAACACTAATTAATCTAACTTATATAGCCGGATTACGAGAATCTTGACAGTAAGCTAGCGTCCACATGATCAACTAGAGGCCTAGTCAGAGATATTAAAAAAAAAATTGTCAAAAAATGTTTCAGATTTTCCAAAAATGTCTAGAAATATCCAAATCTCTGAATATATGAAAAATTGAGACATTTCGACACTTTCAATTCGAATAGAATAAGTAACGCTATTCGTGCAATTAATATTCCCTAAAAATGGATAAAACGGCGGTGTTCCGAAAAATTGAAAGGAAAAGGCCAAATTATACGTTAAAAAATAAGTCTGAATCTGAACTTGCACTGTTTTATCATTTGCATTGGCATTTTGTGATTTTGTAACATACATTTATTTCAATATGAAACTTACTAAGCCAGTGTTCCAACATTAAGCTTTTGATAGTAGCCATGGTTTCTTGCATCCATTTTACAAACATTCCATGCCTAAATCTGATCATCACCACTGTTCTGTTCTTGACCCCTCTTGCAACTTCACTGTCCTTCAACCGCACAGCTTTTTCACCTGACGATGGCGATATCAGCTACGAGAGGGCAGCTTACGCTGCGAATGGTGTCATCCAGCTCACTGGTACCCAACGGGACCTTCGTGTCCAGGCCAACATAGGCAGGGCGAGTTACGTACAGCCTCTGCATCTGTGGGATATGGCATCAGGGTCCCTGTCTGATTTCGCAACACACTTCTCGTTTGTCATCGATTCGAGGAATACAAGTGGTCAGGGAGATGGGATTGCCTTCTTTCTCGCGCCTAACGGTTCAAGAATTCCTGATGCTGCATCAATAGGTGGTAGCTTAGGCCTTACAACAGGTTCTTCGTTGGTGAACTCAACGGACAATCCTTTTGTTTCTGTAGAGTTTGATACCTATACGAATGTTTGGGATCCTCAGAATGAGCATGTTGGCATAGATATCAGTTCGATGAGGTCAGTTACCAATGTGACATGGCTGTGTACTGTTAGCATTAGGCAGGGTAGGCAACATCAAGGTTCAATTAGCTATGATTCACAGTCGAAGAACTTGAGCGTAATATTCACCGGTTATAGGAATGGTGCCTATATCACACAAACATTGTATTACAGAGTTGATTTGAGAGATCACTTGCCTGAATTTGTGACTTTCGGCTTCTCAAGTGCATCGGGGAGCGCTTCAGCACTGAATACCATTTATTCATGGAGTTTTAGTTCAACTCTTGAAGTAAAAGGTAATGGAACAAAATATGCAGGTGTTAGCCCTGGCAAAAGCAAAACTGGACTGGTATTCGGGTTAGCAGTCGGAGGTCTAGTACTAGTACTGGTTTTGTGTTCGCTCGTGTATATTTTCCGATGGAAAAGGAAAAGAAAGACTGATGAAGTTGATTCTTTGATAAGTGAGGAATTTGAACAAGGTAGTGGGCCTAGGAAGTTCGCATACTATGATCTCAAGCATGCGACAAACAATTTTGCTCAAGAAGATAAGCTCGGTGAGGGAGGATTCGGAGCTGTTTATAAAGGATTTCTCAAAGGTATTGGTTCGTTTGTCGCGGTGAAGAGGGTGTCAAGAGGTTCTAAGCAGGGTATAAAGGAGTATGCCTCAGAGGTGAAGATTATAAGCAAATTGAGGCATCGAAATTTGGTACAACTTCTTGGGTGGTGCCATGAGAAACGCGAACTTCTCCTTGTTTATGAGTACATGCCTAATGGCAGTTTGGATTCCCATCTATTTAAGGGTAAAGATCTTTTGGACTGGGCGTCCAGGTTCAAAATCGCGCAAGGACTGGCTTCTGCGCTGTTCTATCTACACGAACAGTGGGAACAATGTGTTGTACACCGGGATATTAAGTCGAGTAATGTCATGTTGGACGCAAGCTTCAATGCTAAATTAGGTGACTTTGGCCTTGCTCGACTGGTTGATCACGAAAAGGGATTTCAAACGACTATTGTGGCTGGAACAATGGGGTATATGGCGCCTGAGTGTATCAGCACGGGCAAAGCAAGCAAAGAGACAGATGTGTTCAGTTTTGGAGTTGTGGCATTAGAGATTGCTTGTGGCCGACGATCAATAGACCTGAGCGTGGAAGAAAGTCGAGTGAACTTGGTCGAATGGGCTTGGAGCTTGTATGAGACAGGGAACCTTCTTGATGCTACTGATCCTAAACTCGGTTCTGAGTTTAACTCCCTGGAAATGGAGCAGTTGATGATCGTAGGCCTCTGGTGTACCATCCCTGATAGAAGTTTACGACCTACGATTAGACAAGCAGTTCTTGTGCTCAACTCTGAAGCTCCATTGCCAGTTCTTCCATTGAGAATGTGTGCACCAGCTTCCGATTCTCAGCCATTGATAGATATGATCATGTCTTCACCATTTGAAACTGAAACCACTGTTACTGGAGGGAACCAAATTATCGAATCATCCAAGTCTAATGTATCTTTAGATTCACTTGTATCATCAAAATGATTAAAAGGTCTCTGCCTGATTGAATTTTTTGGCTAAGGTACCTATTTGTTTCTCTCCCGAAATTCATGTATATGTTTCATTCCGAATGAATCTTTTACAATACGACTGTATGTTATAATCTCTGCACAAAGTGATAACTGATAATGACTCTGAACCAAAATTCAATTCCGCGGAATATGTCAGACTACTTATAATCGTGTATTCAGCACAAATTACTTGCTGTCATGTATGGCAGACATGGAAGTTCATTCAATAAGAAAATCTACAACGAGACAGAATGTTCGTGTCACACTTATTCTAGTGTGTTTTAGCAATGTGAATACACAATGGCAGTCAAGCCAAGCTCTACATTTTGAAATTGCACGTCTTTGTCTCGATCGGCAATCTGTCCATCTCGATTAACTTCTCTCTATAAGACACATTCTGTTTGAACTGGTTGCTATCATGACATAAGAACCTGCTACAAACAGTTCAAGCATAAAAAAAAATAAAATTAGACACATACTGATCTACTACTTGGAACTTGCCAAGTGAACTGATTAATTACCAAAACGCGGCAAAGTATCCATAAACATGACATAGAGCCTGCTACAAACAGTACTTCAAGGATTTAAAAAGATTTACAGGTCGAGCCTGTGAAGTCAATGACAATCTAATTACTTAAAAAGGCTTACAAGCCGGCAGGCAGGATCCATTCTAATTTGATCATGAAAAACTGTTGATACAGTCATACATTATACTTCCTGGAATTGATTCTGTACTCATAAATTGTCATTTTCATCCGATTCTGTCGCTGTCCCGTCCTACTATATTCATCAATCAACTTGACTACTTATCTTTTTGATTCATCTGAAGAAGACGGGGTAAAATATTGTTTTCGTTGGATTTCCGTGTGTTTTTCATTTTATAACAGATAATGCTGATAAATTTTAATAGTTGGATAATGCATAAACCGTGACAATACGCCAAAAGATGTTTTGCAAGATGGAGAATGGTGGTTTGTTGCACAGTTCACAACAGTACCAAATCATAGATCAAGTTTTCACACATTGATTCACTCTGTGCCAAAAATAGTGATTAACTAATTAATGAAACAAAGAACTGAGTCAAATATGACAAAGATTGCCCTGTAACTTATATATAATCACCTCTTACAGAAGTTCATAGCATAAAGCTGTTGTATCTAGTTAGCACTTAGCAGCAATGGTTCTTTTTCCAAAACACAAGGTCATCACCGTATCTTTATTACTGATCCTGCTCCCTTTTGCTACTCCTTTATCCTTCAATTTCAGTAGCTTCACACTGAATGATGGTGATATTATATATGATCAATCAGCTCATATAGCCAACAGCTCTATCCAGCTGGTGCAAAACCTCAGCTCACAAGGCAGCGTGGGTCGAGCAATATATAACCAATCCCTCCATCTTTGGGATAGAGCTTCCAGAAACATAGCCGATTTCACAACAAACTTCTCTTTTGTTATCAATTCCAGTAGTAGATCTCCATATGCAGATGGCTTTGCCTTCTTTCTCGCGCCTTCTGGTTCAAGGCTTCTAAACAATGCAGCAGGTGGGATGATGGGCCTTACGGACGTCGCTTTGGCTTGGAACTCTACGAACAACCCTTTTGTTGCTGTGGAGTTCGACATCCATTACAATATTTGGGATCCGTCAAATGATGATCATGTTGGTATTGATGTCAGCTCCATGAATTCTGTTGCCAACATGACTTGGTCTACTGGTGATAGTATTCTGGAAGGTAGGCAACATGAAGCTTGGATTAGTTATGATTCTAAATCCAGGAATCTGAGTGTTGTATTCACCAGCTACAGAAACCGGACTTCTTCGATCATGCAAAGATTGTCAACCGCAGTGGATTTCCGGGAGATCTTGCCTGAACTCGTGTCTTTTGGATTCTCAGCGGCGACAGGGGACTTTTTTGCATCACATACAATTAATTCATGGAGTTTCAACTCTAATCTTGTTCTTGGAACAACCGGGATAAGTCCTCCAGGCTCAAAGTCTGTGAAAAGTGATACTAAACTGGTTATAGGGATGGCTGTGGGAGGAACTGTATTTGTACTAGTATCTGGGCTGCTGATGTATTTCTTGTGGATGAGGAAGAAAAGACTGATGGATGAAGTTGGTGGGAACTTCAATGTCTCCATCGGAAATGATTTTGAACAGGGCAGCGGGTCTAAGCAATTTGCGTATACTGATCTCAAGAAGGCGACAAATAACTTTGCGCAACAAGGAAAGCTCGGAGAGGGAGGATTTGGAGGTGTTTACAAAGGCTTTCTCAAAGGAATCGATTTGCACATCGCTGTGAAGAGAGTTTCTAAAGGTTCTAAGCAGGGGATCAAAGAATATGCATCAGAAGTGAAGATTATAAGCAGATTGAGGCATAGAAATTTGGTGCAACTTCTTGGATGGTGCCATGAGAAGAAAGAACTTCTCCTTGTTTACGAGTTCATGCCCAACGGAAGCTTAGATTCCCATCTTTTTAACGGAAAAAGTTTGCTGGATTGGAGTATCAGGTTCAAGATCGCTTACGGTTTGGCTTCTGCATTGCTCTATCTACACGAGGAATGGGATCAATATGTGGTGCATAGGGATATTAAGTCGAGCAATATCATGTTGGATTCAAGTTTCAACGCGAAGCTAGGTGACTTTGGACTTGCTCGAATGGTTGATCACGAAAAAGGATGTCCAACAACAGCCCTGGCAGGGACTTGGGGCTACATGGCTCCGGAGTATGTGATCACACGTAAGGCTAGCAAGGAGACAGACGTGTTTAGCTTCGGAATAGTGGTATTGGAAATAGCCAGTGGAAGAAAGGTCACAAACCCGGAGCTGGAAGAAGGTGAGGATAACTTAGCCGAATGGGTTTGGAATCTACACGGAAACGAAAAGATCCTTGATGCAGCTGATCCACAGCTATGCAGTGATTTCAATCCCCGAGAAATGGAGCAGTTGTTGATCATAGGCCTTTGGTGTGCCCATCCATATAGAACTTTACGCCCTTCGATTAAACAAGTGGTTCTTGCGCTTAGCCACGAAGCTCCTTTACCAGTTCTCCCGTCAAGGATGCTTGTACTTCCGTCCAGCCATCCACCTGTTAGTGAGCTTTCGTCGAATTATGATATAACTCTAGTTTCTGGAAGATAAACTATGCCTTATGATTAACTGACAATTAAGTTCTGTCTAGTAAGTTCCAATTATATCTCTGTTTTTCTTCTTCTCTTAAGATCCAATCAATCTAAATATTTGGGACATATATCCATCAAGAACATAAACATTGAATCAAGACTATATAGTTGAGAAGTGTTGCGATTTGGGACCGTAAATTCTTTAATCAAAGAATTGCAATAAACCGAAACAGAACAAGAATCAACGGTGATCATAATCGACTAAAATACTTCATAATAACAATTACATGTGAACATTGGAAGAATAAAACGGATTATATTGGATTGCATCTACAAAGTAAATGTACTTGTCGATTTACCGAGACTACGAGCAGGAACCGTCGATGAAGAAGAAAACGGTTTTGATCTTACGGCCACAAATTAATCTCAAAAGGCGCCTAATTTTTTGCGCCAGATTTAACATCATTTTGTTCAATTTATTAAAAAAGTCCCTAAATTTCCTTATTTTTCAGAAACTAGCTGAAAACATCATTTTGCTCAATTTATCAAAAAAGTCCCTAAACTTCCTGATTTTGCAGAAAATACCTGAAAACATAATTTCTTCACTTAGAACATCTTACTTTATAAGGTTAGAAATCTTTAGTGTGGCTTTGGGCACTTTACCTGTGATATGTACGTTTTCCATATACATACTTGAATAAGAGTTTAGTTCAGAATCCAGACTAATTTGTTTCCCTCCGTATGGTAGTTGAACTTGCACACTATCTTTGGTTGTCGGGCTGAAATATTCTCGTACATTGTTGTACCCCCCATTAAAACTTTAAGTCTTCAATTTTGTCTTAGGTCAATTATTTTCAACGTTGATCACAAATTATTATTAAAAAATATATATAAATAAATAATTTAATAAAATCATATTATGAAAACTTAATTACTAGTATTTTTTTAAGTCAGAACAGAAAGTTTTAAAAGGAATTGTGGAGTAGTCAATTAGTGCCAAGGGAAGCTACATAAAGAGTTATCTATTTTTAAAATCATTATATGATTTTATTAAATTATTTACTATTATAGTTTAAGAGTAATTCGCAGTCAAAGTTGAAGGCAGTTGACCGGTCAAAGTCAAAATAGAAATATTTCGGAACGGAGGGAGTAAATAGGTATAGGTTATATGGGCCTACCTCAGCCAGCTGGCCCACTTCTTTATATATATATATATATATATATATATATATATATATATATATATATATATTTTAAGTTAATTATTTTATTATATTTATAATTAATAAAATATAGAATATAAAAATATAAAGTAATACGATTTTCATGTTTACCAATAGAGACCTTGATTATATTTCGATCATTCTAAATTTTACGATTTTTAAACTCTTAATTAAAATATATATTTATAAATGCAATTTCAACTTAATTAAAAAATATATTTATAATATGGTAAATAAGTATATTTTAAAAAATTAAAAATATATATTAAAATAACAATATGTGCAACCAACAGGCGCATGGAGATCTTGTTGAAGGCTGCTGCAGGAGATGCTGGCCTCATTTAGCATTTTCGTTTTGGTCCCCGTACTATGTGTTCATCAAGAGATGCTGGCTTCATTTAGCATTTTAGTTTTGGTCCCCGTACTATGTGTTCATATGATGTGGCTTGAGGCTGATTTTTATGTGGCCAAACACTCATGTCCATTGGGTTATATGTAAAGAAGGGGACTAGTTTTGTATAAACATGTTGAATACATTCATGCAACTTGTGGTTTACCAGATGTCTACATGATATTATAGGGGAATTTGAAACTGTAATTTTCCAAATGCAGCTATTGTCATCTGATGACATTGAAATCTGGGTCACTTCTCTCGCCTTGTAACATGGTGCGGACTGTGGAACATTCCCTGCAGAGAGACCTTTACTTCAGTAATCGACGACCTTAGTTTGAACGGTGCTCAATCTTTGCTCAGATGGCCTTAGTTTGAACTATCAATAAATTAAAGATATACGAGTCCTTCTTAGTAATTACTAAGATGGAATTTATTAACACCACGAACTTCTTACCATTTCTTCAAGTTTTAAGAAAGAAATTTATATGTGCGCGTATATTATAAATAACCATGCTATGTGCATACATGCTCACAGCAGATTAGCAGAACAGCACTTACCAGATTCTTTCCCTTGTGATGATCATGCTTCCTTTTGTAACTCCTTTGTCATTCAGTTTCCAAAGCTTCACACCCAATGATCATGATATTATCTATGACTTATCGGAGCATATGCAGCCAACAATATAATCCAGCTCACCCGAAACCTAAGAGACTCAAGCACGAAATTAAGCATAGCCAGGGAAACTTATGCCCAGCCATTGCATCTTTGGGATAGTTCCTCGAATAACCTCACTGATCGAATTCACAACACACTTCTCCTTTTCCATCAATTCGCTCAATCATACAAATTATGGGGATGGACTTGCCTTCTTTCTCGTTCCCAACAGGCCAAGCATTCCGGAGTATTCAACAGGTGGAGGATGCTCAGGCCTAACGTCTATTTTGGAGGCTCTCAACTGATCAATTTGATCAAAGGCCAGGATTTAATCTCAGAAGTGGGAAAAGCGGTTAAGTGAAGGAGAAGGAAACAGAAAACAGAGTCTGTTTCTCCGGTTCATGATTCCGGCTCAATTACTGTAAATTGGTGATATAAAAGGCTAATTGAGTCTGTAGTTAACTGTAACAGATCATAATCTTTGTGTATTTGACAGTTACAAAGAGAGGAAAACAATAGAGAGAGAGAATTGGTTGATAGAGCTTATCACCATTGTTGGTGATTGAAAAGCTTCTTCTTGTAATCTTTCATTGTTAAGTGAATCATTCTTGTTGTTCTCCGTGGATGTAGACTAAGCCGAACCACGTAAATCTTGTGTTGATTTCTTTACGCATTCGATTGATTATAGTTTCATAATCGTCTTTGTTCGATCGATTATTTGATCGGAATTGTTCGATTGTTCAACAATTGGCGCCGTCTGTGGGATGTCGAGCTTGAAATTGGTGATCAATGGCGTCTACAACAAGATTTGATACAGAGAAGTTAACTGAAAAGGTGGATTTTACCTTGTGGAAGGCGAAAATGGAAGCACTTCTGGTACAACCTATATTTTGAAAACCCTGATCGGCATGCAAATTCTTGGAGGAGTGCTCAACCGGCCAATTAAGAACCTACTTATAATATTTTTAAAATAAAAATATTAAATATACCTATTCCTAACATTAAAACCAATAAATATATAAAAACCATTAAAAATGCCTCTTTTCTACTATTTGTTGGTCTAATGTACAGTACTAATGTACTACTGCCTATGCACAATATAGTGTGGCGTGCACACAGCTTTCCAGAAAACCCAATCTTAATTCTTCTAACCACTCAAACAACTCCTAGAGTGTTATGTCTTCATGTCTACAACCAAAATCTTCATGAAGAATCTCCTACCAATAATTTGTCATCGAAATCACTGAACTCACCGAAGTAGAAGCAAGCCCAGAAGAAAGCAATGGAGAAGCTGAGAAGAAGAATTCATATTTGTCATCGAAATCTCATTCCGAAATGCCAGAAATCGACAGGAGAAGAAGTTGGGAGGTTTGAGAAGACGAGCGAACTGATGGTGGAGAAATGAACTCACCGAAGTAGATTAGTAGAAGCAGCAGAGAGTCGGATAGTAGAGAGAGAAAAAAATGAAATTGGAGGGTGGAGGCAGGTAGTCTAGGTTGAACTAAGGTCAGTTTGCTTTTTTTTTTTTTTAATTTAAAACCGGTTTGACCCGGTTTTTTACCCGGCAATCCGGATTTCTACCGGCCAGCGGGTTTTCCGAGTTTCGGGGGTTTTCGGACCGTTTACCCCTCCGAGTTGCGGTTGAACCGGGTCGACCCATCGGGTTTCAAAACATAGGGTACAACAAGGTGTAGAGCAAGCACTGTTAGGCGATAATGGTTTTGACAAAGATTTCGATGAAGCTGAGAAGAGTAGAATCATTGGGAAGGCTCGTAGCACCTTGATTTTGTCTCTTGCTGACAAAGCTCTGAGAGAAGTAATCAAAGAGAAGACTGCAAAGGGTGTATGGGACAAGCTTGAGGAGTTGTATCATGTCAAGTGGCAAGCAAAATCAAGCTCAAGCAGATGTTCTTCTCATTCAAAATGAAATCTGATAAGTCAATTATTGAACATTTTGATGAATTCAATAAGCTGTGTTCTGATATGGAGTCAAGGGAGATGACAGTTGGTGAGGATGACAAAGCAGTTATATTGCTTAGCTCATTATCTCAGAGATATGAACATTTTGTAGATGCAATTGTCATGTCTAAGCCAGATGATCTGACACCTAAGGATGTTGAGTTAGCCTTGAGAAATAAGCTGGATCAGAAGGGTGTTAGTAACCAAAATTTTATTCTTCATACTATTTTTGGTTTCTATCTTTCCAGTTATAATCATACTTCACTATTGATTTCTGGAAACTGACACAAGACTTGGTCACTTATAAGTAATAACAACATAAACAAAACTGCCGGCCTGCTTGAGCTTGACAGTGAAAACATTCATTCTTATTTCGACATCGTTAGTCTCTCGTCGTCGATGTAAAAAATAAATAAATACGTCATTATTTTGGGACGGATAAAATTACCATTTTCTTGAAAGACCGAGTAAACTATGGTTGACTTCAAGCATATATCTACATCAGGAGATTCTATGCTCTAACTAAGCTGCTAAGTTATCTAACTGGTCTGCAAAACTAGCTAGCCATGGCTTTAATTTGCATCTTACAAGTTCAATATCCAGGCCTCATGATCATCACCATTTCATCCCTTCTGATCATGATCATCCCTCTTGCTGCTCCTTTGTCCTTCAATCTGACCTCCTTCACACCCGATAATGACCGTTTTATGTCATACGAAGTATCTTATCCTGCCAACAATGTTATCTATCTCACAGGTAACGGGGCACGTTCAAACATGGGTCGTGCAACGTATGCCCTGCCACTGCATCTATGGGATAGAGCTTCAGGACAGATGGCTGATTTCACGACACATTTCGCCTTTGTGATCAATTCCCGCAACTCAACCGAGTACGGAGATGGGCTGGCCTTCTTTCTCGCGCCAAATGGTTCAAGAATTCCACAAAGCACTGCTGCTGGTGGCACCTTTGGCCTCACAACTGAATCTGATGCTTTTAACTCAGCAAACAATCCTTTCATTGCTGTGGAGTTCGATATCTATTCGAATCCTTGGGATCCATTATGGGCTGAACAGAATTCTGGCGATTTACTTCTTGAGCATGTTGGTATTGATGTCAGTTCTGTGAGGTCTCTTACCAACTCAACATGGTTTAGTAGTGCTAGCATCAGGCAAGGTTTGAAGCACGAAGCGTGGATTCGTTATGATTCTCAATCCATGAATCTAAGTGTGGAATTCACTGGTTTTGCAAATGGCAACTGGTTCACACAGAGTTTGTCGTACATTGTTGATTTGAGAGATCACTTGCCCGAATTCGTGACCTTGGGCTTCTCAGCTGCAACAGGGGACCGTTCGGCACAACACAACATTCATTCTTGGAGTTTTAGCTCTAATCTTGAATCTAGCGATAGTGGAACGGTCTCGGGAACATCGATACCAGCTCCTCCGGCAGTCACACCAGATTCCAGGGAAATTAATCCCAGCTTTCAACCTGGCAGGAATAGGATTAATCATGGGCTCTTGATTGGGCTAACGGTAGTAGGTTCGATGTTTATACTGATGTTCGGGCTGCTTATGTATTGTTTCTGGAAGAATAGAACCGGAATGTCATACAGAGTCGATAGGAACTTTTCTATTGGATATGAATTTGAACGAGGTAGTGGGCCAAAACGATTTGCATATAACGATCTGAAGCAGGCAACCAACAATTTTGCGCTGCAAGATAAGCTCGGTGAGGGAGGATTTGGTACTGTGTACAAGGGCTTTCTCAAAGAAATGGAGATACACATCGCTGTGAAGAAAGTTTCAAGAGGTTCTAAGCAAGGGATAAAGGAATATGCATCAGAAGTGAATATTATAAGCAAGTTGAGGCATAGAAATTTGGTACAACTCCTAGGATGGTGCCATGAGAAAAAAGAACTACTCCTTGTTTACGAATTCATGCCAAATGGAAGTTTAGATTCACATCTGTTTAGAGGACAGAGTTGTGTGGTTTTCGGGGTCAGGTTCAAGATTGCACAAGGATTGGCTTCTGCATTGCTCTATCTGCACGAAGAATGCAAACAGTACGTGCTTCACAGGGATATTAAGTCAAGCAATATCATGTTGGATGCAAATTTTGATGCCAAGCTAGGTGACTTTGGACTTGCTAGACTGGTTGATCATGAAAAAGGATCCAAAACAACAGTTCCAGCAGGTACTTACGGGTACATGGCTCCAGAGTGTATGGACATGGGTAAAGCTAGCAAGCAAGCAGACGTATTCAGCTTTGGCGTGGTTGTACTAGAAATAGCCACAGGGCGAAAACCAACATTTTTCATGCCTGATGAAGGTGAAGTGAACTTAGTTGAATGGGCTTGGCGTTTATATGGAGAGGGGAAGCTCTGTGACGCGGCTGATCCACAATTAGGCACTGATTTCAACCCGCAAGAAATGGAGCGGTTGATGGGCGTAGGCCTCTGGTGCGCTCACCCTGATAGCAATTTACGGCCTTCTATTAGGCAAGCGGTTCTTGTGCTCAACTTTGAAGCTCATTTGCCTGTTTTAAGCATTTAGATGTATATTTATCCCTTCATCATGTACTTATAACAAAAACATTTGTGTATTCAGGCTTAAATGCATAGAAATAATTTTGAAAATGAAGAATATGTACATGTTGTCCCAGGTGATCTGATATATACATATTTCACACTAGATTTTTTTAGAGAAATTCCCAAATAGATTTTCCACTGAAAGTCGATTTTGCCGATCTGATATGCTTCTATGAGAAAAAAATTGAGAGCATTTGGTGACAAGAAGATAGAGGACAAAGACAGCTACTTCAAAAGGTAAGTCCTAATTAAACTCAATTCTTTGTTCTGACTTCGCAACTTATCTTGAGACTTTCCAAAGCAAGAAAAGACATTGACTTGTTCAGTGTTCTAAGGTCCTGCAGCTCCTTGTCTGCTGAATTATTTACCTACTTTGCTGCAGATTGAAGAAATCGACCGGCAGCTTACTGGATTGCAGAAGATGAGAATTGATATAGGCGATTGCAATGTACATATTCTAACTCAATACTGAGTTCAATGCAAGGGAAATGGAAGAGACTTGGCAACTTGTCTTGGGACTTTTCAAAGCAAGAATGAACATTGATCTGTTCCAAGGTCCTGCAGTTTTGTATTTTCTTCCAACTTGTTTGTTCAACCAGACAAAATGGCTATAATTTGCAAATTCCAAGTACTGTTGAATCTCCAAATGAACTTCAGTACTGTCCTATTCAGTGACCGTTCTAGACAACGTAAGCAACACAATTCTGCTACATTACCAAGAATTTGCAAATGCATTATATAAATGGCCAAGACTTAAGCCGATGATAAGCATATGTAGCGAACAGTGATCATATATCCCATCTTCTAACTCATGATCATCAGCTTCAGGAATATCATGAGCATCATCCTTGTTTTCCTATTAATCATCATTTTCCCTTATGCAACTCCTATGTCTTTCAATTTCGAAAACTTCTTATCCACCGATCATGATATTAACTATAATGCATCCGCATATCCAGATAACAGCAGAACAATCCAGCTCACCGAGAACATAGGCTCAGCGCTAGGGACCCTAGGCAGGGCAACTTATGCAAAACCATTGTATCTTTGGGATAGCTCCTCAAGAAACCTCACCGATTTCACAACACACTTCTCTTTTTCCATCACTTCATTTAACCAAACCCCACCAGGGGATGGACTTGCCTTCTTTCTCGTGCCGAACGGTTCGAGCATTCCAGAGAATGCCACGGGCAGTGTCTTGGGTCTAGCAACTACAGCCGAGGCTTTGGACTCACAAAACAACGCCTTTGTTGCCGTAGAGTTTGATGTATACCCGAATGTAAACCACCCACAACGTAATTGGGATCCACCATATGATCTGGAAAGAGGTCAGCCGCCCGAGCATGTTGGTATTGACATCAACTCATTGAGGTCAGTATCTACTAGACCTTGGTGGTGTGGCGATACTTTCGAAGGTATGGAACATTATGTTTCTATTAGCTACGATTCTGAATCAATGAATTTGAGTGTAGTCTTCACAGGATTCAGAAATGATGCTTGGTTCAACGACAGTTTATCTTACATAGTTGATTTGAGGCAACATCTACCAGAATTCGTCAACATCGGCTTCTCAGCAGCAACAGGAAGGAATGCAGCACTACACACCATTCATTCTTGGAGCTTTAGCTCTACTCTTGATCTGCAAATAGAACGACGTCCTCTGCGAAGTAACTCTTCGCTAATTGTAGGTTTATCAGTTGGATGTCCTGTGATAGTATTGGTATTGGGGTTGCTTATGTATTACTACTACTGTTGTTGGAACAAGAAAAAAAGAACTGATGTGGGAGGTTCTGAGCCCTCTGCACTCTCTCTGATTTTCAATGAATTTCGTCAAGATGCAGCAGCACCTATGGAGTTTGCATATGATGCTCTCAAGGAGGCAACCAAAAATTTTGCGCAAGATAATAAGCTTGGCGAGGGAGGGTTCGGTAGTGTGTACAGAGGCTTACTCAAAGAAGATTCAGTTGTTGCGGTGAAGAGAATTTGCAGTGATTCGGAGGAGGGAACAAAGGGATATGTAGCAGAAGTGAAGATTATAAGCTCATTGAGGCATAAAAATTTGGTACAACTCCTCGGATGGTGCCATGAGAAAAAACAAGAGCTTCTCCTTGTTTATGACTTCATGCCTAATGGAAGCTTGGATTCCCATCTTTTCAAAGGTAAGAGCATGTTGGACTGGAAAACCAGGTTCAAGATTGCAAACGAATTGGCTTCTGCATTGCTGTATCTGCACGAATCGTGGAAACAATGTGTCCTGCATAGGGATATTAAGTGTAGCAATGTCATGTTAGACGCTGACTTCAATGTCAAGCTAGGAGATTTTGGACTTGCTCGGCTGGTCGATCACGAAAAGGGATCTGATTCTACTATCCTGGCAGGGACCCCTGGCTACATGGCTCCCGAGTTATTTCTGGATACAGGCGAGGCTACTAAGGAAACGGATGTATACAGTTTCGGCGTGGTGGCACTGGAGATAGCTTCTGGAAAGAAAGTAATACACCGTGATGCCAGACAAGACCGAGTGAATTTGGTTCAATGGGCATGGAGCTTACATGGAACCGGAAAAATTCATGAGGCAGCTGATCCTGGACTAGGTTCTGATTACAACAGGGGGGAATTGGTCAGGTTGATGACTGTAGGCCTCTGGTGCGCTGATCCAAATAGTAATTCTCGTCCTTCGATTAAAGAGGCAGTTCGCGTGCTTGAAGGAGTAGCTCTATTGCCTGATATTCCACTAGAGATGCCTGTGTTTACATATTCTGCGCCTGGTAATGAGCTCTCATCGAGTTATGAAGTCACCGTTCTTTCTGCAAGATAATCAAATTGTGCCTAGCTAGTAGTGGTAGTTGTACATGATAAAGAATCACAATTCAGACCATATACATGTTTGTTTCGTTCTTGTGTCATCTACTTAGTTAACTGAGAATTGTTTGCATGGACTCCCATGCTATTGGTAACGTATCAATACTATGATGTTTTGAAGAAATATAGTTAAAATTTTATGCTCAAGTTTAACCATTTAAGATGCCTTTCTCTGTGTGTTGGCAGTTTGCCACTTGCCAGCCAGCAGATGTACATTTATGATCAAGAACTCGATTTTGAATCATTTTGAAATTATTTTGAATATCAAGAACAATATTGTCCTATTGTCCCAGGTGATCTGATATATACATTTTACACTAGATTTTTTGGGATCGTGTGGCGACATGGGTTTAGTCCTCGATTATGGTCCCCGTCCTATGTGGCGACATGGGTTTAGTCCTCGATTATGGTCCCCGTCCTATGTGGCAATATGATGTGGCTTGAGGTTGATTTTTGGGTGGAACGTGCTGTCCAAACACTGCATTATGCAATAAAATCCCCAAATCGTGCCATAAATTAACCCTAAACGTCCTAACCTAATTTAGAGGAATTCCCAAATCGAATTTCCACGGAAACTCGATTTTGGCGGTCTGATAAGCATCATCATTTTCCATTATGCAACTCCTCTGTCTTTCAATTTTGTAGGCACATCGATATGATCTCATATGTTTGAAGGAATATGAATCATTAGAGAAAATAATAATCAACTTGAGGCACAGAAACTTGGTACAACTCCTAGTATGGTGCCATGAGAAACATGATCTTCTCCTTGTTTACGAGTTCATGTCTAATGGAATCTTGGATTCTCGCCTGTTTGAAGGAAAAAGTTTGTTGGAGTTTATGTCGAATGTCAGATTGATTTTTATAGATGAACTTTGTGTACTTCACACTTTCAACCAACAAACAATTGGCTCCTGTAGCTTACTCAATGGTCTTTATAATGTGCTTCAAATTAAACCTGCATGTGTTTCTTCTGTCAACTGTTCTACTTTTGATACTGTTTTTTTTTTTTTTTTTCACTACTGGAATATGGAGTTTTTGGTGTCAAATACATTTCTCACACCAGTGTTATCATTGGTGTCAATGTATTCACACCAAAGAAAGGTTGAATCAACAAAATCAAAGTGATGGGTCCACGTATTTTATTAGTGTCAATAACATGGACAGAAATACATTAGTGTCAAAGTTGCGTCACTCATCTTTATTGGTGTGAAACTTTCAAAGCTAAAATAAATGAGAGTGGCCAATTTCTAGGTTTTTGTGTATGGAAGCATAAAAATTTTAATTTTATTTTTTATAACTTATTGTTCACAAATATATTATACAATTAAACAAATTGTATTTAGAATGTAATTCTACTTCTATATTTTAGATACAATGCAAAAAAAAAAAAAAAAAAGGAGGTAGAAAGATATAAGTTGACACTACAATTTACATTACGCAAATATATATCCTTAATTTAAACTCACAAAATTATATTGTTTGTTCACAAAGTCTTGTAGAAGACCGTCTATGTTTAACTTAAAAATAGAATGTGATATGGTTTTAACAAAAATATAGATGTTATCAAGTAAAACGCCTATGTTGTTAACACATTGTATTTTTTATTTATAATAAACACCTACATTGTTAAGAATACACCCTATGTTCATGATGATAACCCTTATTTTTGTCCGTTTATTGTTATTATATAAATAGACCATCTAGTAGGAGACTTGCTCTTATTTGTTACTGATAGTATTTGTGTAGAAAATAAGATGATAAGAAAATAAAATATAAAAAAACACAGAACCTTGTTAAAATTTTGTGAAATGAAAGAGAAATTAAGATAGGAAAAAAGAAAGAAAGAATATATATATATATATACACACACACACACTAGTATTGACTAGCGCGGTGCCAAGTACGTTTTCACAATATTTATGTTATAATTTACTCAACCTATATACCCACCTTCTAAATTTTCATTATACTAATTGAATATTTTTTCGCACTACGGTTCGAAAGTAATTCTTAGTAACAATTCAATTTTGTTGACTTAAAAAAAATCAAAATCGAATAACTAGCAGGGACGGAGGGAGTATATAATACTATAGTACAATTTGAATGGGAAGCTAACTGAGATGTCAACACCATCTACAATGTCACTGGAGGAGGAGGAATAAACATTCCAGAATTCCCATCACTTGATATAAATTCAATAATGCAAGCTCATACACAAATCAAAATATGGCTCTATTATTTGAAAAGTAAGCCCATACCATGAGGTGGATCATGTAAGGTCAAATAGTGAACTAGTGAGTAAGGTGTTTCAACATCAAAGGCATGAGGTACCTAAAGTATCTTTCAACTTTAGACAGAGATCAGTTTTAGGAGTACAGTAAACACCAAAATAGAAAATTTGAAATATAACATCATCTCAAAGATTTGGAGGACATATCATAGGCAACTGATGAGTCAAGATAGTTGGCATCGAGGCCTAAAAACATGAGTAGAATAGTAGCTCCATCTGTTTCCTTGCATTACATGCCAAAACTTCAACCACAAAATGATATCAACTCAATCGATAGAAAAGAAGCCACCAAATGAGTGATTTAATATTGGCTTACTCACCAACGTACAACCAGCTCACATATATGATGCTATTGAGAACTGAACCATATTAGAGGATATATAAATATACACTTATATTGTCTATCCTTCTCTTGGTCCATTATCTTGAATGTACACTTTGAGTGAACATTTTACGAGATATGATCCCACACTTGTATATCAATTTCAATATGCACAGGCAAATAACATATGTTCCTAAGTTTCTCAATACAGTCCACCCTTCCTTCTCCAGGACCCTGGTACTGCATTTGTCATTGGAGATGTCCAATCTTTCTACACACAATTGTCGAAATTTTCTTCAGTTTATATGCAATTAAACAGGAATGAAAGACAGTAAAAGCAGGCTCATCTACATGAGTACTATTTCCTTAAGTTGACCCTCAACTATTTGTCACTTATTCCAATTAAGATTTAAAGTGAAGTTGTTGACTTGATTTTGTCACAAACAATTTTAAAAGAATTCACGCTTCTTCATATCTCAACATCCTCTGATAAACCTCACTATCACCTCTCACAAGTTGCAGCAATCACCCTTCATCCACTCTGAGGGAGTTATATAATAACAATTGACAACAACTCATGCTCACACACCACTCCTACCTAAGTAGCAGTAGAGATATTCAACATATAACTGCAAGAAAACTAATATGTATTACAATAAGATACGATTAGGATCCAACCTGTGATAGGAACAAACGTAGAAAAGAAACCCGAGACGTTAGCATCAATTTCATCATCTTATGAATCGACTAATCCCATGAATTTCTAATAAGAACCATTTCAGAACACAAACAAACTGACCGCAGAACAAATACCGGCAATAATTAAGATTTTAAATGGAAGTTCAGCAGACATAGAGTAAGGTATACATGAAGGAGAATACGAAAAACATCATCTGAATTACTGATGTGTCAAAATCAGAGTTTTAAATTTATTTAAGAGCTAAGAGTTAATTCTCAACACTACGAAAACTTGTAGTGCAGTGAAGTTAACCCCGAGGTCGGTCTCGAAGGACTTAACTAGGCTGAGTTTGAGTTTACGAATAAATAGAAACAATATAGAAAGCAGTAAAAGTTTGTTTGCTTCGGCAGTAGAATGGTAATCAAACGAACTATGATGCAATGGAAATAGAAACAGATTATCTTGACGAGATTGATATACGAGGGGGAATTATGGTGTGGTGATAGATAACAAGCTAGCTAGTAGGAAACATGCAACAATATATACTGTCGATTTACTCTAATCAATACTTGTGTGATTAGTGAAGGCGTCAATTCCACTAAGTCACAATTAACATGCTAATGTAGTTATCACCGTTTGCAACAAACCAACAGATTAAGCCACTCAAAGCATTTTGTAGAAAAGTACCAGTCACTTAATCTACCGGTGATTTTGGAGTAGAAAACATCAAACAGATAACTACATACAAGCTGTTCGCAACGAACCAATGGATTCAGCAGACGGAAGGCGTTTTGGTTAGAAGAACAAAGCTTAAATCCATTGGTGATTTTGGCGTAAAAAATAGCGAACAGATACGTACGCATTTAATCTAAACAGCACGGAGTAAATCGCAACATCTACATATTTAATACATGAACCTTAACTAGCATGCGTTGGATCCATCACCACCCCATAACTGGGTGTTTAACTACTCATGACATGCATATATAGACATAATCAATATTGTATATAAACACGCAATAAACATATGATATACTAATTACCAGATTCTAGAACGATACAGACGTTACCGAGATTTATCACGAACCCTAGGTAAACACTGAAGCTGATTGAATCCAATTGGTGCAAAGTATAATCAATATAAACTCCCAAACGGTGAACAATCGTCGGATTACACGGTGAAAATCGTTGGGAACTAGGTCTAGCTTGAGAGCAAAGTTCAATCTTGACAATAGAATGAATTATGAAAGTAATGTTCTGTCTATCTAATAGAATAGAGGAAAAAACGAAGTCTGGTTCGAAAAGGAAAGAAAACGGGCGAACTGAGGCAGAAACAGAGAAAGTTGGCGTCCGCCATGGAAGAAGGTTGGCGGACGCCAAAATCCATCCATGGCGTCCGCCAAGCCCTTTTTGGTCCTCTAAACGTCGGAATATGGAGATGGTTCCTTCTTCACAGTAGTAGCTCTTAGTCTTATCTACGCGTGGACACTAAGATCAGGTCAATCGAAGTTCATATGCAAAAGTTAAGGCCAAAATGCCAAAGCTGCTCCATCGTAGTTCGAATTTCGCGCGCTTTCACTTAAACGGCTCTAAAATCTTCGTCCGAACTCCGAATCCACTTCCGTTTCGACCGATCAACTCCATTTTTAAGGACATATTTGTACATTCACTTAGTACCAAACCTTCAAATCATCATCTCTTATATATATATATATATATATATATATATATATATATATATATATATATATATATATACATATATATATATATATATATATATATATATAAAAGAATGATTGTAAAACACAAAAAGAATTATAAAAAAATAACATTATTTAATTTGGAATAATTAATTACAAAGGGCACATGTACGCACCAAATTTAGGAGAGAAAAAGAAAAAAGGACAAGCACCACAATTATAACCAAGAACATTTGAGTTTTACTTAAAAGACGTTTGTGTATTTCATGAATGCAAATAGAGATTGGTGTGTTTCATGAATGTAAATAGGCGAAATGGGAGAAATGGTTCGCCGGTTGAGTGAGTAAGCTATTGTGAGTGAGGAGCACTCATGGAGATTGATGTAAGAGTTATTGGGATTGATATGGACATATAAGTCCCTCCAATGAATTAGACCTTTCTACCATTCAAGAACTCGAGAAACGCTTTTAGCCACGGTCAGAGAAGTTGAGTCCGTCACCCAGAAGAAAAGCCCGACACAAGACAAACTTACCAAGTCCGGCACCAATAAAGAGTTCCAGAACAAGAAAACCTTGCTACAAGTCCTAAAGAAAAGTACCCAAAAAGCCCGGCATTAAGGTCTTGACAGAGTTTGGTCACTACAAAAGGGTCGGCTGCAGTAAGTCCGCCATAACTAACGTGAGATAAACGCGCCACCTACCTCCGAGACCACGTGGCACCTTGTCGCCAAGCCGACAAGATCCCGGGAAATCAGACAGCCTGTCCCCCAAGCTTCCTCTATAAATAGCCCGCATTTACTACTCATTAAGGTACGTAACCACGACTAAAAAATCTACTCTCTAAGTTTCGGGTCCGAGATAACTCGATTAGCCCGTCACACAAGTTGAGTCTTAGTCCGGACTGCCCACGAAGTCGCCCAAAAGGGTCTAACCCCTTCCTTTTGTTTCCAGGAGATGTCCGGATCGAACTTTGCCGGCCCCTGCCAGTAGACGGAACATCACTGAACTGACGACTTGGAGTGCCTTATCTGGGTTCATAGCGCTACGGACCGAGCTAAAGACGGACTCTAGATCTAGGCCAGGTTGCTCTTGACGGACCCCAGTTTGCCGAACCCAATTACTAAGCTCTTGCCGGACCCGCGAACTAAAACGGTCCCAACCACATGACCTAATCACTGGACTCTTCTGAATTACGCTCTTGACTCACGAATTTGACTTAACCGAATTTACCCCACATCATATTGGCGCCATCTGTGGGAACGGCTTAGTACAAAAAGCCATGGCTCCAGCTAGAATACGTATTAGAAGGACAGCTCCAGTAATCCTTAGATCAACAACTTCTGATGTTGGGCCCCGAAGTCAAGTCCGCAACCGCACCCCACGGGAAGTCAATCCTTTCACAGGAAATCAACGGATCAATGAACATGATGATAGGGATGGCCTCGAAGCTTCTCTTTCCACCACGGATTTAACGGGACAAAGAACGCCCTCGATCCTAACTCCGGCACCGTGACGCAATGACCGTTATACCTCGTGTCACCGACGGTCATCTTGGCCGGATCTGATGAAGCTCAAATTCAACTTTACAAGTCGCCTACATTACTAAGGACCCAACCTCAATTAGGCGTGAACCTCCCGCATAACTCTAACCACGCACTCTAAGAAGCGCTCAGACGTTAATCCGAGAATCAACCACAAGTAACAACAGATCATGTGGTAGAATCCAGAGGACCCCCGAACTCTCGAAATACCGATCGGTCCGAAAGTCTCAGAGCCTCAAGCCATAGTGCCCTGGGAGACTTACGAAACATGCTAAATCGCCGGGTTCGGAGTAATTTGCACTCGAGAAACAATCGCAGGACATGTAGAGAGGAGAACATGGGAGTCGACGAGAGAACACGTCGTGACCCAACTCCTTCTCGAACCACCGCTCGAAATTGGCAACGTCAAGATGACGGGAGAAGGGACCACGGGGAGCAATACGACGAGGAGAACGAAACTCTCAACGGGTACCGGGGCGACACTCCACCCCAAAACCATCCCCGCCATTACAGAAAAACAGAGTAACGCTTACTTAAATCTTCTTTATTATTACAAAAAACAGGGTTGGGAGTTAGTTTGGCGAGCCACATATGTGGCTGGACCGCCAAACCATACGGGTAAAAAAGTGTGGGATGCCCCCGCCCCCATCTACCCCCAGCACGGCGGCCTCTTCGTATTGAAGACCCGGATCAGTGTCATGACGAAGACTTGCTGAGCCCTGGGTCCCAATCAGAGGAAATATCTTTTCCGCGACACATTCTTCTCCGGTTATGATGAATCACCGCTCTTGAAGAACTCTAACGGCCTCAACGACTTCAACCACGTCGGGACCTTTTTCAGAGCCAAGGCCTGAAACTTGTCTCTCCGAAAATTCAGGGGCAGATTCCAGTCACCGGATGGATGTTTTACATAGAAATATTTGGGCCACCATTTGTACCCATGTGAACTCTCGTAACCATCCAAAAATTTATACCCCCGACGAGCATTGAAATAATAAAAAGGAATCCCGGGACTAGCAGCAAGAGTGAAGGCCTCCAACATTTTGTCATAACGGAACTCCTCGCCCTTTAGAGCCAAAATGACACCCATGCACATAATAGTACCAAGGGCGTTCGGCAGAAGTTGTGTCGGGCACAGCTGGGTGAAACGGAAAAAGTCCGCTATTGGATCAATCATGGGAAGCCTCCATCCACATTTAAAGGCCCGTACATGAAAGGTCATGTAACCTTTGGGCGGATTGTACAAGGTATCATTAGGTCCCGGGATAACTATCTCATAATCTTCCGAGATATCGTAAACCGCTTGAAGTTTGACGATGTCCCGAGGTTTCAAGCTGGAAGTACAAATAGGGATTAAGCCATCATCATTTTGCTCCGCCTCGGGCCTTAGTCCCGAAATAGGTCCGGTCCTGTAGGATTTCATCTCCTTGGCCGACATCCTCCTGGACGGTTTACTTGGCCGCTGAGTTACACCTTCGGCTACCACCACCAAAGCCCGACAAGGATTAACATCTTGAGGCTCCTCCTCGTCCTCTCCATCATCTCCGGCCCCTTCTTCATCAGAATCCATGATATTAATGTTTTCATCCCCCCCGGCACCGCTTGAACTAGCCCGCTCACCAGATCTGCGTCTTTCACCGGCCACTCCTTCCTCATCAGATTCCGATCCCCAAGAATCCTCCTCGGACGAACTCCCATCTGATGAGTCCGACGAAGACGAATCACCACTAGACGGATCATCCTCTGAGGCAGCCGCCTCTGATTGAGCCTCGGGATCTGCAGGCAGGTCGCTCGGGCCGGTCCTACTCCTCATAGGGGGATTTGAGTCAAAAGACAGCGGTGACTCACTGCCTTCCCGAGAAAAAGGTTCCTCTATCAACGGAGCGTGCGTCTGCCTGATTCTTGATTAACTCCACCTTCAAAATCGTGAATGGATCCGCTTTGCATAAGGGTAGCTCTAAAATTGTACCTTAGACGGCGTCTGCACAGAGGATATGGATTCCTCGGATGAATAGGCCGGAGGAATAACGGTTGTCACGAGGTTCGATCCACTGCTCAATCCTTGCACCGTAAGATCCTACCAAGGTTTGCGATTCCAGGCGCTAGAAATAACTCCCACCGATTCGACTTGGATGGGGCGGTCCTTCATCCACCTCAGAGCCTTGGTCAGAGTCCAGGTTAATTATGGGAGCCGGCTGTATAACTTCTTCACCCTCATTTGCAAAAAGATCACCCAAGTCGCTAGCATGGTTCGACATACCGAAATAACGACGAAAAGGACCGAGATGGGGAGTCTACAGGAATAAAAGAAACGATTTAAATAAACCTAAGCCCCAACCTCGGTCCTCTACCCTATTTTTGTCTCTGAGACCTACGGACCGACAAAAGAAATAAGGGTAAGCGAAATAAACGCCATAATAAAGGAGAACTTACTTGTTTCAAGGAAATAGCAATGGATCTCGGACTCTGAACAAGCTCGCGGGCACACAGGGGCTTCTCTCACAAAATGGACGACGGTCTCTTTATCTCTCTAGGTAAATTTTCACGAAAGTAAAAAGTGCAAAAATGACGGACAATCGGGGGTATTTATAGAAGTTACTGGGCCGGTCGAACCAAGCCCATGGGCCCTCGATCCAACCGTTGCATCGATCCACGAGATTGTAATGATTACAAATCAAACCGGCCTAAACCGTTCTAAAAACGTCGGAATCATGATTGGGTTCGAATTATTTAAACCGAATTACATTGCAAATTCAGATGACGGGTCTTTACGCAATTAAGATGGACCATTAAACCCACAGGCAAAGGCCCGACTTCAGCAACAAAAGACGATTCAAGTTTCATTTCAGCAATATCCATAAAGAGTACAAAACACTTTTTAAGGCCCGAGGCCCATACAACGGGAAAATACTTCTACGAATTGGACAATACAAATAAACGGGGCATACCCCACCTTCTCCATTCAATGGCTTCCAGAGGTCGAGCCTTCAGATTCCGAACCGGCAGCTTTAGCCCACGCATGCAACCTCATCCGGATCTGGTTTCTCCTCTCCTCGGCCAACCTTACAAACACCACCGGGCACAAAGCAGGATCACCCTCGGGGTCGAGAATAATAGGATCATCCATGGTCCCGGAACCAGAATAGACCGGCGGATGTCTCTCCCCACAAGCACAATATATCCAGTGTCGGTACCTAGGATCACCCGGTTCAGCAAAATCATAGTCCTCCACGGCATTCATATTGCCCCAAGTCAGTTCACCCAAGATTAGGTTACCCACGGACCGGCCAGCGATCCTCGCAGATTCCGCCATCCTGTGTGCAGATCCCGACATTAGAAAACAAGAAAGGTGGATAAAAAGTAAGAAAATCGGATTTACCACATCACCTATATATAGTGACATGAAATCACTGCGATCGTGCCACGTGTCCTCCATCCAATGACCCGGAAGATTAAGGGACACAGTAATAATTCGCCTTAAAACGTCCAGATCACAGTTCGGCTTCTCACGGCGGACTGTTATTAATCAAGTCCCCACCTTGGCATTTTTTACCAAGCCCGGAACTTGGGGGGACTGGTATACTGTAACCAAACGAATAATGCCAGTCCATCCCTGAAAACCGAAGAATTTTGAAAGACCCTCCCCTTTGGCATGCTTGCGTATCTTCAAAAGCAAAAAGCTGGAAGCAGTCAGCCTTCAATCCAAAGCTCACCCCGCCAGCTATCTTGGAAGGACGCAGACACCTCAAAAGTAGACCTTGATCGAATATATTGAGCAAATGACGGACCGACTGACACTCAAGAAGAAAGGCCCGTCAAACCAACCCATGACCAAGAGAGGCCTTAGGGAGATAAAACAAACAAAAGATCAGTGATCCCGGTTCATATGCATCAGAAGACAAGAAAAAGGACCGACCGACTAAAAAATTGTCACGAACCATTTTCGGACGGAAGGAAGGGACGAAACAAAATCAGAGCCAGATTTTGAGCTGAGGGAGTATTTATAAAAAGAAAGGCCCAATCAAATCTTGCCACATCAGCCTGATGACACCAACATATTGGGCCTGGGCTTGGGCCGTCCTTTGGGCCTCTCATTTGTAACAAATACTGCGAGCCCAGAAGCTGGCCACCGGGAAAAACACCATCTCGACGGTCTAATTCAAAGAATTTCACAACTATCTTTTACTAAGATACTTGGAAACTGGGGGACTTATGATATGGACATATAAGTCCCTCCAATAAATTAGACCTTTCTACCATCCAAGAACTCGAGAAACGCTTTTAGCCACGGTCAGAGAAGTTGAGTCCGTCACCCAGAAGAAAAGCCCGACACAAGACAAACTTACCAAGTCCGGCACCAATAAAGAGTTCCAGAACAAGAAAACCTCGCTACAAGTCCTAAAGAAAAGTACCCAAAAAGCCCGGCATTAAGGTCTTGACAGAGTTTGGTCACTACAAAAGGGTCGGCTGCAGTAAGTCCGCCATAACTAACGTGAGATAAACGCGCCACCTACCTCCGAGACCACGTGGCACCTTGTCGCCAAGCCGACAAGATCCCGGGAAATCAGACAGCCTGTCCCCCAAGCTTCCTCTATAAATAGCCCGCATTTACTACTCATTAAGGTACGTAACCACGACTAAAAAATCTACTCTCTAAGTTTCGGGTCCGAGATAACTCGATTAGCCGTCACAATTGAAGTTGAGTCTTAGTCCGGGGCCAAAGGGTCTAACCCCTTCCTTTTGTTTCCAGGAGATGTTCGGATTGAACTTTGCCGGCCCCTGCCAGTAGACGGAACATCACTGAACTGACGACTTGGAGTGCCTTATCTGGGTTCATAGCGCTACGGACCGAGCTAAAGACGGACTCTAGATCTAGGCCAGGTTGCTCTTGACGGACCCCAGTTTGCCGAACCCAATTACTAAGCTCTTGCCGGACCCGCGAACTAAAACGGTCCCAACCACACGACCTAATCACTAGACTCTTCTGAATTACGCTCTTGACCCACGAATTTGACTTAACCGAATTTACCCCACATCATGGATGATCTATTAATCGATGTTCTTTTGGTGATCGGCCGTAGTGAAAGATCGATGGAGATATCGGGATGATAGTAGTGAGCAAGTGATGGTGCTTCAATGATCATCCTCTACACTTGACTAATAAATTGCAGTGGTGTGCATTTTGATCAGGCCTCAATTGGGTCAAGTGGTTCAGTAGTCGAGATGTACTTGAGAAGCCTCTAATGGATTGTGCCGGTTTGGTCTTGCATAAGTGAATCGACAATAAATTCGGTTTTACCAAATAAATTTGGACTGAATTCTCAAGTTGCATCGTCTTCAATGTTGGGAACAGGTTATATTAAATTAATGGCGGAGGCACACCTGTACTAGGTGGGTCTCTAACCACACCCATTTTCCAATTTTTTAGGTAGTACTCCGTCCGTTTTTTTAGAAACTTGTTATATTGATTTTATTATCGGTATGCAACTTTGATCAAGAATCACTTAACGATAATAGTAAATAATTTAATAAAATCATATAATAAAAATTTAGTAATTAAATTTTTATTATATGATTTTATTTAATTATTACTATTATATAATAAAAGTAATTATCAAAATCGAAAATGACCTAATAAAATGACAAATTTTAAAAGGAACGGAGGGAGTACTAGTTTTATATTTCTAATTGTAATGTAGATATTCTTTCCCATGTTTATCTAGTTAGCATAATAAATATGTTATATGTTTAGACTATTGAATAAAAATAAGTTTGCTCCAAAATTAATACTCGAGGTTTGGAGTTCATGTAAAAATAGAAAATAGCAAGCTATTATTCATTGTAGCTATAAATATTCACCGTCATAGGTATCGGTCATCAATAAACATGTCTACCATTAAAAATAAAAATATGTGATTAAACCTTTCAACAACTTAAAATTCATCGTCAAACCATAGTTAGCCACATGTAATTTTGAATCCTGGCTCCGCCCTGGTTGGGAAGTCCAGTGTTAGTTGACCCC